>JACEVL010000850.1:465000-621031 GCA_020284085.1 Aporrectodea caliginosa | reverse complement strand
GCCTGTTTTACAGTTTTTGACCACTTGTTTGACGTTTACTTTGGCCATCTGTTTTTGTTTTCATTGGGCACCTGGTTTACCATTTCATTGGTCACCAGTTTTTTCATTTTCTTTGACCACCTGTTGTTCCATTGTTTTGCCTTTTGTCAACAACGTATATCCAACCTGTAATTATATAGCTTATGAAAATACTCGCTTTGCCTGCTCTGAGCATACCTGCAAATGCTACTATATTTCGACACAGCTTGGTCCAGACTTCAAACATGATGTTTGGAGCAATGTTCCCTCTAATTTCTTGGATTCTGTGTGCGCATAAAATTTCTTTTGTGCAACATTTTTACAAGGAGAGTAAAATTCTGTGCGCATTGCGGATTAGGCGGATAATTAACGTTACCGTGTCTTCAATTCACTATTTTAGGCCTACATGTACGTTGCTTAAAATTGTAGCATTTGTTTAAAAAATAACGGAGTATGGAGTTAAGGAATTTAACAAGTTTTACATGCAAAAATATTAGTAAGACATAAGTGTTTCAGAGATATATTATAATGTGGCCTAGCATTTACAAACTTTTTGGTGTGTGCGCTCCATGTTTACCTGTGTGCGCTCGTCTTACGACCTCTGTGCGCGCGCACACGCGCACAGCTTAGCGGGAACATTGGTTTGGAGCTGTTAAATATGGATGGGAATCCATTGGTTGGGCTCCAAGTGTACGTGTGTGTGTGTGGGCACTCAATTTGTGACTGTTCTAGTTTCCTGTGCATTGTTTGCTTACTAATGACATCTTTTGAACCAGTATGCCAATTTACGTTTCTTCCAAAAACGTGGATTAACTTATTAATTTAACTGTTTATTTTTTTATGATCTTTTGTTATTGTCTGTACTGAAACTGTACTCATGGATCAATAAACGACAATTGATTGATTGATTGATTGATCTCTGTCTTAATGATGTTTAACATCATGTAGAATCGTGCAGGCAGTGCTTATGTCAGGCACTTGAAAGGCACTATTTATAAACGTCCAGATATATACTTGGATACATGCACACATGGTTATGTTTCTCTGTGTATGTAGAACTAGTTGCTATTGATTTCATTCCAGGCAACAATCCAGTAACGGTGTGCAAGACCTGCAAGGGAAAGTTCTACGAGTACTGCACCGTAAATGACCCTTACGCAGATTATTCTGGATCCATGAATTGTTTGTTCAACGGAGATGCAGACGTTGCTTTCGTCAGGAATTCGTCTCTCGAGGAGGCGCTGAGACACACGAACTTATCACTAACGGTTGACGTAAGTGGATTCGTTAAACGCTTTCCATCTAACGAGGTGGAAATGGGTTCAGCTGTGGAAGTGGTCAGAGCAAATTATAGACTTGAGAGATAGAGAGGGAGAGCAAGAGCAGAGCAAGATATATGTATATATAGAGAGAGACATAATTATATATAGAGAGAGACAGACAGACAGACAGACAGAGACACAGACAAATAAAGAGAGACAGAGAGACTTTGTGAGCTGTGTGTCTGTTGAGAGAGAATGAGAAGGACCGTCAGTGACAGATGGAGAGAGAGAAACAAGGAAATGATATGCAAGGGTGTGGTGATCTGCTGATTTTGTGCTTAAGAACAGGAGTCAATCAATCCGTCAATTTCGTTTATTCTCAATGTCGGGTCGCAACTTGTAAAGAGTGAAAGAGACATTTACAATGACAGAAGAGTGCAAGGAAGGATGCACCAATTGACAGAAGGAGTGAGACACAGACACTGAGAGCTTATGAATGCACATACACTCACAGAGGCACTACCCAACCTCAGTCCTTTTCATCGAGTCCAAACTCCAATAATGCATAAAGTCCTCTTAGGCTACCCTGTTGATACTTCAGGGCTGCTAACTGTGCTGTGAGGTGTGGTACTTTGATACTTTGGAATCCAACATAGGGACTCTAATTGAACTAATGCAGGTATTGTTTTGTTCGACTGAAGTTGGTGTTTAACACTTTAATGATGAGAGTGTACTAAAAGTGACTGGGAAACCAATGCAGCTCGTCGTTAAAGTGTTACGGCAAAGACTGTGCTGAAATAACTGTTTAGTAAATTCAGATACATTTGTTCACTTTTGGTGTAACCCTTCCCCCTTCTCCGCATCTGTCCCCATTTGGGTTAGCCCTCCCCTCTTTCTCCTGAATGAATGCCTCACAAACTATGACTTAAGGAAGGTTGACTTTAAATGTATTCGAGTGACAACAAAACTGATCAGGTGAACCAGTGCGTAAAGTTTCCAAGTGATAATCACTATGAATGCGAAGCAGAATATTAATACATAATATTATCTTGTTTTGGTATGAATGTTATGTTTATTAATACATATTTTGTTTCAGTATCAATATTATATTTATTAAATGCAAATTTGATATATTAATGGTATATTTATATTCCTTTAGGAATTTGAATTGCTTTGTCTCGATGGAAGGCGTGTCTCCCCCGGTGAATATGAAACCTGTAACTGGGGTAAGATTGCATCGCATGTCGTCATGACGTCCGCTGTCCTCGATGCTGGTATCCGTAGCGATTACAAGCTGCTGTTACAACTGATGAGCTACGACTTTGGAGCGGCCGGCGCGAACAACGACCTTTTCAAACTGTTCGAGTCGATTAAATATGGAAAGCAGAATTTGATGTTCACTGATGAAACACGGCAGCTGAAGGATGTTGCTACGGTGGCTGGTGGAACAAGAACCAATTACTACACCTGGGCAGGTATGTCTCCTTTGTTTACTGCTTTTGTGTCGTGTCAAAAGTCTTCATTCATAAAGCTGGGTGTGTACCTATGTTGCATCTCGATAGGTAAAGTCTTTCATTCGCAATATTTTTCTCTGTTATTACAAGTCTTCTGAAGTAAAGAGAAGTTCATGCGATGGAAGAAGCGCTTGGTTGAGCATGCGCCTTGTGATGATGCAAGCATGGTACAGCAACTGATTGGTTAGAGATGTAATAGGGAGAGTAATGGGTTTGAGCCTTCCCTGAGACTGTTACTGCTTAGGGACCTTGTGAGCATCCTTGATTCATAAGCGCACAGTGCCCTGTTTCATGGTCATGTGTGTACTTCCGAGCATTGAAAGAAGGGCAGTATCAAATGCAGTTTTTCCTGTATTATATTGTATTAAGGATACAGAGAAAAATCATTTAAAAAATTCGTTTTTGTATTATATTGTATTAATCTGCGATGTAAACAAAACAGTACCTTACAATTTTTGTGTCCAGGTGACGAAATGCGTAAGCGTCTGGTCGTGCTGAACAAATGTCCGATCCAGCAGGCACGATGGTGCGTCGTATCACGGTACGAAATGGCGAAGTGCGAAAACATGATCATGGCGTTTGCCGCTCGCAATCTCAAACCGGATCTCAACTGTATTATGGGTAGCAGTGTTCTCGACTGCATGCAGAAGATCCGAATTGGCGACGCTGATCTCATCACCCTCGATGCTTCCGATGTTTACACAGCTGGAAAGTAAGTGGCAACTAGATGGCTGTGGCTTCATTTGGTCCATTTAGAATTAATTAATTAATTAATTTTGTGATCGTTTGATTAATTTTGTTTTGCTCAAATGGGAATGATACCTCAGGAATGCAAAAATTACCATAGATTAGGAAGGGATCTCTGGTAAAATAAGCCTCATCACAGCTTAATTCTTGTAATTACCTGATGCTAGACTTCTGTAATTCTTCAATTTGATTTCTTTTCAATAATTCTTTTACTTGATTCTCTGATTGTTTAATTAATTCCTTGATCTTGTTATGCCAAGCTTGTTTGCAGTAATAAGAAATTGTATTGATTGGCAAGATGATTGACTGACTAAGTGATTGGTTGATTGTAGGCATTATGGATTGGTTCCTATTGCTTCGGAGGACTACAGTGGCACTGGTGACGAAATGACGGGCTATTTCGCTGTGGCAATTGCACGTCGCATGGACTCCTATCTGACTCTTTTCAACTTGAAACGTGAGTATTGTCTTGTTGTGGGACTTTTAACCTCGGTTGATTAGAAATGTCAACCATTATAAGGTGCTATATAAATGTTCAGAGTCATGTCACTACCCTACCTGTGGTATTGCCAGTCCCAAGCCTGGAGAAAGGAGGAGGGCGACGTTAATCATCTTTGTTATGAAACAGTGTCGTTAAACAGCAACTAGCCTTCAGAGAAATGCATTTGTGGTAATAGGCTGATGGTTGATTGCTGTGAAGGTTTTTTGTCTTAGAAGCAGCTTGCTACATACTATTTACTTGCTACTTACTGTGATACATAATGGTGCTATATAAATGTCCAAATACAATCATACTGGTACATAGACACATACTTGCAACAAAAGTCCATACTAACATACATGCCATATCTCTTCATACAAACATACATGCATAATTGCAGGCTTTCATTCATTCATACATACTTGCATATTATATTTTCACATACATAAATATACAGTTATACACACATACAAATGGTCATCAAATGCTTACTGTATTACAGTTACTGAATTATAATTTTTAGAAGAAGTTATTGGCGATTAGTACTGCCATGATTTCTGCTCTAACTTTGTCCTCCATCTGTTTCTAGTTCTTTAATTCTGATGAAAGTGTGTTTGTTTGGCAGAGAGACGTTCCTGTCATTCGTCTGTGATGTCTGCCTCTGGCTGGATCATTCCCGTCGACAAGCTGATTGAAACCGGACAGATCCACTTCAAGGATTGTAACGCCTACCTCGCTGTTGGTGAGCATCAAGCATGGCAGTAAATGTTATTGTAAATCTAAGAAATTTCTTAACCCCACACTAGATCTGGATCATGGAGACCAGCTTATGACTCCGGTGCCATATCTAGTTAACCCTTTAACGATGAACTGCATTGGTTTCCCATACATTTTAGTACATGTTCGTCGTTAAAGGGTTAAGTCTGCAAGGACCAGGTTGTTTGACCATTTTTTGGGCAGTAGATGGAGCTTTGTGTGAAATTCAATACCTAAGTAGTCGGTGGCAGTAGACGGTGGTTTATCACGCCAATAATCTTTGACATGGCCGCACATACGTAGACACATACAGAGACAAATACATAGACACATACAGAAATACATAGCATCCACCAGATTGCCGTGGCGATATTTCCTGACAGCTCTGCCTGCCATCCGATCCTTATACATCGGAAGAGTTTCTATAGAGGTCTGTAGACCAGTGTCTTTGTTACCTTGCCATTCTTTAGCATGGATGGAATGTTTTGTTTATTAGGGCAATACTTTAGCAAGAGCTGTGTCCCTGGAATCCTGGACGACTACTACAATCCGCAGGGCACGAATCCCGTCAATCTTTGTGAGGCGTGTGGAACACAAGGACCGGACAGATGTATGAGGAACGATGAAGAGCTGTACTTTGGGGCAAGCGGGGCCTTCAGGTGCCTCACTGAAAGTAGGTTTTCTTTTCTCCGCTTCGAAACTGTTTTAGTCTATTCTGGTAGCTTTAATCTTTCCACTCTCCTAATGCATAACATAAATTAAAATTTGTAAAGCGCAACTTCAAGGAAAAACTCGTCAGTAGAGTCTGCTTTTCACACACCCAAGTGCAAACATATATGAAGTGCAAACATACAAACATGGGAGAGGGAGGGGAAGAGTGATAAAGTTGTAACTAGGAACTAGAGCAGACAAGGATCCAGTTAGCAGGCATGATAGCTGCTTCGGAGTAAAGTTGCTTTCTGAAAACATATTCGTTGTGCAGAACCATTCGAGATGCATGAGGCCAAAAAGACCTACTCTGGATGATGTGCACTCTGGAAAAGCCGGGATGGACTTAAGCCCAGACTGAAGTGACAGCAGGCTTGTAGGATATGAGCCTGTTTTCAGGGCTATGGTTGGTTGATGTGCTAAACTCCCTCACTGGTATTCCTTCATTCCCATTTATGCATAATTTCTAATCAAACTGTTTTAAATTGTTGAAATCTTGCAGTCACCATTTGTATTTTAAAGATGTTACTTCAAAAGTTAGTTATGCACAACAAATGAGGTTTTGGTATGGTATTGCATTTCTGTATTGTATTAACATGTTGTATAATTTGATTATTGTGTAATGTTTCTCTATAGCAGAACCCTGTGTAATCATATTTGAGGTGTACTGGAAGTGTTTGATTTGCTTTTAAGGGGGTGGAGATGTGGCCTACGTGCGACACACAACCGTGCGCGAAAACACGGACGGTAGAAATTTAGCCGAGTGGGCAAGAAATCGTCGTTCCGATGACTATGAGCTTCTGTGTAATGATGGAACAAGGAAAGACATTGACCAGTGGGATACCTGTAATCTGGGTCATTTACCACCGAATGCCATCATGACCGCAGGTAAGCACATGAACGAGGTCAGGTAAGCAGGTAAGAATATGCGTGGTAGTACTTCACTGCCAATCTAAAGTATGGGATGTGCTAGAGCATCTTGAAACTGGGTCTGATTCTTAGCAGTTTCCATGTGGAACTGATTGCATACAACTACTGTATGTGTGAATCAATGCTCACAATCACTGATGCTTTCTAATGTATGTAAGAAGAGACTTGGACACGTTCATGGTACATGGTTGATTTAATGCATCTAGATTCTAGAACATCCAGCATGCGGGACAGTGCGGGTGCCATCTCACAAAGAACAAAGTAATCTCTGTGCACTCTGCTATTTAGTGCAATGAGTGGGATGTGGGAAGGAAGATGAGGAGAAGGAGGAAGAGAGGAGGAACAGGGACTAGAGCAGACAAGGATATAGTTAGCAGGTAGCAACAGTATATTTGCCCAAGAAGGGACATTTTTGCCAAACTAGCATGCAGTTCTTTTGTATAGGATTGGTTAGTATATTCATTTCTAATAGGTATATGTCTGATTTCATAGTAACGTTAAAACTGATAGCAGTCGTTGATTTTTTAAATTTTAAATTTCATGCGCTGAGTTTTGTTGATTTGAAGGTTTTAAAACGGAGAATGAACGACAAATCTACTGGACCCTGCTCAACTTTGCCGAACAGTTCTTTGATGCCGACACGTAAGATGTCTTCCATCACATCGTTAGGAAATCTCATTTGGCTCCTTTTTAAAATAAGCACGGACATGCTTTGAGTAGCTGTTTGCATTGATTTTTGTGGAACTCTCAGGAGGCTGGAAAAGAGAAAATGTACTAGAAGATGCTTCAAGATAAATTTACAAAGTTGATATATTGTCCTAGTTTATATTATGAATATATAAAATTATATATGCTGTGTAATTGAGTGGGGCTTTACTTATGTGTGGGAGACTGCCAGTGAAATCATCAGCTCTTAGCACTGTTGCATTACTGTTGGGCTTTTTGTTAGCTAGCAAAGCATCACTAATCTAAAATCTATATGTCTGATTTCATAGTAACATTAACCATAAAAAAAGTTACTTTTATGAGATATTTTAAAAAGGCACTGTAATAATAAAGTATCTAGACACAAATAGTACATTATTCAGCAGCACTCTTAAAAATCTTTCTGCTTTCGGGTTGACTGGGACATAATAAAGGCATTTCTTTTATCCAGGAATCCCGACTTTGCAATGTTTGACTCCATGATCAACCACAAGGACCTCATCTTCCAGGACGCAACCGTTCGTCTGGCCCCAATCGACTTCAGCAATCAGAACTACAAGGACTTCCTTGGACCGGACTTCATCCGTGCGATGCAGAGGATGGAGAGCATCGACTGCGTCACTGGGTCCGGCAAAGAACCGTCGCATCGCCTGCCTCTCGTCGTCATGGTTACATGCACCGTTCTCTCCATTGTCTGGCAGCTGATGACAGCGTCATAAGAACGCTCTTGGTAATGAACCTGTAATATAGACCGTGATTTGATTTTTGTATTTGCTTTTCTATGCCGTGAAACAAGGACTTGGTTGGTCAACTGGATTTATGGACAGTTCCTGCGAGAGTTGTGGAAAATCGATTTGTGCGGGTTGCATCATCAATAAGTACTTTAATAATGTTTGGTATCTAGCGTGTGGGATATTCGTCTGTTACGGAAATTTTGTTGAGCAAGTCTAGAATCAGGTAATCGTCTGGAAGAGGTGTCTGTATGTTATGTATATGTTATGCCAAGCGCTGTCAGGTCCAGGGTTGTAATTAGGCCGTGGCCACACATCCGAAATTTAAACTTGATCTTTACTCTTATAATTTATCATTAACTGCTTCTCAATTTGACCCACGCTCCTCTGTACATGTCGAACCCTACACTGACCCTGAGGCAGCCACGAGTCTTTGGTATGAGAAAGCATTTGACCATTATCTCCCATCCTTTGTTAATCTCAGCAGCAGTTTTCTAATTTAATCTTTTGCCTTTTATGGCATTCTTGTGTTGCAAATCAATCAATCAATCAATTGGTGCATGTGTAAACTTGATATATATCCAGTTGTGGTTTAAGCTAAGGGTTTTCTGAGGCAAACAATAAAACTGCCTTGAAGCTTTTCATTTAAAGATGAAATGACTGGAATGTAATTAGAAAATTGATGCATAATGTAGTGAAATTCTACATAGCAATGTGTTTTCATACTCAGATATGCATGTATTTCGACATTAGCCCTTGTTCAGAGATACAATCATACAAAGCATGGCTTCAAATACTTTTGGCATTTATTTATGTAAACAAAGAGGTGTAGAATGTAGCCGGAGGTTCATAAAAAGTCATTTCCACATACAGTACAGCGAGTCCTTACTAATACTTGCTCTTAATACAGTTGTCTGTGGCACTTCAAGATTTGCCACTAGAGACATTATAAATGGCAATAATAGTTGCCAATTAAACATAAGTTTATAGCTGTACATCATGCATTGTCACTAAAGACGTCATCGACATCACAAAGGCTTGTTGCAAAAGACCATCCAATCTAGGAACTTCTAAATCACCATTGTAATAATCTCTATTAAGGAAACTGAATAGCAAGGCTTAGTGCTACAAGTTGAAGTTATCAATTACACTAACTTAAGGCCTGCCATTTTAAAGTCTGTTGGCCATTACAATTGTTGATACATGTACATGTAATCCCCAACTAGAACACACTGTATAACAGAACCATACAAAAACAAAATGGGCAACATTATTATGCAATCTTGTAACTTGTATAAATCCAACCCTACAAAAATAAAGTTCTGCATATACCCAGCAATACATTTGCAAAGCAGCTAAAGATGTTTGGATAAAGATGCGTTAAAGCCAGCGGACACACCCACTTCCAACAAAAAAGCCTTGGCTAAACAAAAAGTAGTTTAACTCGGTCAACCATTACATGCAGTCAACCATAGCAGAGTTTGTTATCGTGAGATTGTTCTGTTTATGTATCTAATCATATTTTAAGCAGGCAACGACACATCTGCATGTGTAAAGTTCGATCACACGTAGCCGTTGAGGATGCGCTCAAAGTGCTCCTGTCTCCCGGATTTCGACTCAGGCTCTCCGACTTTCAGGACAAACTCCTGTGAATTCACACAATTTAATTAATTAATAATGAACAAATACAAGCAAACAAACACCTGTTATGGTCGGATTGGCTAGTGAAGATTGGAGGGGGGTTGAAAGTCATGCCGAGATTGTTATAAAGAAATAATCCCAGACTTCCCAGTCAGAAAACTGAATTTTGCACCCACTGACCCAGTGGTGCTTCACACCTTCAATCTGAACCCCACCACAGTCAAAAAATTTCACAAATTCAACCCTAGCAATTGTACATACATACATCTAGCATTATATTAATACTCGCCTGCAAAATTAAGTACATGGCAACACCAATGGATATTACCCTAAAGTTCCAAATGTGAAATTCAACTGAACAACAAAATTAAATTACATTTGATTAGATGTGTTCTACAATACTGTGCACGGCCTTTCTACATGAGGCATGAAGATGCTGCTATAAAAATACTAAGCACAGCCTTTCTAGGTGGGATATGAAGATACTGCTATAAAAATACTATGAAAAGATAAGAACTGACTTCACATTCTTCCAGACTTGCAAGGCCTTTGGTGATCTTTGCACCGAGTCCATCTGAGAAACTGCCATATCTCTGCTACAAAAACATACATTCATCATGTAGACAATACAGCAGTTGTATTGTTTACATAACAATGAAGCTCAAGCTTCTGTCTTTCAAACATCACATTTTTAACACTCCTCATGTTGAAAATGCAACAGCAGCCACAATTCGTGATCAAAAATGCATTTAAAGATTCTGTCTTTCCAAACAGCATTTTCATACATCACATGTTTAAAGAAAGGTGCTGTAATACTAATCTGATATGAAATAAACTGCTCACAGTCACAATTCTATGTAAAACTCCAAGTTACGTTAAAGTTACCAATCATCAACTGGTTTACACAAAATAACTCGTCAGAAAAGAAACCAAACAAAGTCCATGCAAACCTTAACAGCATCGCTAAGAATTCCGTCCTGAACCAGCTGAACAGCATTTCGAAGACCCCTCGCAAACGTATCCATTGCACCTACAAACAGACACACAACACATTATCTTATTATTTATGTAGCACCACTATATCCAATTGTATTGTATTATTATTTATATAGCACCACTAGATCCAATTGTATTGTATTGTACAGTTAAATTAACAGAGTACAATTAATATATCTCACTGAACTAAATACTCGGAGACTCTCCTGGATTGAGCACCCTGAGGAATTAGGGGAGGCATCAAGCTGCAACAGTCCTGCTCCCCACAGTACCTCAGCTTGAATTGTACATCGAAGACAGTTCCAAAGTGATGGACCCATTGGCACTTCGTGCAGTGTACCAGTCAATGGCACTAAATGACTGTGCCGCACATATTCAGATTGTTCCACAATCCACAACAACTCTGAACCCTGATATACAAAAATGTTCCAGAACCACATTAAGACTAGCGAACAGTGTAAGCAACATAACAAGTAAAATGTATTTTGAAGCCGTCACAATAATAGAAATCTGACAATAACTGACCAACATGAGCAATGAACATGTCAGCGACATCGGTTGACTCGCGTCGTGGCTTGGCGTCAAAGTTGAGTCCACCAGGTTGCAGACCACCTTGCTCAATTACCGTCTACAATGATAAACGTAATGGACTTGTTTATGCACTCTATACAACAAAAGGTTTAGGTAAAATGCTTACTGACATGCCTCTATAGTATTAGGAAGGAGGAATGGACTTCCTCCTTATCTACGCTCTACAATCCTCTCTGGTAGCATCTCTCTCACCTTAAAACCTTCCTTTTCTCTCGGAGTACCTCGCACTGGAGCGCTTCTGAAAGGCTTATGCTATGAGAAGCTCTTTATAAATGATCAAATACAATACAATATTATTATCATTATGTATTTATTAAGTGTCACTAATGAATGACGACGCATCAGTCGAAGGCACTTAGCAAAGACTTGCTCAAGGTGCCTGGTAGAGTAACTGTTTCAGAGGGGGCTTGAACCCATACTCTCTGCATTACAAGGTGAGCGCTCTAACCAATCAGCTACAATGTCCTACAACTATAGCAACTCCTAAGAAGTATGGCTCTGTACCAAAAGAGTTACAATGAATGCTCCAAAAACAAAGCAACATAGAATCTTGTCAAAGGCTATTTAAAAAGGCTGGATCTGATAATTATCGGAACCAAGTGCGATGATGAAACATTCTCCTGCCTACCTTCATCACGACCGTGCAGTTCCTGACGTCCATTGGAAACTGGTCCGTGTCCCAACCGAGATCCGGGGAACCAGTGTTCGCGTCGATGGATCCCAACATTCCAAACCTAGTCAATAGAAACATCATTTGTCATATCATCAGCATCACCATCAACAACAACAATACCAGTCCATCTCATCACATTTGAATCATATTGAAAGTGCACTTCCACCATGCCATAATCACAATCATCACCAATATTATCCAGACATCATCATGCATTAGTATATCACTACCAGCACCATTATTAAGCCATCTGGCTTGAAATGAGCAACAGTCCTTTCAATGAGCGAATGAGCACAGCTCACTTACTGGGATGCCATCATGACGTCATGCTCGTAGCAATGGCCAGCCAGAGTCGTGTGATTTGGTTCGACATTTATCTAAACAATCCAGAAGAAAATTAATTATTAATATTTCTAATGTTATTTAGACAATTGTAATGAGCACAGAGCCATACATACAACAGTGCGACTCAGAGTGAAAATTGCACTTTGCCTGAACTAGTGCCACATAATGCTGCATGACAATCATATGGAAACAGAACACAGTACAGATGGTTTTCCAAATATTTGCAGTCTATGATTCTGCAGTATACATCATAAGTAGAATTTCATGAACATGATGTCTCAAATTAGGGGACTAGTCAAAACTATCAGCAGAAAGAATACTCAAGTCTTAGTCTCAAGTCTTTCAGGCCAGAGTCTTTCAGTCTTGAGTCGGTCAGTCTCGACTCTTTCAGTCTTAGTATCTAGTCTCTTAGTATTGAGTCTATTAGGCTAAACTAGCATCAAGTCTCTTAATGTCTCTTACTTTGAAATGCTCCTCCAGACCAAACGTACGCAAAAAGCCAATCACAGTCATTGCATCTGAAAAGAATCAACACATCTCCTGTGATCACACAGGTATCATCACACCAGGGAGATCTTTCATCAAAGCAATTGCCAAAAACAGCTATCATATTATGACAAGTAATTATGCTGGCATTTTAATTTGCAGAATTACAACCACGTAATGCCAAAAATTGATTGTCACTGCAAAGAATTAATCAGCAGCATTGTACAGAATAATTTTATTGTTTTTACTTAAATGTTTATATTGGTATGTATGTATTTATGTAGCTGGGCACTTAATACAGCACATTTTAAAGTATCTCACAAAAGCGCTCTCTCTCCGTTGACCTAAATGTTAAATTTCATTTGGGACTAGACTATTACATCAGGCAGCAGAACAATGCACTTGTAATAAACTAGTAAAAATCACCAGTGACAGGCTCACGCACTCACATGGAGTCAACCATCGGGTTCCTGTCAACAGTTGACAGATGGCATGGATGTTATAAGGAAAGCGATGTTAAAATTTATAGTCGATAGCGATCATTTACAGTCGATAGTGATCATTTATAGTCGATAGTGATCATTTACAGTCGATAGTGATCATTTACAGTCGATAGTGATCATTTATAGTCGATAGTGATCATTTACAGTCGATAGTGATCATTTACAGTCGATAGTGATCATTTACAGTCGATAGTGATCATTTACAGTCGATAGTGATCATTTACAGTCGATAGTGATCATTTACAGTCGATAGTGATCATTTACAGTCGATAGTGATCATTTATAGTCGATAGTGATCATTTACAGTCGATAGTGATCATTTACAGTCGATAGTGATCATTTACAGTCGATAGTGATCATTTACAGTCGATAGTGATCATTTACAGTCGATAGTGATCATTTACAGTCGATAGTGATCATTTACAGTCGATAGTGATCATTTACAGTCGATAGTGATCATTTATAGTCGATAGTGATCATTTATAGTCGATAGTGATCATTTACAGTCGATAGTGATCATTTATAGTCGATAGTGATCATTTATAGTCGATAGTGATCATTTATAGTCGATAGTGATCATTTATAGTCGATAGTGATCATTTATAGTCGATAGTGATCATTTACAGTCGATAGTGATCATTTACAGTCGATAGTGATCATTTACAGTCGATAGTGATCATTTACAGTCGATAGTGATCATTTATAGTCGATAGTGATCATTTACAGTCGATAGTGATCATTTATAGTCGATAGTGATCATTTATAGTCGATAGTGATCATTTACAGTCGATAGTGATCATTTACAGTCGATAGTGATCATTTACAGTCGATAGTGATCATTTATAGTCGATAGTGATCATTTACAGTCGATAGTGATCATTTACAGTCGATAGTGATCGCTTAGAGTCCATAGTGATCATTTACAGTCGATAGTGATAATTTATAGTCGATAGTGATCATTTACAGTCGATAGTGATCATTTACAGTCGATAGTGATCATTTATAGTCGATAGTGATCATTTACAGTCGATAGTGATCATTTACAGTCGATAGTGATCATTTATAGTCGATAGTGATCATTTATAGTCGATAGTGATCATTTACAGTCGATAGTGATCATTTATAGTCTATAGTAGAGCTGTACCGAATATTCGTATTCGCTTCGCTTCGGACCGAATAGTGCTCCGAATAGTTTATTCGTATTCGGCCGAATAGTTGTTCTAAACCGAATACGAATAGTAAAAGCGCTACATAAATGATAGCGTATATAAAAATGCGCTATATAAAGTTAACGATTCACTATCTAGTTCCCTTTGTGATCTAAGCTCTTTCTTTGGCTTCCGGATTTATGCCCGTGAGATAAATAAATCTTAAACTTTTTCGATTTTAGATGAAGTTAACATTTACTGTGTATTAAGTGTTCTACAAAATTTACAATCAGCGAAGTCCAGTGTGGAAATATTTTGTAATAAGAGACTACGATTTACAGATCAAATGCACTTTTCACTATGTGCGAGGTAATAATTTCACGTGCTAGGCCTACTGATCATTCGACAAGTTCCACAATGATCATTAAAATAATGATAATTTCGGTCAAAATTTAGAGCTGAAGAATATAATTTCATGCACCAAAATGCGATGCATCTCCAGTGGAAGGTCCCATTCAAAGAATTTGAGTCGTTTAGTGGTCATGCAAGCAAACTTGCGTAGCTTTGAGTAAAAAGTACAATTACTTTCTAATGTGATTCCATTTAAAGCAGTTCAGAATGGCATTCAATATCGAAGGTCATTTACTGTACAAGATGTGAGTTATGCGTTTAAATGTGTATATTAAGTATGACATTGTAGGCTTCTTTATGTCCGGTGATCATTTACTTTCTCTGTGATCATCTACATATAGTCATTCGTGATAGTCATACTCGAATAGTGATCTCGTATAGTAAAAAATGCTATTCGATCGTCTTAGTGATCATTTATAGTCGATAGTGATCATTTATAGTCTATAGTGATCATTTATCATTTAGTCGATAGTGATCATTTATAGTCGATAGTGATCATTTACAGTCGATAGTGATCATTTACAGTCGATAGTGATCATTTACAGTCGATAGTGATCATTTACAGTCGATAGTGATCATTTATAGTCGATAGTGATCATTTACAGTCGATAGTGATCATTTACAGTCGATAGTGATCATTTATAGTCGATAGTGATCATTTATAGTCGATAGTGATCATTTATAGTCGATAGTGATCATTTATAGTCGATAGTGATCATTTATAGTCGATAGTGATCATTTATAGTCGATAGTGATCATTTATAGTCGATAGTGATCATTTACAGTCGATAGTGATCATTTATAGTCGATAGTGATCATTTATAGTCGATAGTGATCATTTACAGTCGATAGTGATCATTTACAGTCGATAGTGATCATTTATAGTCGATAGTGATCATTTATAGTCGATAGTGATCATTTATAGTCGATAGTGATCATTTATAGTCGATAGTGATCATTTATAGTCGATAGTGATCATTTACAGTCGATAGTGATCATTTATAGTCGATAGTGATCATTTAGAGTCGATAGTGATCATTTACAGTCGATAGTGATCATTTATAGTCGAGTCGGTAGTGATCATTTACAGTCGATAGTGATCATTTACAGTCGATAGTGATCATTTATAGTCGATAGTGATCATTTATAGTCGATAGTGATCATTTATCATTTATAGTCGATAGTGATCATTTATAGTCGATAGTGATCATTTACAGTCGATAGTGATCATTTATAGTCGATAGTGATCATTTATAGTCGATAGTGATCATTTATAGTCGATAGTGATCATTTATAGTCGATAGTGATCATTTACAGTCGATAGTGATCATTTATAGTCGATAGTGATCATTTATAGTCGATAGTGATCATTTATAGTCGATAGTGATCATTTACAGTCGATAGTGATCATTCATATAGTCGATAGTGATCATTTATAGTCGATAGTGATCATTTATAGTCGATAGTGATCATTTATAGTCGATAAATGATCATTTATAGTCGATAGTGATCATTTACAGTCGATAGTGATCATTTAGTCGATAGTGATCATTTATAGTCGATGATCATTTATAGTCGATAGTGATCATTTATAGTCGATAGTGATCATTTATAGTCAGATAGTGATCATTTATAGTCGATAGTGATCATTTACAGTCGATAGTGATCATTTATAGTCGATAGTGATCATTTATAGTCGATAGTGATCAATTTATAGTCGATAGTGATCATTTACAGTCGATAGTGATCATTTATAGTCGATAGTGATCATTTATAGTCGATAGTGATCATTTACAGTCGATAGTGATCATTTACAGTCGATAGTGATCATTTACAGTCGATAGTGATCATTTACAGTCGATAGTGATCATTTATAGTGATAGTGATCATTTATAGTCGATAGTGATCATTTATAGTCGATAGTGATCATTTATAGTCGATAGTGATCATTTATAGTCGATAGTGATCATTTACAGTCGATAGTGATCATTTATAGTCGATAGTGATCATTTATAGTCGATAGTGATCATTTATAGTCGATAGTGATCAGGCTTATAGTCGATAGTGATCATTTATAGTCGATAGTGATCATTTATAGTCGATAGTGATCATTTATAGTCGATAGTGATCATTTATAGTCGATAGTGATCATTTATAGTCGATAGTGATCATTTATAGTCGATAGTGATCATTTACAGTCGATAGTGATCATTTATAGTCGATAGTGATCATTTACAGTCGATAGTGATCATTTATAGTCGATAGTGATCATTTATAGTCGATAGTGATCATTTACAGTCGATAGTGATCATTTATAGTCGATAGTGATCATTTATAGTCGATAGTGATCATTTACAGTCGATAGTGATCATTTATAGTCGATAGTGATCATTTATAGTCGATAGTGATCATTTACAGTCGATAGTGATCATTTACAGTCGATAGTGATCATTTATCGATAGTCGATAGTGATCATTTACAGTCGATAGTGATCATTTATAGTCGATAGTGATCATTTACAGTCGATAGTGATCATTTACAGTCGATAGTGATCATTTACAGTCGATAGTGATCATTTATAGTCGATAGTGATCATTTATAGTCGATAGTGATCATTTACAGTCGATAGTGATCATTTACAGTCGATAGTGATCATTTATAGTCGATTTGATCATTTAATAGTCGATAGTGATCATTTACAGTCGATAGTGATCATTTATAGTCGATAGTGATCATTTATAGTCGATAGTGATCATTTACAGTCGATAGTGATCATTTATAGTCGATAGTGATCATTTACAGTCGATAGTGATCATTTATAGTCGATAGTGATCATTTATAGTCGATAGTGATCATTTACAGTCGATAGTGATCATTTATAGTCGATAGTGATTTATAGTCGATAGTGATCATTTATAGTCAATAGTGATCATTTATAGTCGATAGTGATCATTTATAGTCGATAGTGATCATTTACAGTCGATAGTGATCATTTATAGTCGATAGTGATCATTTACAGTCGATAGTGATCATTTACAGTCGATAGTGATCATTTACAGTCGATAGTGATCATTTATAGTCGATAGTGATCATTTATAGTCGATAGTGATCATTTATAGTCGATAGTGATCATTTATAGTCGATAGTGATCATTTACAGTCGATAGTGATCATTTATAGTCGATAGTGATCATTTACAGTCGATAGTGATCATTTATAGTGATAGTGATCATTTATAGTCGATAGTGATCATTTATAGTCGATAGTGATCATTTACGATCGATAGTGATCATTTATAGTCGATAGTGATCATTTACAGTCGATAGTGATCATTTATAGTCGATAGTGATCATTTACAGTCGATAGTGATCATTTATTTCATTTATAGTCGATAGTGATCATTTATAGTCGTCGATCATTTAGTCGATAGTGATCATTTATAGTCGATAGTGATCATTTATAGTCGATAGTGATCATTTATAGTCGATAGTGATCATTTCGATAGTGATCATTTATAGTCGATAGTGATCATTTATAGTCAATAGTGATCATTTACAGTCGATAGTGATCATTTATAGTCGATAGTGATCATTTATAGTCGATAGTGATCATTTATAGTCGATAGTGATCATTTATAGTCGATAGTGATCATTTACAGTCGATAGTGATCATTTATAGTCGATAGTGATCATTTACAGTCGATAGTGATCATTTATAGTCGATAGTGATCATTTATAGTCGATAGTGATCATTTATAGTCGATAGTGATCATTTATAGTCGATAGTGATCATTTATAGTCGATAGTGATCATTTATAGTCGATAGTGATCATTTATAGTCGATAGTGATCATTTAATAGTCGATATTTATAGTCGATAGTGATCATTTACAGTCAATAGTGATCATTTATAGTCATAGTGATATAGTGATAGTGATCATTTACAGTCGATAGTGATCATTTACAGTCGATAGTGATCATTTATAGTCGATAGTGATCATTTATAGTCGATAGTGATCATTTATAGTCGATAGTGATCATTTACAGTCGATAGTGATCATTTATAGTCGATAGTGATCATTTATAGTCGATAGTGATCATTTATAGTCGATATTGATAGTCGATAGTGATCATTTACAGTCGATAGTGATCATTTATAGTCGATAGTGATCATTTATAGTCGATAGTGATCATTTAGAGTCGATAGTGATCATTTATAGTCGATAGTGATCATTTACAGTCGATAGTGATCATTTATAGTCGATAGTGATCATTTACAGTCGATAGTGATCATTTATAGTCGATAGTGATCATTTATAGTCGATAGTGATCATTTACAGTGATCATTTATAGTCGATAGTGATCATTTATAGTCGATAGTGATCATTTATAGTCGATAGTGATCATTTATAGTCGATCATCATTTATAGTCGATAGTGATCATTTATAGTCGATAGTGATCATTTATAGTCGATAGTGATCATTTATAGTCGATAGTGATCATTTATAGTCGATAGTGATCATTTATAGTCGATAGTGATCATTTACAGTCGATAGTGATCATTTATAGTCGATAGTGATCATTTACAGTCGATAGTGATCATTTATAGTCGATAGTGATCATTTACAGTCGATAGTGATCATTTACAGTCGATAGTGATCATTTACAGTCGATAGTGATCATTTATAGTCGTCATTTATAGTCGATAGTGATCATTTATAGTCGATAGTGATCATTTACAGTCGATCGATAGTGATCATTTATAGTCGATAGTGATCATTTATAGTCGATAGTGATCATTTATAGTCGATAGTGATCATTTATAGTCGATAGTGATCATTTATAGTCGATAGTGATCATTTATAGTCGATAGTGATCATTTATAGTCGATAGTGATCATTTATAGTCGATAGTGATCATTTATAGTCGATAGTGATCATTTATAGTCGATAGTGATCATTTATAGTCGATAGTGATCATTTACAGTCGATAGTGATCATTTACAGTCGATAGTGATCATTTACAGTCGATAGTGATCATTTACAGTCGATAGTGATCATTTACAGTCGATAGTGATCATTTACAGTCGATAGTGATCATTTACAGTCGATAGTGATCATTTACAGTCGATAGTGATCATTTACAGTCGATAGTGATCATTTACAGTCGATAGTGATCATTTACAGTCGATAGTGATCATTTACAGTCGATAGTGATCATTTACAGTCGATAGTGATCATTTACAGTCGATAGTGATCATTTACAGTCGATAGTGATCATTTACAGTCGATAGTGATCATTTACAGTCGATAGTGATCATTTACAGTCGATAGTGATCATTTACAGTCGATAGTGATCATTTATAGTCGATAGTGATCATTTACAGTCGATAGTGATCATTTATAGTCGATAGTGATCATTTACAGTCGATAGTGATCATTTAGTGATCATTTATAGTCGATAGTGATCATTTATAGTCGATAGTGATCATTTATAGTCGATAGTGATCATTTATAGTCGATAGTGATCATTTACAGTCGATAGTGATCATTTATAGTCGATAGTGATCATTTATAGTCGATAGTGATCATTTACAGTCGATAGTGATCATTTACAGTCGATAGTGATCATTTATAGTCGATAGTGATCATTTACAGTCGATAGTGATCATTTATAGTCGATATTTAGTCGATAGTGATCATTTACAGTCGATAGTGATCATTTACAGTCGATAGTGATCATTTACAGTCGATAGTGATCATTTATAGTCGATAGTGATCATTTACAGTCGATTTACAGTCGATAGTGATCATTTAGTCGATAGTGATCATTTACATTTATAGTCGATAGTGATCATTTATAGTCGTGATCATTTATAGTCGATAGTGATCATTTACAGTCGATAGTGATCATTTACAGTCGATAGTGATCATTTACAGTCGATAGTGATCATTTATAGTCGATAGTGATCATTTACAGTCGATAGTGATCATTTACAGTCGATAGTGATCATTTATAGTGAGTCGATAGTGATCATTTATAGTCGATAGTGATCATTTACAGTCGATAGTGATCATTTATAGTCGATAGTGATCATTTACAGTCGACAGTGATCATTTACAGTCGAGTGATCATTTACAGTCGATAGTGATCATTTACAGTCGATAGTGATCATTTATAGTCGATAGTGATCATTTATAGTCGATAGTGATCATTTACAGTCGATAGTGATCATTTACAGTCGATAGTGATCATTTACAGTCGATAGTGATCATTTACAGTCGATAGTGATCATTTACAGTCGATAGTGATCATTTACAGTCGATAGTGATCATTTACAGTCGATAGTGATCATTTATAGTCGATAGTGATCATTTACAGTCGATAGTGATCATTTATAGTCGATAGTGATCATTTATAGTCGATAGTGATCATTTACAGTCGATAGTGATCATTTACAGTCAATAGTGATCATTTACAGTCGATAGTGATCATTTACAGTCGATAGTGATCATTTACAGTCAATAGTGATCATTTATAGTCGATAGTGATCATTTATAGTCGATAGTGATCATTTACAGTCGATAGTGATCATATAGACTACCAAAAGACAACTCGACTATTATTGTAACTGCATAGACCATCATTCTGGCACGGATGCTAAGCAACCTGCAGCACAAGTTTCTTCTCCATTGTCTGCTTCTATTTCACCAGCAGTCGAAGACCATTCCATTCGATCAGTCTTGTGTCATCAAGTTTGAAGCACCTCTGAGGAGTTTTCTTGTACAGATGCCACATAAATTATCAATGCTATTATAATGCATTTATTTAAGTGCCACTATCAAATGACCAAGCATCAATCGATGGCACTGAGCAACTGTGACGTTCCTACACAGTAACCATCTTGGAGGATGCTCAAACCTGTACTCTCCATTCTCCAAGTTACATGGTCAATGCTCCAACAGTTGGCTACCATGTCTCGCAAACATATAAATGTGTACCATAAATTGCAATATTGTTGTAATTGCAATTACAAATATTGTTGTCATTCATCAGATTAATGAATCATTGTTTGCAGCTGAATGTACTTGTACGTGGAACAAGTGTACCAACCGTAGTCGTATTGATGTTTGGTCGGCTCCTTTGGCTTTGGTTCAATCAGAAACTGACATTTGAACCCAATCTTCTTTTTATAATCTAAATAACATTCAAATTACACAAGTATCAGACAAATCTGAACAGCTCTTACAATTCATAGTTTTTATTATGGCGTGCAATACATTTCCTCAGCACTACCAAAAACAAAATTACCCATAGAGTAAAATAGCAAATTCACTCAACTGAAAGAAACCTAAAAAGGTCAATTAAGTTAGGTTCGAATCCGCTTTGAATTCCATAGTTCAGGATCGTGAAACTCATAATAATAACGAATAATAATACAGAATATAAATAGCAAGTAATGACAACGAATAATAATGAATAATAAAAATGAATAATAATAGTCTATTTAAGTTCTTAATTTTCCCTCTATGACTAGCCCTAACTCTTCCTCCCCAGGTTCCCCTGATACGAAATAACTTCTCCTATTCAATTCTTTGCTTGTATATATAAATTTGTTTGTTTTTGTTTGAATGTATTAATCTTGCCATGTACAGTGCTGTGCGTTTGCTAGCGCTTCTCAATAAAGAATATTCTTACTTACTTCTTAATAACGATGGTAAAGAAGAAAAGCCAGTTACACCAGCCATTGCTATGAAGTGTTGGCAACTTCATCTATCTTTACAGCAGCATACGAGGCAGGGTGAGCAGGTGCCAGCATACAAGGAAGCCCACTCCCTCATTGCCTGATCCTTCCACTGACAGAGTAGACTCTACTAGTGACACCAGCACAAATGAGCAGAAATCTCAAACCTTAGCTCTACTCTGCCAAGGATTTGAGCATCTCATTTCTCTGTTGACAGCCAAAAATATCTTATGCATTACATTACTGTGAACTGTATGAACTAATAGTATGTGAAAGGACAGAAGTATTACTTACCGACAGCCATCTTTAGGAAGCTGGCATAGTTTGACAGCTCTTTATGAAGATCGGTATTCAGGACGGACTGGTACCCTTCACGGCCACCCCAGAAAACTACAATGCAACAGAAAAATCCGCCACATGTAAAGAATTTGTACTTCAGGAGAAAAAAACGGAGAAATCAGACAATATATTTCAGACCTCTTGACTGAATTCGAGGCATGTGACTACTTGACTATCACAAGCAGAGTATCTGCACACTAGTTCAGCAAAATGTCCCATCTGGAGAAAATCCTATGTTGCTCCATATTACCTATAGCATCATTTGTTCTTACATTACTCATACGATGCTTAAACGTCGCATTTCCTAAATGGACAAAGTTTATAAGGCCCATATAGGACTCTTTCCCATAAGTGACCCACAGAGTTCCATCGTGTTATGGATATGCTGGCATGGTTGATGCATCAAAGCCTATCCATAAATATCAATACAGACACACACACTTTCTTTAACAATGATACAGCAACGGGCTTCTGATATAGGCCTTCTTACCAAAGTTTTCCGCTCCCAGTTTCTTTGCAATCTCCAATCCCTTCTTCACCTGTGCTGCTGCATAAGCAACAACATGTGCATCGGGATTTGTGGCCGCTCCATTCATGTACCTAGAAATCGAAGCAACGATAACCATACAGAAAGGACTCTTCAATAATGCTTAAAAGCAAAGTCAATATACTTTTACCAGCAAAAGAAACAATTTGTAAAATCAAAGTGCCCTTTGTGAATGAAAAGAAAAACAAAAATCAATAAATCTTAATAGAAAATATGAAGTAATCAATATGTCTGTCAACAAACATAAACAGAAAAGAAGAATAATCAAATCATACATTAAAATACCTTTGAGAAAAACAGTTCCATTTACCATACCAATTGACTCTAACACCATACAGTATAAAAAAATCACAAAATCAACACAGCATTATAAAAATTAAGTTTAAAGAATTATTTTCTGTTACTAATTTTTTTCATTCACTTAACTTATTTTATGAATTTATTAGCTTACTAAGTTGCAAGTTCATTAAATTAGACAATAAAAACAGTCACCTGGGATTAGAGAAGAGGTTACATGTTGCCCATAGTGGCTTGATACCAGTGGATTCCTGCAAGGTCAAGGCCAGGTTAACCAGTTCATCCAGGTTTGCATTGGTCTCATGCAAGTCCTTGCCCTCAGGTGCAATATCCCTGCAAAATTAACAAGTTTCACAATGAACTCTCCTTGCCCTTAAATGTAAACGCTACATTCGCTTTGTCACGTAAAATAACTGCAATTTACTTAGCACTCTTAAATGGAACCAAAGTCTTCTTACATACTTACATCGATATTTTCCAACATTTGTTGCCACTCCTCTCAATGCTGGGATTCCTCCTTCAGTTTACCATATCCATCCATCCAGTCCAGCAGCATCTGTCTTCCTCTTGTTCCCTTTCCCTCCATTGTTCCCTCCATGATAGTTCTTCGTAGGGAATCCCCTCCCAGTATGCTACCAATCCACTTCCCCGGTTTCTCTCTCTTAGTAATTTATTAGCTACAATTTCACACGCAAAAATCTGTGCTGACGAGTAAACCATTTCTCTTCAGTTGTCTCGTTCAATATATCTAGTCAGGTGATCTTACCTGTCATGGAATGTCCAGTATCGCACTCCAAGTTTGGTCATGAACTCAAACGCTACACGCAGTCTCCGCTTGGCATTCTCCAGGCTATCAGACTCATCATCCCAAGGACGCTTTAAATGTTGGAAAACCAAATGGATCAGCACCTAAAACAATTATCCAATCAAATTGATTCCACAAGGGTCATTCCATGTCAGATCAACGCAGTGATTTTGCATCACCATCTCAGATTTTGATTAAATTTGGCAAGGCGTTAGAACCCACTGAGAAACTCTCAAAACCAAAATTTTAGATTTTTGGGTCAACCGGTGTCCGAGATATGGGTCATTGAACCTCGACCCAAACGGTCCGATTTGCTCCGACCGGACGAGGGTTAAACTGCTGTATCTCAGCTCCTATTGCACCTAGAAACAAAAATAAGATACCAAATTAAAGCTGTGTGAATCCTCTATATGGGCAAGGCATCTAGAACTAGTTATTTTGAGTAACCAAAAAAATATGAGCAACTGTAACCTTGTGACCCTGACCCAGGTCACTTTGTACTCTCATAATTTTATGAACTTTTTACCATCCAAAGATCTCATTGTTCTAAACAGTTGGTGAAAATTTCAGAGTGGGATCTCCTATAGTTTTTTTGTTATGATTTTTTGAATGGTCAAAAAAGGGCGTGAATCGCACTGTAAATGAAGGTAGACTACCGGGGTATGTTAAATAATGTCTTTGATAGTGTGAGAATATCATTTTTAATAAAAATGATAGCAATTCAGAACTCTGTTAAATCAACATTTACAGTCTTTCAGTACTAGCTAGATATTCTGTCTTTCCAGTGCTATTGTAGCAGCTTGCATCTCATGGGCATTCAGCGCATATGCCCTCCCAGTGCTTATTCTTGGTTGAAGTCCTGCTGTCAGTACATCACACAAGATATTGTCAGTAGATCACTTGGACATAGATAATAGAATGATCAAGCGGGACCATGTGAATGCAGAAAGTTTATTTCCACTTCATTCTGTTCAGGAAATGTCAGCAGTACACAGTCAAGCCACCAGTGGCCATGATACTTGGTGGTGACATAACCCTTCAATTGCAAATTTCACAGGTTGTTGATGGTTAGTATCGACAGACTGTAGAACATTGGTGTCAAACCTTTCTGAATAGTGGGCCAGTGGCAAAATTTTCCAGCAAGTCATGGGCCAGGATGTCAAAGGTGCTTGAGAAAACAGAGGTAGGGGTGTGGGAGGGGCTTGGTGAACCCGTTCCACAGAAAATATTTGACAACCCTGGTTTAGTCCGTTAATAATGGTGCATTTTTTAGCATACAAACAGTCAAATTGAGCTACAAAAATCTTAATTTTGATCCTCATTATCAGTCATGAACATCATGGTAGTCTTTAGGTAAGGCTTCGTGGGCCATAAAAATACCATCAGCGGGTCAGAAATGGCCTGCGGGCCGGCTCTTTGACACCCCTGCTGTAGAACATCAATAGACTGTGACTGAAGAACATTCAACTCTGGACATCTTCACTTCCACTTGTTCTGTTGATATGGGAAGAATGCAGTGGAGTTTGTGAGTTCCAGCAACTGTAAGTGGAGACTCCAATCTGCTGCTCAACAAAACTACTTATTGCTCGTATTCCTCTGTGGTTGCAAACCAGAAACTGACCGATGCTTTGCGAAGAGGAACAACTGATGTGGTGTCATAATTTGGTTGTCATATGGCCTCTGCAGACTGGCACGTGCACTGTGCAGCAAGGTGCGTGATGGTTCCACCTACTCCATCGCATGGACCCTTGCCAAGAGATGTAGCAAAAAAGTGCCATTATGTCAGGAATGGATGCGCATAGGCTTGCAAATTTGGTGATTTTGTACAACTTTTTGTGTACTTTCTGATTCTGTGAATTATTCTGAATTGAAACAGATAGTTTCCCACTAATATGGGTGTAAAAGTGGTTGAAATAATGATATATTTTAACATTCGTGAGTGATCTACTGCAGTACTTTCTATATTAATTTGAGTCTACACTAAATGCCCATGAGATGCAAGCTGCTACAATAGCACTGGAAAGACAGAATATCTAGCTAGTACTGAAACTTGGAGGACTGTGAATGTTGATTTGACAGAGCTCTGAATAGCTATCATTAAAATTTTTATTAAAAATGATATTCTCACTATCAAAGACATTATTCAACATAGTCTACCTTCATTTACAGCGCGATTCACGCCCTTTTTTGACCATTCAAAAAATCATAACAAAAAAACTATAGGAGATCCCACTCTGAAATTTTCACCAACTGTTTAGAACAATGAGATCTTTGGATGGTAAAAAGTTCATAAAATTATGAGAGTACAAAGTGACCTGGGTCAGGGTCACAAGGTTACAGTTGCTCATATTTTTTTCGTTACTCAAAATAACTAGTTCTAGATGCCTTGCCCATATAGAGGATTCACACAGCTTTAATTTGGTATCTTATTTTTGTTTCTAGGTGCAATAGGAGCTGAGATACAGCAGTTTAACCCTCGTCCGGTCGGAGCAAATCGGACCGTTTGGGTCGAGGTTCAATGACCCATATTTCGGACACCGGTTGACCCAAAAATCTAAAATTTTGGTTTTGAGAGTTTCTCAGTGGGTTCTAATGCCTTGCCAAATTTCATCAAAATCTGAGATGGTGATGCAAAATTTTATTCAAAATTGCGTTGATTTGACGTGGAATGCCCCACAAGTACCAGCGGTATTGATGAATAATTTACATACATCCTAAAGAGTGTACCATATAGCATCTTAGAAGTGCTGGTCCCAATTAAATGGCAGTCTCCACTGGGGGTTCAACTAATTTGTGCAAATATGTGCCCGCCTCTGTCACACGACAAAAATGACAGTCTCTTCTAAATGCTGGATTTCTTACAGGCACATTGTGCTGGTACCAGCATTTATGCTACGACTACTAGTGACTACATCACATGAACATGGAAGACAAAGCTGAGATTATTATAATGCAATTATAAAGCCTCACTAGCTAAGGACTAAGCATCAGTCGATGGTACCAAGTAATTGCATGTGAAGGATTTGCCCAAGATTTCTATACAGTAAATGTCTCAGGGAGGCTCGAACCCGTACTCTCCGCATTACAAAAATTGAGTGCTCTAACTAATTATAAATGTGAAGTCATGTTTTAGGTGCACAGCTAGCCATATGTATGGTAAAGACAAACACAAACATTTTACATGGTAAAAATGATTTTGTAAATGCCACAGAGCATAACAAGTTTTACAGTTTATACCATCATGCAAGTATGTATTGTACATACCGGTACGTATGTTTTATTTGTAAGTTTTCATTTTATTATACAGGTATGCATACCTGAACATCTGAAGACACTAATATTGCATTTGTTTAGCAGTGCTGATGGAAATCTGCACACATGGATCACATATGCAAATAATAAAACAAAAGGTTCTAAATATGAATTTAACAAAATACACAGAATCAATATGTTAGATAATATAATTAAATGAATGTTTAGTAATCATTTATACTACATAAATAAATATATAGTCCATTATGTGAAGCTGTATTATACCAGTTCCTCGGAATGTGTGCCAGTAGCAGACGGAAAATCTCAGCCACTCTGCCATCGTCTTTCCAAGTACAACCTGCAAGCAACAGATTGACAAAACCAATGTTCAATCAATACATAATCTGGACATTTCCTTGGTCTCATTATCCAACTAAAGTGACATTGTCTTCAAAGTTCTAATGCATTTAAATTAGAGAAGAGCCGAATATTTGACTCAAACTCGTATTTAGCCAAACAATAACAAAATTCCAATATTCGTATTTGAGAAAAATTCTAATAGTAAAAATCCAAATACTTAAGAGCTTGTATCCGGCACATTTCTGGTTTAAATTAATCCAATTTCTCCATCCTGAAAGTAACTTGGGAAAGAACTAAATAGTCCTCCAACCTCACGAGGATCAAGCCTTGCAACTGCAATTGTAAATCTTCAAAATATTCTCAGCATCACACAAAAGCCGCATCAGGGAAACCAGTTTATTCCCTGGCACTAAATCAAACTATATGTAAGAGTTTTATGCAAGCATCCAAAGAAGTGTGCTGAGTTTACTTTGTACTTAACACATTATTACATAATTTAAGCAGCTTAAATTACACAAAGACTTACTTCATCTCGATTGTAGTACTTGAAGACAAGCGACTCATCAGGACGAGCATCTGGCTTATACGGAATTACACCAACATCTAAACAAATATTTCATTAAGAATTTAGTTACTGGCAGCACTAGAACATGTTAACAACCTCATTTCAGTAACAACCTTAATGTTCCACCCATGTAAATAAGTACGTATATAACTATTTAAGTAAGAATATCCCTTAATAGACCAATTTTTAACCACATTTTGGTGTACAGAGCATTTATCGCAAAAAACGTAAAATGAATCTTCTAAGTGCATTTAATTGATTTCAAGAATATTTAGCAAGTACTTCAAAATAGCAAAGAAAATTAAATAAATGACATAAGACATTAAATTTGTCAAAAAAAATTATAAATTTAGCAAGTGCATATAAGTTAGGCTGACCAGACGTCCCGGTTTTCCCGGGACAGTCCCGATTTTCTGCTAGCTGTCCCGGCTGCCGGGAAAGGTAGGCCAAACTCTAAATATGTCCCGGTTTTTAAAACTGACCTGACTTTCCGATCTAATATATGATGTATTTCATGTGCGTTTGTCATGTGATCAAATAAAGGATATACTTACTTACTTTATCATCGTCTTCTTGATTTTACTACTGGCATATGGCAGTTGAGCGAGTTTTCTCACTGATGAACTCTTATTGGTCAGATCAAAAAAGTCGATTATCAGAAGAAACTCTTGAAGCTGTTATGATAGTGAAAGTGAATATGGAAGAAACATGTGTTGAATTTTAAGACAGAATATTAGCAGACAAAAAACTTTTAAGAAGCATGTATACATTCAAGCGCCAAATATGAGTGACTCATTTGATAAATTTAGAATAATTAAATTTAAATTTAAAGGCAAGATTTGTTATGATAGAATGTTAGCAGACAAAAAACTTTTAAGAAGCATACATTCAGGTGCCAATTTGATAAACTGATTTGAGAAATTAAGAATTTAATTTTAAATTTAAAAGCATGATTTGAATAAAACCTTTCACTTAGTCTTATAGTCTTATACCAATATAATAAGCATAAAATAGATATTTGTGCAAGTTATATTATATTAATTATTGACAACATGCATCACAAATTTATTTTGTGATTGAAGTGTCCCGGTTTTTAGTTTCCAATAACTGGTCAGCCTAATATAAGTGCATCTAATTGCTTTCAAGAATAGAATCAAATTATACAAATCAGAAGCAGCCAACTTTTGCATGAAAAAAATAAACATTAAAGCCTTTCAATTAAATGAAAAACCGTTCAATCTCTATGCTCCATGTCAAAGGTTATCCAAAGTAATGACCTTCCTTTCAAGGTCAAATCCACTGCTAACAACTCACAAGATGCAGTCTCAGCATCTTTCAATTTAATCTGTCTTCCAGGCTTCCAGCTAATAATTCAGTGCTCATACAAGTGTGCATATAGTAATTTCCATATTAATGCACATACAAGTATGTCGTATGTTATTAGTATTTCTGTTGTTGTCCAGCATTTATAAATTGCAAATCAATATTTTCAGCAGATTTTGGTTACGAAAGGAGCAGAGACAGAGAACCCCACACCCCTCCAGTGCACCGAAAAACTGACAGTGGCCCTACACATTGCAGAACGTTATAATATTGATAAGATAATTGTACTAACGAGGGCTCTGAACCACTCTAGGCACCTTGAACCCCCGATCAAGGTGACGGTCGTACCCCAAAACTCTGACAGTACCGTTTTAAGTCACAGGGTAAAACCGATACATGGAGAATGCAGGCGCCGTGTTATTACCTGGAAAGAACTCTTCGGCGCCGGTCTTGATTTTCTTCGCACTAGACATTTTCTTCCTCTTCAAAATCTTCTTTCGAATTGAACGAAGCAAACCCTGGGATTAAACTGTAACCCTTAAACTTTAACCGAGCACTTACACCCAAACCCTTGGCCGAACACCGCAGCGTCAGATGACAACGAGCAATGCGACCACTCTCCATTTATTAAATCCCAAGATCTGGCTAGAAAAATCCCAAGATTGGCCAAAAGTGTACAAAACATTCCCAAGATTGCTATGCAAAATCCCAAGATACCAAGTCGACCCCAAAATCCCATGATCTTGGGAAATATGCAAAGGAGTGGTCGCGCCGATGACAACCAGATGTGGGGCACAGTAGTCACTTCGTTAACCTCTCACGCCCCCTGAAGTATTTGCTTAGGTGCAACTATGTCTAAGATGGCGGCCTCCAAGTCAAAGGCCGTTCTTAGTAAATATTACGGATAGCGGACACTTCTCTGACGCAAACTGCACGACGTATTGGAATAAAACAATTATACGGCTAATCTAATGTTGATAGAATCTTAGTTTTTGTGTTTATGTAGGCCTATCTCGCGTCACGGTATCAAACAAGCTGAGCGGCCGTAGTGTGACTGTGTGACGGTAAAAGTATGTCCTAACACAATTTTTCTAAAAATGCATTAATTGACGAAATGGGCTCTATAATTCAGGCACGGCCTAAGGCATAGCGAATCGTCTGGACTGTGTGATTAGGCTCTACGCTAATTATACGCTAACAACACGACTGTACAACGCAGCGGTATCATAATACTCTCAACCTAGTAAACATATGAAGGTATAACGCAGTGTACATCACTACATCGTCAACTCCGCTCACCAAAGCCAATTGCAGTCAACATGTCGAGGAAGCCTACGAGGGTCGAGGAACTAGTCGAGCTCCTTACAGACGAGAAGGCAACGGAGATTATTGTGCAAAGGCTGGAGAAATCGGAGTCAATGACATCGGCGTTTGAAGAAATGATAGAAAGGAAAATCGACAAAATCTTTGACAAACTGCTGGCTAAAATCGAACCCATAATTGACCTAAAAGTTAGTGAGCTTCTGCAAAGAAGTTTGACTAACTTCTCAGTGGAACATAACCAAATTCTGGAGGAAAATGTACAGCTACGCAACAGGGTATCGTACCTAGAAACTGAAACCCGGCAGACTAACTTGGTACTTCATGGAGTGGAGGAGTTACAGGGCGCGACGGGTTCGAGAGATTCAGCGGAAAAAGAAGCAATCGAGGCTACCCTCAAACTCTGCAATCAAGTCTTGGGTCATAACATCTCATCAAATGACATTTCCAACGCCTTCCGAATACCAAAAAGGGGAAAGGAGAAGCAGAGGCCGATCATAGTCAAGTTCATGTCACTCAACATACGGAATCTAATTTACAGATCTCGGATACAGCTGCGAAGATCGGAAATATTCGTAAACGAACATCTTACCGCGAATAATGCGCAGATTTATGCCAGGGCCAGGGCATGTGTGAAGGAGGGAAAAGCAACCTCCACATGGACCTCGGGAGGACTGGTTTTCGTTCAGCTGACGGATACCCAGGGATGCAAACCAACCAAACTTGCCACATTACAGGACGTCCAGACGTTAATGCACCTGGCCGCTCCCTAGGAAGAAAAATCTCTGCCTAGATCATTACGCGGTCACAAGGAGACTATTTCGCACGAACGTTCACTCTTTGCTTAACCGAGGGATACGAGACGGCTGACGCACTGCTACTTCCACTCCTACTCATCAGCGACCTACATCCACTCCCATGAACGACCTCTGAGACCCTGGAAGTCTGGCCTGCCCCCACTCTTTTCTATGACCACATCCCTTGGAGCTCCGCTGAAACGTTTCAACCACAGAGCTCTTCTCTGCTGCTTGCCTGCTCAATTATCATTTTTGCGTTAACGTTGCAGGTACTTTCCACTTCTTTACTAGTTAAAGTTGAGAATTCATCGCTTGTTTTAGCCAAAATTGAGGCTTTTTGTTCTTCTATCTGTTCCTTTGGCCAAAGTTGAGGCCTTCGTTTCTTTCTTTTTTCTCTTTTTCCTCTCTGTTCTGTTTTTGTCCTATACTATATTATATTGTTACATTTCGTTTTATATAAGTGTTCTATATAATTGCGACTCATATACGGATGTGATGGACGGGTTGTTTAGCTCTATCTCCTATTTTGGCAGGTGTGGCCGTATTGCCTAGGATAGTAGTCTGTCTGAGGCACCGTATACTCCGGGGAGTGACGATCCCGCCCAACTAACCTGGCTCGGCAGAAAATTACAAGATAGGCGTGAAACAAGAAAACGGATAACCAACCTTGATATAAGACCCCCACTAAATGTCTCGCCCGAATTGGAGCTTGGACCTGTCTCACGGACCTCTTCCGCAGATTCGCTGGACGAGGAATTTAATGCCTTGGAGCTTGAAATGAATTCTTCACAGGGACCTGAACTAGAAGTTATTTCTCCAACCGCCGAATGTGAGAAGATAGATGATAGGGATAACATTGACCCAGACCAAAATCTATTTAGAACCAACTCATGGTCAAGTAATTATGTTTCACCGGAAAATCTCCAAAGGAGTCAATTAAAAGACCTAAGCCCTAATACTTTGACTGTCTTGCATATTAATTGTAGAAGCCTATTGCATAAGACAACAGAGATACAAGAGTTGCTCGAGAAAACCCGACCAGCTATAGCCGCATTAACCGAAACGTGGTTGGATGATAATCTATCGGACTGTATTCAAATACCGGGATACAATTTTATAGGTAAGGCAAGAGAGAGAGAAGGGAAGGGGAGGAGGGGTTGCATTTTTAATTGAAAATAACTGTAACTATGTAATTTATGATCCCGACGACAAAGAGAGAAAAATGAGACTTTTGAAAGCCTCGTGATTAAGGTTGAGTTGAAAAACTATAAAACAATAATTGGAGTAATTTATAGACCGCCAGGGTCCGGCCTGACAGAATTTCAAAAAGAGTTTGATCTCCTAAATTCTAGATTGGAAGGAAAGAATAAAAAAATAATCCTTCTTGGGGACTTTAATATAGACCTGTTAAAAGTCAATGATCATAAAGATACTAATACATTTTACAATAACCTAATAGCCCAGCACTACCTTCCTGCTATTACTAAGCCCACACGGATCACGGGAAGTACCCACTCGCTAATAGACAATATCTTTTGCACAAACTGGGCTAAGCTACTGTCCGCCTCAATCATTATTTCAGACATATCAGACCACTTACCCATAATAGCGCAATTCTCAAATGAAAAACATAGCTTCAAGGACTTGGCATATAATGAACGGAGGGAGCTATCCGAAAAGGGCATAGAAAAATTTGCTAATAGCCTTGAAGAAACATGCTGGGACCAAGTCATCCGGTATGCACGAACAGGAGCAGTTAATGAGGCATATGAATCATTCTTTGCGATATATAAGGAGGCGTACCTTGAAGCGTTTCCCCTAAGGAGTAGGACTGGTCCTGGGAAGAGTAAATGCAAGAAAGCATGGATGACGCCGGGACTACTAAAATCCTGCAGAAAAAAAATCTTTTATATCTTAAATATCTAAAAAATCCAAATATAGAAAATAAAAATAAATTTACGAAATACAGAAATAAATTCAAATCCCTTAGGAAAATTGCAGAGAAGACTTATTACACGGCAGAATTTCTTAAGTGTCATAACGACTTAAAAACCACTTGGAAACTGATCCGATCAGCGCTGCAGTTAGAAACTAACACTACTACAAGGATAAGTACTATACAAATTGATGGTACTAGAATTGAGGACCCAGGCATAATAGCAAGTAAATTTAATGAGTACTTTATAAATTTACCTAGGGATTTAGCGAATAAAGTGCCCCCTACCGCGAAATCATTCCATGAATACTTACCACAGACAGAATTAACTTCCATGGGAATCATTCCAACATCCCCGGAGGAACTATTAGGTATAGGCATGAACTTAAAAAAGTCCCACGCTAAAGGATTGGATGATATTGACCCATATATAGGACTGAGACACCTTCACTTAATCGCTCGACCTCTTGCAGAAATTATAAACAGCTCGTTACTACATGGAATTGTACCAGAGCTTTAAGGATAGGGGGGGCAAACGAGCGTCCAATTTACACACTGTAATGGTAGCATTTTAAGCTGTCATCGGAACAAAATTTGCTCTATTATTTCAGCGCTGATAGGAGCCATATATGGCCTTGACCTGCTCATTTTTCAATGAATTGATCGGGTGACATCCTTCATAACTGCTCGCCCGTTCGAATAGACGCCACAGCATTTAAGGTGCCCGTGCAAGGACCGTGCTAGCCCGAGACTTAAGATGTAGCTTGAACTTAGATTATTAGATATACTAAATCAATAAATCAATCGTTTATTGTAGCCATTTGACATAAATACAGTACACAAGCAGTGAAAGCTATCCAAGAGAGGTTACCAAAAGGGATCCAGATCCCGCTAGGTAGGGACCCCTTCATGTAGTAAATTACTAGAAAAAAGCACAGACGGCACAAATTGCTCAATGCCAATGATCAACAATGTCCGAAAGTCTAGTGGAAAGCTAACAGTGGCGTACATAGCTAGCAACAGCAACTGCAAGGTGTGAAGACATTCAATCTTAACTAATCTTAACTAATACCGGTACATTCAAACTTAACTAATACCTTCAATCTTAGCTAATCTTATCTAATACATTCAATCTTAACTGATCTTAACTAATAGGCCTACAGTCAATCTTAACTAATCTTAACAAATACATTCAATCTTAACTGATCTTAACTAATACATTCAATCTTAACTAATCTTAACTAATATTCAATCTTAACTGATCTTAACTAATACATTCATAATAGTACTATAGTCTCTAATACTATAACTGCATAATCATGCATTGATGTTACTTGCTGTGTCTTGACAGCAAGTTATGAAATAAACGAAAATACAATACAATACAACACAATTCAATCTTAACTAATCTTAACTAATAACGTTGAGCTGCATTGCTTAAATTCCAGTAAAATGAAAAGATGAACACTTAGGATGATGGAAAGCGACTCATTATAATGCATACATATATCTAAGACATGTTGCCAACGACTTCAAATTTTTTAACTGACTTAGCTGAGGTATATAGTCAGCAAATTTATCAATGTTTTTATATTTTGTAAGGCTTTTCATACAAGGTTATAGAACCATGCAAAGTGAAGTTAGTTACCAAGTTATAATTACACAAACTTAAATTGAAAGTTAAAGTTCAAACATAGACACTGAAAGGGCACGGAAACTGGCTTTATACAGCATCAAGCTAACAGCATTTTACGATCAGCCTTTGCAGCAAAGCTGTCCACCAAGTTCGAATCGTCAAGATTTAGGAGCAGGTCAGTTTCCACAGAGGACAGCATTAGAGCTTCCAAACGATCTTGGCCCATTGTTGACCTCAGCTTGGACTTCACAAGCGCAAGCTTGGAAAAACTTCTCTCAACGGATGCAGTTGTAACAGGCAACGTCAACAGAACTTGATAGAGAAACAGAAGCTGAGTGTAGCTTTTCGGCAAAGCTGAGTATACCTCTGTCAGTGAACTTCCTGCTTTTATAAATTGATGGGCGAGCCGCCATTGGCTGACCGTCTTGTCAACATCTAACTCAGCTTAGCTGCCTGTCTTTGCATCTAACATCTTGTAGCGACTTGCAAGCCGGCGAATTCGTAGTTCAGCGTCTATCGCTCCAAAGTGCTTCGGATCCAGAAATGCAAAGTCTTGCAGTTCTGCTGGAAAGCGTTCTTCAAGCTCGATGATCAGCTTATCCATAACTGCAAAATAGAAATTTACCTTCATGCGCTCAAGTGGTGACATAACAGCGGCATTCGTAATATTTGCATCGAGCCTTCTTGACACTTTACGCTCACGCTCCTGGGGCATTTCTGGATCCACATTTAGACGCTGAGCCATTGACTGTGCTCTCAGCACAGCGCTTTCCCAAGTATCATCGCTTCGTAGACGGCGAAGTTCGCTGGAAAGCGCTCGTATCTGTTGCTGTGCTTCTAAAATGTCAATATTGGGTGACTGTAAGAACTCACTGACGTTGTTGATAGTTTCGAGCACCGGAGTCAAGACGTAAAGTGACAGGATGAACTTGAATGTTGTTATCGAGGCTGTTATTCCAGCAGCAGTGCCGCGTACCGATCCGTCGGTGGTAGTCAAACTGACATGGTCCACAGTCGCAATAACAGCCCGAAACACCTTTTCATTGGACAGACGCCGCAGTGAACTCGCGCGGCAGTTCCATCGGGTGTCGCTAAGTCCAACCAAGTGCAGTGGCACCTCCTGCTCGTTCATTTTCTTCTGTTGGTCTATAAAGTAGGCGTGTCGAGCCGCACTGCCTTCAACAAAAGTGTAAACAAGTTCTACAATTCCGAAGAAGTTTCTAGCATCAGCAGTTGTACTGTCGCATGCTGCGTTCACCAGAGCCCGGTTCAGATTATGCGCAAAACAGTGAGTAAATAGCGCCATTGCGTTCAGCTGTTTTATTCTGGCTTGTACACCCTTTGAGGCACCACGCATGTTGCTGCCGCCATCATAACCCTGTCCGACAATATCTTGGACGCTTAGACCGTGTTTTGAAAGACAATCTAATAGATGCTTAGACAATGCCTCGCCGGTAGTTTCTTTAGTGTCAATCACTGCCAGCAATCGTTCTTCAACAGCAACATTTCCATCACTTTCGCAAATGTAGCGCAAACATATGGCGATTTGCTCCTTGTGGGAAACATCAGTCGTTTCGTCCATTAACACTGAGAAAACACCAGCCTTCTTAACACGGCGAACAACTTCCGCTTGTATATGCTGTCCGACGATTTCAATCATCTCATTTTGCGAAGTTGGCGACAAGTAAGTGGCATTAGCAGCAGCTTGGTTCAGATGGTCACACAGCATTTTGTCGCCATTGTCAGCTAAGTAATTAATAAGTTCCCGAAACAGGCCACGGTTCATCGATTTCTCTGATTCGTCGTGACCTCGAAACGGCAATGATAAGCGCGCGATGAACCGCACTACATTGAATAAGCGTTGTAAAGTACTGCGATTTCGGTGAATTTCTTCTTCACGTTTACTCGCTGCACGTGCTGCCTCGTCCGAGAGTTGATAATCAACTGCCTTACTGCTGATATACTGCTTATAGGCTCTCTCAGCTGATGAGTGCATCTTGGAATCATTGTGCTTGACGAAGCCACGTCCCTTTTCAAAGGCTTTACTCCAATTGTTGAACCCTCTTGAAATAAATGCTGCATCGGAACTCCCTCCACCAAGAGTTGATGCGCCTTCGTTTGCAAACAATCGACAATAAAAGCAGAACGCCGACTGCTTTAAACTACTGTACTCTAACCAAGGAAAACGAGAATACCAATCGGCACGAAAAGATCGACCTTCACCGTTTCGTGTAAATCCTTCTTGTGGTTGAATTGGACCGTGATTTATATAATGTTTCAACAGTTCACGGTTGTTTGGGAGTCTGTCTGATGGATCACCACCATCGAATTCCGAACATTCGCAGAGTCGTAGCGACATAATCAACAATATTATTGTAATACAATTCCTTTTATAAGTTGAAGCAGGCAATAATAAAATTATTATTTACTCTTAGAGCGTCTACGATCGATCACCTATTCACCTTGTAAACAATATTACCGCCCCAGATTCAGATACAATAAAGCAGTATGACATGCCACAGTGGAAGTTTCTAAAGCAGTTTTCCGCCGTGCGTAGTACCGGGGAGGGGGCTGCGAAAACTACTGATTAGGCCAATACTGCAGTGGTGCCCAGACTGCGGCCGTACCCAGGCGGCCATGGACCAGAGGGAGAATTGGCGGGCGTGCGTGGGAGTATTAATTCATAAATATTTGTATTCCCTTGTTTTAAAACCAAGACAGTGTGAATCAATTTGCTGTGTTTGTCTCTGTATATATTTATGTATTTCACAACAAGTATTATACCCACACACACGCCACATACACACACACAGACGCACACACTGATGCTTGCTTGTGCGTGTACCCGTTGAGCCAGGATGCTTCATCTGACTGCATCCCTGCAGATGTCACTCAAAGAGGCAAGCACACTAATATTATCCAGATGTCTTGGAAGCCAACTTAGCCAATCACTGCATATATTGTAAGGGCAAAGCTGACAGTGAGATGGCAGAAGACAGTGGCCAATGAAAGTGATAGTTTACAAATGCATTTGTGTAGGGCTGCATATAATTATAATAGGTGGCGTATGGCGGGGTTAGGCTGTTGGAATGCGGCTGTGTGACTGGTGTAAATAGGTCATCCCCTCATGACTCACCACTGCGAATAGAAGAGATAAACAGTATAGGACTTTTCTTTATTCTTCTGTAAACTTTGTGTTTTGAAGCACAATCCCTTCCTGTCGATTAGCGATGTCTTTGATAAGAAAATAAACTTTGGAAGAGGAGAAGAGGATCCTCAGTGTAAAATGTCAAACCACAGACCACATAGGGTACCCCCCCCTAAAAAAACTCACCGGATTTGCACGAATCCCAGGACCCAGCCTGACCAGGGTTGGGGGCAGCTGCCCCCCCTTGCCCCCCCCGTGGCAACGCTAATGATAGGCCCAGGCCAGAGGGGAAAATGTAGGCCCCATGAAATTTAGACTGCTTAAGTATTTTAGTAGGCTATTATCAGTGCTACCTACGGGGTACATAATTATGATGATATAATTTCTGTATATAATATACACTTACTTTACATTAGCGTACATGAATATATGATGCAATTACAATTTTCCGGTAACAGTGCAAATAAAAGAACTAGAATAATTCATAATTATTCTGTATTGGGAATTAGGTTTGGACAATTGGCATTATTTCGCCGATTGCCTATTCCGGATATTTGGCCTCTTTTTGCCGCTTCCGAATTCTATCCGATTTATTTGCAATATTTATTTTTATTTGGTTTTAAAGTATTAATTTAATACAAGTTTTCTTACAATTTTCTGTGTCTATTTTTAGTGAAAAACAGTTGACTTGATTTATAATTAATTATTCAATACTTTTATTTCTTGTTATAGCCTTATAATTATTCATATTTTTTAATTTATAATATTCATTGAATTTGAAAAAACCATAAATAAAATAGAAACTTAGAAGTGTCCTCCAATCCAATTTGCTGAAGTTCTGTAAGGTATTATAATGAATTAAAACTCTTTACTCTTTAAGCATAACCATACAGTGCCAAAGATATAATTATTAGAGATAAACCAAACTAAACAAATGTATAATAACTGAAGAATAAACCAGACTAAAGAAAAACAATGGCCTCTCATCACGCGTTGGCGCTGTGTCCATTTAACACTGAACTAGATGTAATTCAAATGAAAGTTTATGCAATGAGCTATTTAAAATGATAGAAAGATTAATGTTTTTAATGAAATTTACATTTTAAAACGCGTGTCTTAAGAAAACTGTACGCCAGTTTTGTTGATGCGTCAACTCATAAATTTTATTATTTTACACAGATTTTCAATGATAAAGATTACTGCAGAAGGTCGCCAAGGCAGGTTTACTATTTTTTATTAATGAAAAAAGAATTTTTTGGTAAAAAATATTCCTTATTTTGATATTTGTTTCGGTAGTCCAGGGATGTGCCGATTAATCAGTCTAGGGAAAAATCCAGCGAAAACCGATTTCCGGTTTCGGATCAGGATTCGGCCAAACACTATTCTGAATGTCAGAACATCAGAGCAGAAATGGTCATCACTTCTTCACATTCAAAAATGCTTTCCGTGCTTTTCTTTGGGCAAATTCATCAATTACATCGTAGAATTCCAGCAACTGTGGCTTGTCACTTTTAATGTTCAAAATTGCTAATTCCTTCGAAATTTCTTTCATTAAGCTTATTGTTGATTATGATATTCGTGACAGTTCTAATTTATTAATTTATGATTTAACAATATTTTATCTGCATTAATCCTTATGCTAAAGGACTCCCTTTGACTCTCTGTCAGGGAAAGTAGGCCCCCTCAAAATCGTAGGCCCAGGCCAACTGGCCCCCTGGCCCCCCCTCTGACCTGGCCTATATAGGACTGAAACACCTTCACTTAATCGCTCGACCTCTTGCAGAAATTATAAACAGCTCGTTACTACATGGAATTGTACCAGAGCTATTAAAGACAGCAAAAGTGGTGCCCATTCTCAAAAAAGGGAATAAGGAACTTATAGTGAACTATAGACCCATATCAATTCTGCCATTTTATGCTAAATTTCTCGAAAAGATCATGTATGATAGACTAAGTTGCTTCATACGTAAGAAAAATATAATACACCCATCCCAGCATGGATTTCAAGCGGGGCACTCGACATTTATGGCACTTTTAGTGTCACGACCCTGGCGCACCATAGCGATAGAAGGCCCTGGTCGTGATATATTACAACGGTGAGAGCGAGGGTTTTTATAATATTTAATATAAAAGTATAACGGCAGAGATATCTACAACAAGCTCTCGAGGCACACTCGGCGTATTATTGTAAGCTGACGACTTCCAACGTTTCTAAGCGTTCTCGGCCTAAGCTGAATGCTGGAACGTTCTCTTGATTCAATTTTACTCAGCGCGATGATGTTACAGTTACAGCCTGCCAACGCCCGTAGTGTCCTCCTGCGGTCGGTCTTACAAGGCCTTATATACCGTTCGCTTATCTCTTTTACGATGCCTCGGCCGTGGTAATAGAATGTCTGTCCTTTGAGCTAGGGCGTATCGAATCGTCCCTGACGAATTGATTCTCTACGGGTCGTCTCTGTTTCCCTCTGATCGCTTGTCGGTGATGACGCCAGAGGGGGTCGTTATCTTGCGTCCGAGGCGTAGATGTCTTTCCGACCGTTGGCAATTGACCGCAATGACCCCTTTACATCTGGTGGTACGATGGAGAGCCCTTCCGGTCTGCTTCTATAGCGCCCTCCTGTCAGGCTCGTTACTGGTTGGAATGCTGTGGCCGTGACATACCTCCCTTCCCAAAGACGATGTCGTGGGTCGTCGAGCCATGACATCGATCAGCTCTAGTGTCACTCGTCCGGACGACAGCATTCATAGAAGACAAACATATACATAGGTTAGATACATTTATATACATCAACAGGGTGGCTCCCCGTCGCGGCTGGTCTCCTTCTCGCCCCTCTGTCAAATCTGGGCCAAGAAGTCGGCTGCGACGTTCCTATGTGCAGGGACGAGTAAGGTTATATCCCTGCAGGGCTGATTTCCAACAGGGTCTCGGTGCCCCGCAGCTGCGCTGCCCTTCTCCTAGTGTGTTTACATCGGCCACCCGATCATTACATACTGGGCTTGGTCGCTCTATGATTACGAACGTGGGCCCATCACCACCTCTGTGTTGGTCCATCGCCTTCGTTTTGCCCGCTATGCTATCAATGTCCATAATTACCTCTTCGCCCTCTGGTGGCGACTCTGCGCACGCGCATTTGCTTCCCTGCTCCTCCTCTCTCTTTACGCTTCGGATTAGTGAAGTGTAAACGACCTCGTCTGTCTGCTCCTCCCTGGCCTCTGGTCTGGCTTCGCTTCCTCTCCTTTCCGCTCGTTCCTCCTCTCTTGCCTTCTTCTCTTCCTCATACTTCCTCACTTCGAACTCGAACCTCAGTCTCTCAAGGTCGCGTTCCTCTCCTATGGTTACAGACCCTGGTGGGGTTACCATACCTTCCTCGGGCTCCTTACTTTGCCCTTCAACGACCTTGGTCGCCCATTCTTCTAGTAATTGAGAGCGCTCCATTGCGAAGACGCTCTCCTCCTCCATTCCTTCCTTAAGTAAGCAAGACCTTAGCCTATCATTTGACAGCTTCCTAATAAGAGCTTGCTTATCGGGTGAGAGATTATCCATGTTAGAAGAAAACATTTGAATAAATTGAGAATGTATGCTGGTAGTCAATGCAAGACACAAATGGAGACCAATCAATTCATTCGATACTGTCACTATAGTGGCACCCGCCGCAGCCAACTCTCGGCCCGTGATTGCCACTCCCTCGATTACACAGATAAAACCAGCCAACAACGTAAGAGTCCTACCCGTTTTGTGCCTTTCGTCGGTCGGTTGACTTGTTCGTTGTTGAGCTGGTGTATGTCGGTCGCCTCCTCGTCTGTCCGACATTCGGTTGTTCCCTTGCGACTCGTCCTTCCGACCTTCGGTTGGCTGGTTGTCTGCTTGCAACTCCTTCCGATCCTCGGTTGACCGCTTCCGACTCGTCCTTCCGACCTTCGGTTGGCTGGTTGTCTGCTTGCAACTCCTTCCGATCCTCGGTTGACCGCTTCCGACTCGTCCTTCCGACCTTCGGTTGGCTGGTTGTCTGCTTGCAACTCCTTCCGATCCTCGGTTGACCGCTTCCGACTCGTCCTTCCGACCTTCGGTTGGCTGGTTGTCTGCTTGCAACTCCTTCCGATCCTCGGTTGACCGCTTCCGACTCGTCCTTCCGACCTTCGGTTGGCTGGTTGTCTGCTTGCAACTCCTTCCGATCCTCGGTTGACCGCGTCCGACTCGTCCTTCCGACCTTCGGTTGGCTGGTTGTCTGCTTGCAACTCCTTCCGATCCTCGGTTGACCGCTTCCGACTCGTCCTTCCGACCTTCGGTTGGCTGGTTGTCTGCTTGCAACTCCTTCCGATCCTCGGTTGACCGCGTCCGACTCGTCCTTCCGACTCTCGGTTGGCTGGTTGTCTGCTTGCAACTCCTTCCGATCCTCGGTTGACCGCTTCCGACTCGTCCTTCCGACCTTCGGTTGGCTGGTTGTCTGCTTGCAACTCCTTCCGATCCTCGGTTGACCGCTTCCGACTCGTCCTTCCGACCTTCGGTTGGCTGGTTGACTGACTGCAACCTTCCTTCCGATCCTCGGTTGACCCGTCGCGACTCGTATCTCTGCGTTGGTCCCTCCGTTCCTGCACCGTCTGAATAAGGCTGCCGGTCGCTGACTGTACACTGCAACACTTATTCCTCAATCCCACTTCTGACACCAGTAATGTCACGACCCTGGCGCACCCTAGCGATAGAAGGCCCTGGTCGTGATATATTACAACGGTGAGAGCGAGGGTTTTTATAATATTTAATATAAAAGTATAACGGCAGAGATATATACAACAAACTCTCGAGGCACACTCGGCGTACTATGGTATACGATGACGACTTCCAACGTTTCTAAGCGTTCTCGGCCTAAGCTGAATGCTGGAACGTTCTCTTGATTCAATTTTACTCAGCGCGATGATGTTACAGTTACAGCCTGCCAACGCCCGTAGTGTCCTCCTGCGGTCGGTCTTACAAGGCCTTATATACCGTTCGCTTATCTCTTTTACGATGCCTCGGCCGTGGTAATAGAATGTCTGTCCTTTGAGCTAGGGCGTATCGAATCGTCCCTGACGAATTGATTCTCTACGGGTCGTCTCTGTTTCCCTCTGATCGCTTGTCGGTGATGACGCCAGAGGGGGTCGTTATCTTGCGTCCGAGGCGTAGATGTCTTTCCGACCGTTGGCAATTGACCGCAATGACCCCTTTACATCTGGTGGTACGATGGAGAGCCCTTCCGGTCTGCTTCTATAGCGCCCTCCTGTCAGGCTCGTTACTGGTTGGAATGCTGTGGCCGTGACATTTAGAGATGGAGGAAATGGTTTCGAGGGCGATTGACAGTAATGAATACTCTATCGGAGTGTTCCTAGACCTAGCCAAGGCCTTCGACACAGTGTGATTTTCGTTAACGATAACGATAACGAAAATGTTCGTTAACGAAAATAAAATGATTTCGTTAACGATAACTATAACTATAACTAAAAAATATCATTAACTATAACTATAACTATAACGAAAATAACACTAACGAAAATTCATCTTTATTTTCGTTAATACAAAAAATAAAAATAGGAAGTGCAATATGGACGATACGACATAAATGAGAACGAAAAATGCGAAATTTTTATTGTGAAATTTGTCAGTTACTTTGGAAACTCGTGTATTGATGAAGCTGAATGTACCCATGCTTCAAAGGTTTTCATAGCTCTGAGTAAATTGTGAAACAGCGTATTAATACGCACAATTTTGCTTATAGACTTAATTATTGTAACTAAGTAGTAACTAAAATTAACTAAAATAAAATCCATTAACTATAACTATAACTATAACTAAAAAATAATACTAACTATAACTATAACTATAACTAAAATAAAAAATCATTAACTATAACTATAACTATAACTAAAATAAAACCTGTAAGGAAAATCACACTGCTTCGACACCGTCAATCATAGAATCTTGCTAAAAAAAACTAAGTCACTATGGAATTAGGGGGACCCAGTTAAACTGGTTTAAAAGTTATCTAGAAGGTCGAACCCAATGTGTTGTATGTAATGGCTGTATTTCTGACATTGGGTACATTACGTCTGGTGTCCCCCAGGGCTCTAACCTGGGGCCACTTCTTTTCTTAATATACATCAATGATCTGGCATCGGTATCACCAGACCCAGGGGTTAAAGTGGGTGGGAACGCGTGGGAACGGCGTTCCCACTGCTCTCGAAATTCTCTGCTTGCGTTCCCACTGCTCACAATGCAATGGAACCCTGGGAACGCATGCGTTCCAGTAAAATTCTTCTTCAGAACGTCCGCTCGCGGCGCTTATTCTCATTGCTTCTATAAATAACTATTCCAGCGTAGTGTGTCCACAGTCCGCTTGTTTAGGCCCCTAAACATCCCTCGCAGGACTTGATTAACGACCGAATTAAATCGGAAGTCATTGGTTGAAATTGCTGTGCGGCCCCACCGTTTCTAGCCCCACCAGGCCGCAACAGTTCTAGCCCCACGAGGCGCCCGCTACTGTGCCAGGCTAGTAGCGGGTGCACATGCCCGGTGGGGCTAGAACCGTCGTTTGCGCGTCGCATGTTAATCTCTTTCTTTTGGGTTTGGTTCTCCACGTGTGAACAACCAGATATGAATAGATTCAATAGATTGAAATTTAGGTGTTGAATAGATGAGGGACTAAGACCGTAGACGACAGATAATTACCAGTTTTAAAGTTCAATAAGAATTAAAAGGTATTTATTGCCAAGAAAGGCAAGTAATGACGACCATCCTGTGCAATCAACCAGATAAAAAAACTTGGTGGATGGTGTTTAATATTCAAATCTGTCAAAAGTGTAAGACTCTAGGTTTTAGGGGGGTCAACCACAAACTTACCCAGGGACGAGGCTCTTCATTCTTTCTCACAGTGGAGCCTTGTTTTTAAGATACCCATGAATTTTATGTAACTAATTGATTGTAGCCTACTCTGAAAACCCTTTTGTATCGGCTGCCTGTATTTAGTTTTAATATTATTTATAATTTTTGTTATAATATTTTTTTACTTGTCTGCATATCTAAATCTAATTTGTATAGGTTTGTAGAACATTAGGTTAGCTGTTATTCCCTGTGCATAAGCTTGCATTATAATATTTTCATTCTTTTGGCTTTAATAGTCAGGGTGATCATGATTCATGATGGCTCGGCATTCATGATATTATAATTACGTTGTATTTGTATTTGTTCAGTCATGTTACATCACCTGATTCAGAGCAACCAAAATTTTTCAGAATGGTCAAGAAACTGACTAAACCCTATTTTCATTAAAAAAATTAGGACTCAGACTCATGTATGATGCCCTGGAAGAGTTAGCTGATGTGTCCTTGGCATTACATAAAGCTGCTATCACTCTTCCTGTTGCTCATCACCTCCTGACAAGACAAAAAGAAGTATTTGCAGCTAGAAAAGAGTCCAGTGCTGAAGCTTGTCAGGCTGTAGGCTACTAGCAGTGGTAGAGAGAGAGAAAAATTCATCGAGGTCAGTTTTACCACGCACTGATGGACGGCATGGCAAATAGACTGCTGGCAGATTCGGAGAAGGATCTCTATAGTGCATTCGATTGTGTCTCTTGGCCAAATGATCTTGCAACTGAGCATGGCGAAAGAGAACTTGCACATTTATGTGGCAAGTTCTTTCTTCAATATACTGAGGTCAAGCAAGGTAATTGAGATTTTAAGACAGTAGAGGTGGCCAGTTTTCCGATCATTTCCAAGAGTTGCTGAATCGAGTACATGCCTTACCAGTAAACACGGCGGAGTGTGAAAGAGGGTTCAGTCAAATAAATATAGTCTGCACATCACTTAGATCACAGCTGTGTATAGATCATATCTCATCACTCATGTGTATTTCAGTGAATAGTCCCCCTCTGGAAATTTTGAAGCCACTGCCATATATAAAATCATAGCCATCGACGTGGTGCTACTGATGCAACCTGCATGAAGTGTACTCCTGCTTCTAAACAAAATACAAATTTTGAATCTCTGTGGTGTCTTTTATGATTGTATTTAGTAAGTTGGGTGATTCCACGTCAATTCAACCAACATGATTTACATGAAATTTGACCCACTTGTTGGGTTTATACATGTCTGATGTGGCCCAACAAGTGGGCCAAATTTCACGTAAATCTGAGTCAGTCATGTCAATCATAGTTGAAAATTTCGTTATATGACACCGGATCATCCAGTTAAGTTTTTGGACCTGTACGGTCCCTGTTTGTTGTTGATCAGGTGGTTCACCATTCAGACTGTTCAGTCAAGATTTCTTTCTGTCATTGATTCATTGACTGAATCAAATTTCTTTCAGTTTTCTTTCTAAATTTATCTGACTGCATGATATAAAAAGATAACATTATTAGGTTTTCGTATACTAGCTTGTGTCTGTGGATCTTTAAAATTTACATTCAGAAGGATAACCTGCAATGTTTCTTGTTTATTGCACATCAGTTACTGAATCAGAAGTCCTTTGTATTTTTTTCTTAGAATGATGTGACTGCATTTTTGTGACTGCAACTGTTCAGTTATTGAGTTAAGGCACTAGTTTTGCTTTGTGAAATTATTTGCTTTTTTTCTGGTAGTTAGACTGAGGGCCAGCATGCAAGTTTTTTCATGTGTAGGCCTAATGCCCATCATAGACAGAATTGAAATGCCTCTGCTTTTTTTCTAGTAGAATTTTGTAGCTGCTTAAAATTTAATACCATTACTTATTAAGTTATATATATATATATATATATATATATATATATATTACTTATTAAGTTATATATATTATATATATATATAATATAATTAATATATTAATGCTATTGGTTTCTGAAATGTTATAATCGAATCGTTGTGTTGAACTCAAAGTTGGAGTTCCCACTGCTCACCCAAACCACTTTAACCACTGACCAGACCTATACTTTATATTGTTTGCCGACGATACGAACCTAGTTTACTCTAATGCATCTCCGGAGGCCCTGATGGAAATTGTTAATCAAGACTTAACTAAAATAAATAATTGGTTTAATGCAAATAAGCTGACTCTTAACACTGATAAAACGAACTTTATAATCTTTAAGTCCCACAGGAAAATTAAGCCAGTAAGCTGGGAATTGGTCCTAAATGGCAGTCCTATTGAGCAAGTAGACTCTACAAAATTCTTGGGAGTAATCATAGATCAGCACTTAACATGGAAGACTCACATTGATCATATAGCCTTAAAAATAGCTAAAAACATAGGTATACTGAAAAGAATAGCTTATTTGATTCCCGAAGATATAAAGAAATCCCTTTATTATACGTTAATATATCCCTACTTGAGTTACTGCAATTTCATTTGGGCATCAAACTATCCGTCAAGATTGCACAAGTTGATAATTCTACAAAATAAAGCAATTAAAATAGTTGCGGGGGTAGAGGCAAGAGCTATAGCACTTATCCGATCTTCACGACACTAAAATTGTTAAATATAAATCAAATAAGAAACTATCAAATAGCAGACCTCTTCCATCGCTTTGAAAATGGAGCTTTACCAATGTCTTTCGCAAATTACTTCTCAAAGACCTCTGACACGCATAACTATAACACTAGAGGAGCATCATGTTACAGGCCCATCAAAACTCGTACAAATCTCAGATCGTTTAGTATTAAATCAACGGGGCCGCAGGTCTGGAATTCAATTCCACCTCACATACAGAAAGAGAAAAATAGGCATCACTTTAAGCAACTAATGAAAGAGTACCTATTAGTCACATGAGGAATCCACGGGGGATGGTCACTGACGGGGAAGGACACTAACGAACCGGGGGTTGCGGTGGGGAGAGTCACTCAGCACGGAGCGGGAATACGCATAAACTCTCCCATGTTATATGTTTAGCTGGAGAGACTACTAGTTAAGCTAGACTAGGTTAATTAAGGAGTTCAATATAAAATAATATATAATGTTAGAAGAACCATCAAAGGACCTTTTGACAGACACTGTTGGGTATCCCCGACTAGCGGGACCATCGGTCCCTTCGGGGACACCATTTGCCTCAACTGACAACGCTCTCGATGTATGAGCATATTATGTTAACTTTTTATGATGCATTGTTTGTTAAACTCTGATGTTCAGTTGCTGCAGTTGATGCAATAAAGTTATTGATTTGATTGATTGATTGATTGATTGTATGTATCTATGTAATATAACTATGTATGTATGTATGTATGAGCACTTGTAATAGCGCCCCTTCACGATTTCTACTCAGAGGCGCTCCCGACTACAGCGCGGACACTGAATCGGAGTTTCACGCCGAAGCGCATGAGCAATTGCCAGTGAAGGACTTGCCCAGGGTCCCTACGCGGCGGCTTGAGGTGGATTCGAACCCGCAACCCTTCGGCTGCAAGGCACCGAACATAGGCTACTCCTACACCACCGCGCCCCACATATAAATTATATAAGTGTTAAGCTTATTCGCCTGCGAATTTAATAGTCAATGAAATCCGCCAAAGCTGATTTGTTGGGTAATTGTAATTGTAATTGAACACTTGTTATAGGGTAGCCTAAGTATCAAGCCAAAAGTTTCAGAGCCAGAAGTTCTGAAGTCCGTCGAGGAGTGCCTAAAATAAGCTATAGGCCTACTTACAAATGTCAACTGCGCACTCCCGACAAATCAACTGTACACTCAAACTCATGCACTTTGACTTATTTAGCCTTGACCAGCAGACCGACATTAGTAACTATAGGCCTATAGGCCTACAACATTGATTGTTTACACAGCACGTGGGCTACCGCATTCGAAACAGCGAATTGTCCCTTCCAGTTTCGAAAGCAACTGCATGAAGTCTGCGTTTTATTCGATAGTAGACCTAATTAGGCCTGTCACTGATTCGGGTCGGTAGCGCCACTGATGAGTTTTTCTGAAGTGGCGCTATAAAAATGTCAGATTACAATTACAACTCCATTATTCGGCAGCGTGTTAAGTAAGATATTATAGCCTAGCCTACTAACTTAAACTTCCATATGGCGACACATGTGAACCTAGTTGCACGGAATTGTTATTGTCAGCTTCGAGTGGTCTCGATCGCGCTCGAGATCTCTCGTGGTCCTTTTTTCACGCCTTCGTTACTAGTCGAATTGACCATTGTTGCTCCCCGTTTGCTGGCCTTCCCCTTGCGGGTCTGGGGCGACTAGATCGAGTTCTACGCTCGGCTTAGGCCTATTGGACAAAGATCTGTGATGCGTTATGCGATCTGAACACGGCAAGTGTTATGCGAGGCTGAAAACAAGAAGCCAGCTACAGTCCTGGTCTGAACTTTTTGTAAGGAACGTTAACATTGAAGCTTCGCATATCTAGGCTATCCTGAACTGGATGACTAACATGAGGCAAACGCCCGTGTAGATCTGTGATAGACTGAAGTTGCCCAGAATTATTTTACTGCAACACGCTGATATTGCACAAGTCTATCACATGGCTGTGATTTAACTTTTCTCCTAAACTTGAACAAACACTTGGAACATCGTAATACGTATACATGTAAATGTTTTAATCATGAGAAATTAAACAATTAATGCTCTAATATAACTAGTTCAGTCTGAAATACAGTTCATCAAGTTCAGCATACCGGTACTGACATGACATTGTCGTCACATTTTGATAACTTTTAATACCAATCAAGTCTACAAAACTATTATGTGAACGTTGCTCAAGAATAATTGAAAACCACTGGTGCGCATGACGCCCACATGCAGAAAAGGTAGGCGTCTGGAGTAGATCCTGATGGTTAAGAGTTGGTCTTCGGCCTTGCAAAAATGTCCACTGATATCTGGTACCTTGATAGCTTGACTGCGCTTCCTCAGACCCATAGCCGACAATTTGAGGAAGTGTGTGTGCAGTTGACATTTCTGAGTATTTGAATGTCCATCTCAATTCCACCTCCATCACTTCTTCCTCTAAGCTGGTCTTCTATCATCCTCCTTATCCCTCGGCTCATTCAAGTACAAGATAAACAACACAGCACTACAGACAGAGTGAGCTTACGGGATTTCACTCCTCGCCAGAGGCCCCCTGCCAGACAAAGAGCACGAATACGAAAAAGAACGAGCAAGCCCCATGAGCTTACGGGATATTAGGCCACGCCAGATCCCATGGGGCAGCTTACTCACAGACAACTACTAACAGAAACACGGACGACACAGAGCCATAGTGCAACCATTACATCCATCACAATCGATCCCATCTCGTCAAAGGGCAGAATCATTACCGCCAGCCATAGGTACCTACAGAAACACAGTGACACCACAAAGGTTATTACCAGTGGCGTAAATCAGGGGAGGGACAGAGGGGACTGTCCCCCCAAAGTTTTGACTGGGGGGACAGCAGTGTTGACTGTCCCCCCAAGTTGTGGGGCGCGGTGGTGTAGGGGTATGTTCGGTGCCTTGCAGCCGGAGGGTTGCGGGTTCGAATCCACCTCAAGCCGTCGCGTAGGGACCCTGGGCAAGTCCTTCTCTCGCAATTGCTCATGCGCTTCGGCGTGAAACTCCGATTCAGTGTCCGCGCTGTAGTCGGGAGCGCCTCTGAGTAGAAATCTTGAAGGGGCGCTATAACATATGCTCATACATACATACATACAAAGTTAAAAAAATTTTCTCACAATTCTCAAAGAAAACCTTGTCTGTAATGTGGCTCGGAAGGTCTCTAGCTGTGCATTACAAAGAGGACCAGCATCGTGCTCATCCATCATCTAGTCAGTGTAGCCTACAAATTACATCAATCAGCTCCAAGACTCGGTTGTCGCTTGAAACCTGATCTTGTGTAGGCTAGCAAGTTGTTGGGCCACAAAACTCCTCGTGCCTCGGGATTCAATCTTAGTCATCTTCTGTCGAGCTAGCTGGCCTCTGCATCATATGCCTCCTCTGTGTCTGTGTCTGTCTGTCTGTTGTCTCTCTCTCTCTCTTCTAATTTTCAGGTAAACAAGAGTCCAAAATGCACTCCATTTGGTATCAAATGCTCAAAATAGCGTCGGCTTCTGGGGCTCCGCCCCAGACCCCGATGGCGGAGCTTACGACCCGCTCCCCCGTACCCCTAGTCGTTATAGGAGCTTCTTGCCTTCCGCAATTGCGGCTGTGGGCCTTCCGCCTTCGCATTCCCCCCCACTCGAACGTTCTAGTGGGTCCCTCCCCCAAGAAATCGCTGGCCCTGCTGCCGAGAAAATAAAAGGTCAGGCTAAAGCCGCTAAACTCCAGTCTATCAGAATTCAGTGCAGAATGTTGCTGTATAATTTCACTCTAAAACTTTACTTTTCTCGTTTTTAAAATTCGACTAAGGCTCGCGGTAGAAGCCTCGGAGGACATTTCAATTTTTAATGCTGCGACTGAGTATGGTGTTCTTCTAAAACCTAAAATCTCAGTTTATTTATATAATAAAGTCATATTTTTTCACAGATCTAGATGGTTTAGGTACTTTTATATCGAAATCATCAGTGAAAAATTTGATGTAAATTAGAGCCCAAAATGTACTTTATTTGGTATGAAATGCTCAAAATTGCGTCGATGCTTCTGGGGCGGAGCCCCAGACCCCGATGGGGGAGCTTACGACGCTCCCCATGCCCCTAGTCGTTATGGGCTTCTTGCCTTCGGCAATCGCAGCTTCGCGCATTCGGCGCTCGCAGTTCCCCCCACACACACTCAGACATTCTAGTAGGTCCCCTCAACTTCTGGACCGTGGTTGCGCCCCTGCCTCTGCCCCCACCTAACGAATTTAAAATAATTTCCTTCCAAATCTGTCCCCCCAAAGTTATGTACAGATTTTCGCCTCTGGTTATTACACATTATTAAGACAGATATGTCTAGTATCATCATCATTTTTCGGCAACGCACTGATCAGGAAGAGTTATATTCCAGCCTCCAGTCAACCAGGTCAGCGATTGTTGCGCTCAGCTGCTCATGCAGTTATGCAGGTATACTCAGTGGTGTAGACGTAAATTTGGAAGTACCGGAGCGCTCCAGCCATTTGAAAGTTGATGACCGGGGGGGGGGTAGTAACTAGTATTTTCCCAAAAAATTTCCAACAGGACTGACGTTTTTCAATTTTCGAGGGGGTAGAGTAAGAACACTTTTTCAAGGGCCAAAATTTTCCCTGTACCGGAACGCCGCTCCAACTTTCCCACCCAAGAGACGTCTAAATTAAAACTGGCTCCGGCTAAATAATAAGTACCGGAACGCCGCTCCGGCTCGTCTACACCCCTGGGTATACTGTGCTTCCGTATATCAACTCAAGCCCAAAATTAATGTCTTAAAATGCACTTATAGACGAGACAGTCATGAAAGAGGAGGAGGAGGAGGAGGAGGAGGAGGAGGAGGAGGAGGAGGAGGAGGAGGAGGAGGAGGAGGAGGAGAAACATTACCTTGGGTAGGAGGTGTTAGCGATTTCCTTTTCTAGCCTCGGCATATGAGGGCGGGTGGTCAGTCCTCGCGGTCTCATCTTCCCACAGACAGTGTACAGTGATTGTACTCATTATAGCTGAGATGGAAGTTAAAGCAAGAGAAAGTTTTAAGCTGAAGTGTGAGTATACTGTGCTTCCGTATATCAACTCAAGCCCAAAATTAATGTCTTAAAATGCACTTATAGACGAGACAGTCATGAAAGAGGAGGAGGAGGAGGAGAGGAGGAGGAGGAGGAGGAGGAGGAGAGGAGAAACATTACCTTGGGTAGGAGGTGTTAGCGATTTCCTTTTCTAGCCTCGGCATATGAGGGCGGGTGGTCAGTCCTCGCGGTCTCATCTTCCCACAGACAGTGTACAGTGATTGTACTCATTATAGCTGAGATGGAAGTTAAAGCAAGAGAAAGTTTTAAGCTGAAGTGTGAGTAGGCTTAAAATAAAGTAAGGCAAGAAATATTAACAGTATCGTCAAGTAAGATTAAGTAAAAATGAATTTCACTGTGTGCTCTACACCATGCATCTAGGAACAGGTCTTACCTGTACAAACCAGCCTTTGATCAGAAGACAGAGAAGCTACAGAGAGGTTTCCTTTCATCAGCAGCCATTGCAGTGTGAACTGGATTTATTCTCGAGTAACCATTGGAGGCCAGAAAGCTGTCACAATATACAGCAGCGTAGCACCTGGAAACTAGAGAAAAGGAAAAAACACAGAACCTAAAAAATCAGAAAATTACCAACACCGAGTAAATATGGTAAAACATTTCTAAAAATGTATATTTCTTCCCAGATTTAAAGACATTGAAATTATCCGAATGATTAAAATTAGTAACTTGCATCACGCCAGTGTCTATGCATGAGGCATTAGCCGATGGCACACCAAAAGCAAAACCGTAATCAGGTCAATCCAACAGACATACATACATAATCGTAGACGTACATATATATATTTATATACATATATATATATGGACGATGAGATATATATAGGCCTATATTATATATATGGACGATGAGACAACCGTGAGAACTCGGCAGTGGATCACATCGCCATTGTTCCTCACTCTAGATTCTATGTGCTTCAAAAACTCTGAACTTGCTGTCGTCTGTCAACTCTAGTTGAGAAGCTGTTGGTCGACTCAGCATGTGTGCGCTAGCCTGCCACTGGTGACTCTTCTAGCTATCTGAGCTGTTTGCTAACCGAAAAATGTTCTGTTCTTAACTACATTAAATATAGGCTAGTGCAGAAAGCGCCTCTGATTTGTTTTGCACTTTGAGTGGCACTATATAAATGCTCAATTACAATATACGCACATGCATATTTAAGTGCTTGAGTTGAACAATTCTAACATTTACCTTAGAAAAACTTGGTTCGATTGAGCAGATTTTTTAAATTGCTCTCCACATTTGCAGATTGCCTTGGTTTCTTGTTGCAGCTTTGCCACCAAGAAGAAGACATAGGTCAAGTGCATGAAGACACCAGTCATCTATATAGACAATCATTGTCACATTATTAGCATTAATGATCAGATTATCATAGACATAGAGTATGGAGGCTGATAAGGTGGGCCACTATTGACTTTAAATCAAACAGGCCAAGTAGTTGGGCGATATATTAATTATCAATAAGATTCACGTAACCATCAAGTGATGTCAGGCTCCCAGCTGGACAGTTGAGCCTACCCTGCCAGGGTGCCCCACTTCCACATGGTACCCCATAAAACCCACATGGGTCCCATTTAATGCACATGGAATTGCTGGCAGAGTACACACACATGTAGGTCTATCATATAATTGGCCCAGAAGACTCTGGATTAGTCGTTGCACATTATGATAGGGTTATATCTTATTATTTAACTAAGTACATGTACTCGTTTTATAAAGCCTGCTCGTTTATCAGCGAATTGATCGGGCGAGATCATTCACCACCGCTATGTCAAGTTGTCATCATTTGATGTGGCAAGACAACTCTCGGACACAATCTGTGCAGTCGAAATGTTACCACTGAACTAATTAAGGACTCAAGCAGACCCGGTAAACTATTATACTGTATGTAGGCCTACTAATAGGATGACTGCAAGAACCAAAATAATGTAAGAGTTCCTCGCACGTCGATCGTAACATGACGAAAGTATCAACTGAAGCTATGAAACACAGAACACGAAGAAACATACGTATCGCCAGGAAAAGATTTTAATTGGATACGAGATACGTGGTGGCGTACGGTAGTCTACTGGTTAGAGAGTTCGACTTGTAATGCAGAGAGTACGGGTTCAAGTCTCCTTGAGGTTACACATAATCTTAATTTTGCGGGCATGCCCGCATCCACTTTGGGGGTACGTTTATGACTGTCTCTTATTAATCAGCAACCATGTCAGGGTAAAATTGAAAAGTAAACCATCTGTAGATGCAGAGTACGTACGGAATACTGATTATCAAACATTAAAATCTAATCTAGAGGTTACGCATGCATTGTTACATATTGATCATTTGAGCCTTACCTTATATGAATGTCGCCTGCAAACTATGGTCCAGCTCTCTGTGCGTCTGGGTCGGATGTCTGTCGTAGGCTGTGTCCTCCTGGTTTCGGATCGACCACATCAGTTACTTTACACGTTCTGATAAACTGGCGACGATGCAATGCATCTCTGATGTAGATTGTAGTTAACGTAAACGCCTCGAATGGTCTATCGCTCATGCGAAAGCTTACAGTACATAATTTGCTTCTGATGTAGAGATTGCGTCATCAAGGCCGGCTTTCAAACAACAAACACTCCCGCTTGAGAAGGGTCCAAGCCTCCAAGGTGTGCGGTTTTCGTTCTCCGGAATTGTAGATTTCCATTTTCAGGACGAGAAGCGGTTTTGTTCTCCTCACGAGTGGGATCTTTGCATTCCGAAGTAGCAGTCTCGTTCTCAGCGTGATAGGGAGTTCATCGCGACTAGGATTTGTAATTTCATGATGAGAAGAGTTTTCGTTCAGCCAGTCAGTCTCGTTCTCACATGATAGGGAGTTCTTACAGTTTCATAAGGGGCTCGGTTTCGTTCTCTGGAGTAGCAGAGTTCATTTTTCAGCATTTTCGTTTTCATCATGACTAGGATTTCTGTCTTCATGATGAGGAGCATTTTTCGTTCAGCCAGTCACTATATCAGCCAGTCGGTCAGTCAGCCAGTCGGTCAATCAGTCAGTTTATATAACGCCTCTTGAAGATAACTTCTCAGAGACTTTCCAAGTCCTTCCCGTAAAAAACTCATAAAGAATCCCAAGATAGCCCAGTGCAGACCCAAAGGGACATTATTTCCACGTAGATGGCGCTCCCTGTCCATTCCCGTACACAAAGAGAGATTATTCCACGTAGATGGCGTACCCTGTCCATTCCTTTATAAAGCCTCATACCAAATTCCAAGCTAATCACAGTGGTGCCGACCCAAAAGGAGATTATTCCACGAAGATGGCGTTCCCTGTCCATTCCCAAACCCAAAGACAGGGAACGCCATCTAGTCATCTACATGGAATAATCTCCCTTTGGGTCGGCACCACTGTGATCAGCTGCAATTTGGTATGAGGCTTTATAAAGGAATGGACAGGGTACGCCATCTACGCCATAAGGCAGAGAACTAGAAGAAGAAGAAGCATATAAACACGACTTGTTTACAATTACATTTGCAATTACCATTGCAGCTAAAAATGACAATTGCTGTTACAATTACATTTTAAATTGTTCTTCAGATGAAGGAGCTGGAGACTGTACAGTTGGCGGACTTTAGAAGATGGGCCAGAGAAAGGCTGTTGCCATCAGCAACAAGAAGGAAACTTAGCGTGCAGGTAATCGTCATTGGCATACAACCAGAGTTCTGTTTCATGCACGATGATTTAGCTTAATTACATCTTCTAGAAACGTTAGTGTGCTTGACTGTCAACCGAGAGGTCAAGGGTTCCATTCCCTGCCAAGGAAGTCGACGGAAATGGGGGGGGGGGGGATATGTGAAATGACTCAGATGATCGTGAAGTAAGTATATTTCATGGCTCGTTCTTTAATCAGCATACGCTTTTTAAGCTGTATATGAATATGTTTATGTACCGTATATGTATATGGGAGGCCCCGTAGCGCATTGGATAACATCTGGCGTAGAGAGCGAGCATGCCGGGGCCCCTTGGACATTCTAAGCTTGGGGCCCTTACCCATTATGTACGTAAATAATTGAACATTTATAATTATAGCGCCATTTCATGATATACATACTCAGAGCAGTGGTGCAAAAACCCAAGTTTTTAAAAAATGAAAAGTTGTTTTTTGTTTTTTTATTTTTTATTTTTTTATTTTTTTATTTTGTTTTTGTTTTTAAGGTTTCCTTTTTGGGATCATAAAACTCATAAAAATGGCTTAATGCCGTTCAAATAATCAGATGCATATAAATGAAATTAACTAAAACAGTAGAACCGTAGAATATCATAAAACGAAATTAACAACGACCATACAACAATTGCCAAGAGAGTTGAAGAGACGCAAATTTTCTCATTTCTAATTTCAAATTTGTTAAAAAAAAAAAAAACCGAAATTTGCGTTTTATTGGTTTTTTGGGTTAAAAAAAAAAAAAACAAAAAACAAAGCCTTTAACAGCCCTGAGGCGCTCTCTGATGTTAAATATCATTACAAACGAATATATTACATCAGTTATCAAAACAGTGCGCAGTAAGCTGAAAGAGCCACCAGTGCCTACACAGTAATGTAGGCTAGTGAACATGTCTAGTCTGTAGTTCCTCACGAATTTGGGTATTCTAGCTTTCTGTTCGCAAATGTGTCCATCAAGTCCGTTTCGGCATTTAAGAAGCTGAACGGATCATTAGAACAGAATTTCGTCAAGAGCTGTAGACTTGTGGAATGGTTTGGATGATTGTAGGCTAGTGTCTCAGTGGGCACAATCACAGCTTTTAACAGGAAGCTAGAAAAATTGGGCTAATATGGATAAAATTAAGTAGGCCTATGTTCAAAGTTAAATTTCAGTGGTTTTAAAACAAACTAAACGTCTTCTAAAACACTTAAAACTCTTGTTGTGTTAAGTCGTCAATATTAAAATTATGAAATTCGCTAGTTGTGGTTTTTTACATCATGTAACTGAAAAGCATTATTGACATAATGTGACTATTTCCCTAATAATTATTGTCACAGAAAAACGGACAAACAGTGCATTAAATGTTTTAGTTTTAAACGCTTGGGGGCCCTTTAGACCTCGGGGGCCCCTGGACTTTGTCCACCCTCGTTATATGGCTGTTACGCCACTGCATCTGGCGTAGAGAGCGAGCATGGCATGGCTCGTTCTTTAATCAGCATACGCTTTTTAAGCTGTATATGAATATGTTTATGTACCGTATATGTATATGGGAGGCCCCGTAGCGCATTGGATAACATCTGGCGTAGAGAGCGAGATGTACTGAGTGAGCTCCCGTTGGGCGGATATGCTTTGTAGGCTGCTATTAGCGCCGTGTATTGCGGGCTGTCTGTTCTGTTAGTAGTTAAGATTTAAATTGCATAACATGTAAATGTACAGCGCAGTGCATTTGTCAGGCGCTTCAATAAAGAAAAGATTATTATTATTGTGGAGTCTCCTCCATTTTGTGTTCTTTATTTTCTTAAGGTTATTTAGTACTTAGATGAGGTCAGTTAGTACATACGCGAAAAGGTCGTCTAGTGCATTTTTGGTTAACCTTTGAGCTATTTTTAGCGGTTGGGTTATTTCGGTTAAATTGGGCGGTTAACCTTTGAGCTATTTTTAGCGGTTGGGTTATTTCGGTTAACTTGGGCGGTTAACATTTGGGCGATTTTAACCGGTTAATATGTGGTCTAATTGGGCGGTTAACTTTAGGATTTAACCAGGCATGATTCTTATGGGTTTTCTTGGTTAAGATCTTAGATATATTAACCACTGGTTCATGTGGTGGTAATGGGAGGTTAACTTTTAGAATTTAACCACATGCATTTCATTTCTTAACCGGCCTGTTTTCTTAACCAGAACTTCCTATAAAAGGGGTTCGGTTTTGTACAGTGAGAGTGAGTTGTTCTTCTTTTGGCCGAGTACTTGAGAGAGAGTCTTGAGTAGTAGGCCTAGTTGTTCTTAGATTCGTTGATGATTATTCTTCTCGTTGTATGAAGTAGACCGCTGCTGTCAGATTTAATAAACGTTGAACAGTTGACGCCGTCTGTTGATGACTTTCGTTGCTACTAAACCTCCTGACAGACCACGGGAGTGGATCCACAGGGACACAGCTAAATCGGAAGAGGGGTTGAAGGCATCCTGGTAGAGTCTGATATACCCCCTTCAGCAGAAGAAGACTTTTGCACAGGGAGGTTCCCCACATTATTATTATTATTATTATTATTATTATTATTATTATTATTATTATTATTATTATTATTATATGTATATGAACGATGAGAATTGTTTAAGATAATTTCTGAATATGTCAACAGCCTTTGTTGCCATCAGATGTCATTAACCTCTGGATCTATGGTAAAGAAAGTTGTGTTGCTTTGATCTTTATTACCAATGAGACCGGAAACCAATTGTGATTGGCAAGTGACGAAGTCAAGTCTAAAAATCCACAGAATATGTATGTCCTCGTGGTTATATCTGATCACTGAAGCTTCTTTTTTAGCTTCAGGTTTTTTGTGCAAGAGGAGTTAAGGTTTTTGGTTGTTAAGCTCCAACTGTCTAGGATCTTACAAGTAGCTATGCAGCAGGATGTGTTGATTAGTATTATGCTACATCCTTTGTTTACATTGCAGGTTTCTAATTTAATCAAGGAGAAGGAGCGGGGTCCCAGCAGTCTCAGTGCAGAAGTTGATGGAAATTGGGGGGAGACATGCGATTGGACATACGCATTTTCGGATGATCAAGAACTAGAAGGAGCGGGGTCCAGCAATCTCAGTGAAGAAGTCAACGGAAATTGAGAGGAGATTTGTGGCATGACTTACACATTCTCGGATGATCAAGAAGTAAGTACATTTCATGATTCATGTTCTTTAACAAGCAAACGCTTTTTCTGCTGTCTGACGTCAAAATCAAAAAGTTTAAAGACTCGTTACACCAACTGAATTCTTGACTTTGGCTCTCTGTTAGTCAAGCTGTTGGTAATATTATTCAACAAGCGGTCTTGTCCTTAATGAAACCTGCATAAGCAGCTGCTCTGCCTCCTCTCTCTGATCTCTCTGGGAACTGGACTAGGACTCGGAAAGATTTGATTATTAACTGATAAATAAAACGTATGGCTAAAATTGCTTCTTTTGTCTACTGGAAGAGGTGACATTGTCACAGTATAGCTAGAATTTTTGGACAATCATCAGTAATATTTGAAATATTTAGGGACGAGGTTATATAGAGACAGCATGTCTATGCGTTGATCTTCTCCATCATTGGCCTTCACACTCTTCGTCTCTCCGCACCCGCTTATACTGGCAAGAGCTCAATCATTCACAGAACACTGTTTCAAACGGGTGAAGGTGGTGGGGTGGACATTTTGAGCAGCAGACACTCTTCCCAATTCCAAACCACTGTCGAGAGGAGTGGCACCATTGGACGTTTGAACCTGCCATAAGGCAGAGAGCTAGAAGAAGAAAAAGCATATAAACACGACTTGTTTCAGATTTCATGATCCTTGGTGGAAAGAACCAGTCTGTTTATGCAAGACTAAATAGACTGCACACCCATTTCCTATTAATTGTTTTCCAATCGCAAAAAATGGGATAACTACAGATCCGACCATTGGAGAACTTTTATGGTGATCAAAAACAGACAGTGAATTAGATAGTCTCAGGATTGGCAGTACACTTGAGAAAATCTTGAAATTATGGCTTAATTACAGTAGAAACTGTTTAATTACTTGGGACAAAGCTGAAATGGTTTTGATGTTTTTTCTTCTACCAGAAACGAATGACGAAGATCCCGCCCGGATGTTCAACGCTATCTATGATCAATATGAACCATAAGGATGAGAATGCTGTTGTCACGTCCTACTATCAGTATGGAAAAGCCAACCTCCACGAAGAGATTCTCAACGAATTACTGATAGTAAGTTATTCAGAACACCAAATATTAATGTAGCTTTGGTTCCAAATTGATCCATACTGTGCACTTTTATTAGGATCTTTGAACGGGGGTGCCAGCAGGCTTAAAAAAATTGGGTTCACACTCCTCCCATTATGGCTTAATTACAGTAGAAACTGTTTAATTACTTGGGACAAAGCTCAAATGTTTTGATGTTTTTTCTTCTACCGGAAACGAATGACGAAGAACCCGCCCGGCTGTTCAACATTATGCATGAATAATTTGAACCCTAAGGATGAGAACACTGTCGTCACTTCTTACTTTCAGTATGGAAAGGATGACCACCGTAGTGAGATTCTCAACGAATTACTGATGGCAAGTTATTCAGAACACCAAACATTAATGTACCTTGGTTCGAAATTGATCCATACTGTGCACTTTTATTAGGATCTTTGAACGGGGGTGCCAGCAGGCTTAAAAAAATTGGGTTCACACTCCTCCCATTATGGCTTAATTACAGTAGAAACTGTTTAATTACTTGGGACAAAGCTCAAATGTTTTGATGTTTTTTCTTCTACCGGAAACGAATGACGAAGAACCCGCCCGGCTGTTCAACATTATGCATGAATAATTTGAACCCTAAGGATGAGAACACTGTCGTCACTTCTTACTTTCAGTATGGAAAGGATGACCACCGTAGTGAGATTCTCAACGAATTACTGATGGCAAGTTATTCAGAACACCAAACATTAATGTAGCTTGGTTCCAAATTGATCCATACTGTGCACTTTTATTAGGATCTTTGAACGGGGGTGCCAGCCGGCTTAAAACAATTGGGTGCACACTCCTCCCATTATGGCTTAATTACAGTAGAAACTGTTTAATTACTTGGGACAAAGCAGAAATGTTTTGATGTTTTTCCTTCTACCAGAAACGAATGACGAAGATCCCGCCCGGCTGTTCAACCTTATGCATGAATAGTTTGAACCCTAAGGATGAGAACACTGTCGTCACTTCTTACTTTCAGTATGGAAAGGCTGACCATGGTAGTGAGATTCTCAACGAATTACTGATGGCAAGTTATTCAGAACACCAAACATTACTGTACCTTGGTTCCAAATTGATACATACTGTGCACTTTTATTAGGATCTTCGAACGGGGTTGCCAGCAGGCTTAAACAAATTGGGTGCACATTCCTCCCCCTCCCATCCCCACCTGTTCTCTCTCCACAGCTCATAGTCATGGACTGAAAATGACCTCAGAGTGACTAATAAAATTACAGTATAACATATGCATATGGGATCATATGATATTAAAATATTCTTTGGTAAACCAAAATTGCACAGTGAAATTGTCAAGTTCACATGTTGTATGCTTTGAACCAATCCAGTAATCAGTTGTCAATGTCAAAAGCAGCAGCAACATGGCAATGCCCCATGACATCAAAGTCCTTTATAACTGTAGAGGCGTCAGGACAAATGTCCATGTGAATGTGCAGTGACGCTAGAGCAGTTAGACTCGTATAACATAATTATGAGACGTCTGATCGCAGAGAAGCTGCACTCGACCCAGGCAGAAGATACAGGCATCGTTAAGAGTACATGAAAAATTGTGTGCAAATTGGGATACAAATCCTTCGTCAGCAGGAAACCGTCTTGCAAAGACATGTCAACATCGCTGACTTCTCAATCTGACCCGGAGAATTTTAATTTCCACCTTTCCTCCTATATACGTGAAGATCGTCTGAATTAATTAACGCTAGAGCTGTACCGAATAGCATTTTTTACTATTCGGCCGAATACGAATAATTAGCCACACTATTCGGCCGAATAAGAATACGAATACGAATAGTAGCCTAGATGACGACAGAGTGGGAAATAAGTAAAACTAGATACAAGTACATACTTAATAATACATATTTAAACGCATAAATCACTTTTCGTACAGTAGTTGAGCGTCATATTGACTCCAATTCTGAACTGCATTCCGTGGCATTACTTAAGAAAGTAATTGTAGTTTGTACTGAAAGTTATGCAAGTTTGCTTACAGAGCCACTAAACGTTCCACATTATTTTCAATAGGACCTTCCACGGCAGATGCATTTTGAGTGCATGATCATTATATAAATGATCATTATTTTAATCCTGTCGTGCAACTTTTCGAATGGCCAGTATGCCTAGCACGTGAAATATTACCTTGCACATGCATACTGCAAAGTGCACATGACCTTACTCGGATCGTCTGTTATTGTAAAATAATTCCATACTGGACTTCGCTGAATGTAACTTTTCAGAATACATAATACAGTGTTAATGTTAACATTAACGAAAATCGAACAAGTTCAAGATTTATTTATCTCACGGACATGAAACCGGAAGCTAAAGAAAGAGCTTAGATCACAAAGGAAACGAGAGAGTGCGACGTCAATTTTATATAGCGCATTTCTACATATACGCTAAAATTTATGTAGCGCTTTCACTATTCGTATTCGGTTTAAAGAAACTATTCGGCCGAATACGAATAAACTATTCGGAGCACTATTCGGTCCGAAGCGAAGCGAATACGAATATTCGGTACAGCTCTAATTAACGCCCATAACCAGTTTTAATTTTCTTCTTGTCATTGTCAGTCAGACCGGATGTGTGCTGTGGTATAAGCATTTCTACTTTCAAATGTCCAATTTACAGTACAACTGTATTTGATATTGCCTTACTTCCAGAGCTCGCATGACGATATATGACAGAACATCGATGTGTGTTAAGGACTTCTGAAGGTCCTCAACATAATACAGTACAATACAATACGGTACAAGATGCAATACAATACGATGCATTTAATATTGCCCTCCTTCCAAAGTTCAGAATGCATACATGGCCATACGACAGAACATCGATAATAGTTCTTAAGAGGGAATCTCCTCTCAGTATGCAACCAATCCACTTCCTCCGTCTCCCTCTTATTGCTACCATCAGAGATCTTTCCAACCTTTTGTCATTGTCAGCAATGTTTTAACTCATGTACAGTGCCATTTCCTTCAGCCGCAGCTATGATATGTCGCTATAGAAGTCGTCTTATTGTTATGTCACTGTGACACCCTATAATTTTCATGATATTCCAATGCAGACGAAAATGGAGGGACCTGTGTTCGACGAGTTGCGAACCAAGCGTCAACTTGGTTACCATGTACAACTCAATCATGGTACCAAGTTCGGAGTGCTTGGCTTTGCCATCTCCGTGTTCAGCCAGTCATCGAGGTTCAGGTTAGTTTTGAGGCTTCTTTCCAAAGATACGACATTGTAACTCTTTGGCATCAAGCACACGTTCGTTCACAATATCTGCTATCGTCCATACAAATTCGTTAAGTTTCCCGACTCTCTGTCGACAGTCTGGGTGGAACGTTAAATTTGTACTCGAATCTAATCTAATGACTTCTACAGCACCATTATCATAATGCACAGGGTATTTAAGTGACACTGGTCGAGAATCATGATTGGGTGGAGGTTAAAGTCCGATAGGTTAGGAGAACCAAAAGTCCGGCTGTGGTGGGTAAGCGAGTGGAGCCATGTAGGCCCTAATGGGTAAGCAAAAGGAACCGTGTGGTGGGTATTGAGTGTATCAAATGCAGTTGTATAGTATTGTAGGCTATCATATACAGTTGTATTGTATACATTTGTATTGTATGTAATTTATCATATATTCTTTATTTAAATTTGAGTACTTTGAGTGATGGTACTTGTTTTGTGAAACTGCTAAGTCTGTCGTACTTTGACAAGGCGATCGAGGACTTCCTGCTCAAGTTCTTGGACGATCATGTCGAAAAGATGACTCCAGAAATATTCAACCAATTAGTGAGTACAGCCTTTGTTGCCATAAGGTATCATTAAACTCTGCATATAATATGGTAAAGAAAGTTTTGTTGCTTTGATCTTTATTACCACTGAGACAGGAAACCAATTGTGATTGGCAAGTCACGAAGTCCAGTCTAAAAATCCACAGAATATGTATGTCTTCGTGGTTATATCTGATCACCGAAGCTTCTTTTTTAGCTTCAGGTTTTTTGTGCAAGGGGAATTAAGGTTTTGGTTTGTTAAGCTACAACTGTCTAGGATCTTACAAGTATCTCTGCTGCAGGATGTGTTGATTAGTATTATGCTACATCCTTTGTTTACATTGCAGGTTTATAATTTAATGAAGAAGGAGCGGGGGTCCAGCAATCTCAGTGAAGAAGTCAACGGAAATTTGGAAAAGATTTGTGGCATGACTTACACATTCTCGGATGATCAGGAAGTAAGTACATTTCATGATTCATGTTCTTTAACAAGCAAACGCTTTTTCTGCTGTCTGACGTCAAAATCAAAAAGTTCAGACTCGTTACACCAATTGAATCCTTGACTTTGGCTCTCTGTTAGTCAAGCTGTTGGTAATATTATTCAACAAGCGGTCTTGTCCTTAATGAAACCTGCATAAGCAGCTGCTCTGCCTCCTCTCTCTGATCTCTCTGGGAACTGGACTGGGACTCAGAAAGATTTGATTATTAACTGATAAATAAAACGTATGGCTAATATTGCTTCTTTTGTCTACTGGCAGAGGTAACATTGTCACAGTATAGCTAGAATTTTTGGACAATCATCAGTAATATTTGAAATATTTAGGGACGAGGTTATATAGAGACAGCATGTCTATGCGTTGATCTTCTCCATCATCTGGCCTTCACACTCTTCGTCTCTCCGCACCCGCTTATACTGGCAAGAGCTCAATCATCCACAGAACACTCTGTTTCCAACGGGTGAAGGTGGTGGGGTGGACTTTTGGGTAGCAGACACGCTTCCCAATTCCACACCACTGTTGAGAGGAGTGGCACCATTGGACGTTTGAACCTGCCATAAGGCAGAGAGCTAGAAGAAGAAAAAGCATATAAACACGACTTGGTTTCAGATTTCAAGATCCTTGGTGGAAAGAACCAGTCTGTTTCTGCAAGACTAAATAGACTGCACACCCATTTCCTATTAACTGTTTTCCAATCGCAAAAAAATGGGATAACAACAGATCCGACCATTGGAGAACTTTTATGGTGATCAAAAACAGACAGTGAATTCAATAGTCTCAGGATTGGCAGTATACTCTTGGGAAAATCTTGCATTATGGCTTAATTACAGTAGAAACTGTTTAATTACTTGGGACAAAGCTGAAATGGTTTTGATGTTTTTTCTTCTACCAGAAACGAGTAACAAAGAATCCGCCTGGGTGTTCAACGTTGTGCATGACTAACTTGAACCGTAAGGATGAGAACACTGTCGTCACTTCCTACTTTTAGTAAGGAAAGGCGGACCTCCATAGTGAAATTCTGAACGAGTTACTGATGGTAAGTTATTCAGAACACCAAACATTAATGTCAGCTTGGTTCCAAATTGATCCATACTGTGCACTTTTATTAGGATCTTAGGATCATTCTCGAATGATCAAGAAGTACATTTCATGATTCATGTTCTTTAACAAGCAAACGCTTTTTCTGCTGTCTGACGTCAAAATCAAAAAGTTCAAAGACTCGTTACACCAATTTAATTCCTGACTTTGGCCCTCTGTTAGTCAAGCTGTCGGTAATATTATTCAACAAGCGGTCTTGTCCTTAATGAAACCTGCCCTATAGCAGCTGCTCTGCTCTGATCTCTCTGGGAACTGGACTGGGTCTCGGAAAGAGTTGATTATTAACTAATAAATAAAGCATATGGTTAAAATTGCTTCTTATGCCTACTGGATGAGGTGACATATTGTGACAGTATAGCTAGAATTTTTGGACAATCATCAGTAATATTTGAAATATTTAGAGACGTGGTTATATAGAAACACCATGTCTGTGCATTGAACTTCTCCATCATCTGTCCTTCACACTCTTCGTCTCTCCGCACCCGCTTATACTGGCAAGAGCTCAATCATCCACAGAACACTCTGTTTCCAACGGGTGAAGGTGGTGGGGTGGACTTTTGGGTAGCAGACACGCTTCCCAATTCCACACCATGCACTGTCGAGAGGAGTGGCACCATTGGACGTTTGAACCTGCCATAAGGCAGAGAGCTAGAAGAAGAAAAAGCATATAAACACGACTTGTTTCAGATTTCATGATCCTTGGTGGAAAGAACCAGTCTGTTGCTGCAAGACTAAATAGACTGCACACCCATTTCCTATTAACTGTTTTCCAATCGCTGAAAAAATGGGTTGGGCGACATATGAACGGGCGTCAAAAGAACGTGCGACATTTGAACGGCGACAGTAGAACGGTGTATACATGACCGGTGCGACTATTGAACGGTCGGACAGTTGAACGCGTAGCCTAACAGATGACGTTGAACAATTTATCCAGAAAGTGAATAAAATTTAAACGTTCCTTCACAGCAGCTTGTGAAGAACTTGGCGTTAACGTGAAATTGCTGATACATTCTTTCATTTCTCCTATGGCCTTCCGTGCCAGCGATGCTGCGTCGTTTCCAGAATGTGTGTGTTCAACTTGTGGTTCGCAGACTACCTGGTCGTCTGATGTCACAAATCGTGCCTTGCATTTTAATCGTTTGTACATTTGACGTCGCCAAGATATCCTTCCATTCATGTATTGTTTTTATTCAAGTACCTACTCGAAATTATGATGTATCAGTGTTGGTTTACCTTTGGTGCTAGATCCATACACATCTAGTCCAACGCCCCGCTAAAATTCCGCCTCGCTAAAAGAACTCCCACTCAACATTCAGTATACGCCTACGCCCTTAGGCAGTATACAAGGAGTACACAATGCAGAGTATACAGAGTATACAACGCTGCACCTTGGGTAATATATCCCGGCAATAATATAAAGTCGCCGTTCAATTGACCGTCGTTCAAATGTCGGCCCGTTCTACTGTCTCGAAACCGTTTTTAAAGGGAGATTCTACGTTTTTAAACGGTGATTCTACGTATTTATACGATATTTCTACGCAAAATAACGAGAAATCGTCGTAAATTCATTGACGATCAAATTACCGTTATTCTACGGCTTATTCACCCCATTTCTGGACAGTTTGCGCACGGAGTAGTTTTGTATTAGTGTATCGAAAATGTAGTTCTCATACAGATCTTGTAATAGCCGCCTATAAAATTACAAAATAATTATAACAAGTGAGTAAACATTTTGTTTTATAATTTTATTTTGTTCACAAGTGAAAGTATAAATGGAAAATTGTTATTGGGAGCTCATAGGCTAACCGCCGTATTACTTAGGAATGCGCATTAATACCTCGATAGCGCAAGAACCCTTAACAAAGGGTCGTCACCACACAAAGGCCTAATAAAAGTAGTACCACACAAAGCACCAAAGCTGCCAACACTTAAGCTGACAGAAAACAAGACAAAGAATTTTTATGCTTATTTTCAAACAGCCAAATACCACTGAGACAAATTTAGCGAATTCAATTAATAACGTTTATTTAACGACGCCGTCATATCGACGATGATTGGTGACTATTAGACTAAGGGTTTTTATAGCGGTTTTAATATCCACTAATACATGCGTGTACTTTAGCTCATCTGGTTGAGTTGTTACCCAATGAACCAGAAGTCGGTGGTTCAAAACTCATGTCCAATCACTTTTTATTTTTTTATTATAAATCAAATTATAGCAAGCGCTTATAAAGATTAAGTACTTTATTTATTGTTTTCTTTCCAGACGTAGGCTACTTTTAACTTAGGCCATTGAACTTTGTCTACAACTGAAATATACGTGGAGCGATAGCATAATTTCTAATTGTATGAACAGCCGCATTGCTTAATACATCAAACGAGCAAGAGCCCATAAGACAAATTTTGCATCAGCATAATTATGACAATCGGACATACAATGAGGGCTAAACAGTGGGGCATTTAAGCAGATACAGTTAAATACAGGTCTCTAAAATGACTCTAGTGAGGGTTTTAGTATGAGTTTTAATGTCCTCTTGTAGCAATTGACGTTTAGCTCATCCGGTAACGGCGTTGGGTAAATTTCTAAACTTAGAGGTCGCATGTTGTAACCCCGATATAAACTAATTAGTTTTTTTCTAATTTATTTTTTAAATGGACACTCTTGTAAAAACTTATTTACAGTAATTATTTGATGGCTTTCTTTACAGAGGAACTTTTAATTTATTAAGTACTTCTACAGTATATTTTAACGTTTCGTGGTTGTCAGTGCTAATAGAAAAAGGGACAGGGCCTACGTTCTATCTCAAAACCTCACCTCTTGCCATATCTCGACAGGTCTTTCACTCAACACTGCTGTTTCTGTCTGACCTTTAGTTCTTGACCTGGAGCCACGTTTCACCATACCTGCCTATCGATATTGTTTTGATTTAGCGTCTGTTAATAATTATAATCATAATCTCGAGATTATTTTCTGCGTGCTTCTGAAGCACGGCTATTGCAGAGGGCAGCAGGGTTCGAAAAACCTGGCATTTAAAAAGGGTGTTTAGATATTATAGTGGACATATGAATAGCTCCATTGCAATGAAGTGGTACAGACGGTTTTAATCGTATCGTTCTAAATTGATCTTTAGCGTCCTTCCTTACTTATTTCACATCAAAAGTAACTCTATGCCTGATAATTTCAGAACACCGACCTGAGTAATATTCCTTAAGTAGGCCTATCCTGCCGCGCAATAGGCCCTATAATATTCGCCAAAATTAAAATTAATTTATTTATATAAGCCAGATAAAAGGAAGTAGGCTAAATATGTTTTGCAACAAAACCTAACGTTATTTGTTGGAGACCAAAGACTAGTAGAACTAAATTAATTATGTCAATTTAAATTCTGTCACTACTGCAAACTATGAATTAATATTCGTAATTTTATGGCTAGCGTTTTACCAATTCTTCAAATGAAAATTAGTTATTGGAAACTGAATAGATATCTATGCAACATTTTAAGTTTAAATATATAAATAAAGGTCAATTGTTGCAACAATTCATTTATTTAACCTTTTTAGTTACGGTAGTTACCAAGTGCTTGGGAGATATTGCGCTATAAGATCTAAATTACTCTCAACGGTTAGCGCATGCATCGCGCATGGCCTATTGGCCTTGACAGGACGGATGTGATTAATAATGGCGGAGATTGGATCAAGCGGTAACAAATTTCGAGAAACTTCTGATAAATCAACTTAATCGAGCAGGTAATTTTAATCGTAAATTCATGTAGCATATTGCCATATTTTGTGTAATGTAGAATTAACTTTGGAGCAGAAATTGCCTTTCATGTAAACTATTGCGTCTAACAGACTTAAAATCCTGCACGTGGTGGCGACAATAGAATGGAATCAGACTCTGATAATATTTGGGTTTTCGGGTAAATATGAAGCAGCCATTAAATTTTATGTGCTTTGGAATATACTATTAGTGATATTTTGTGCTGCATTTCCAGGAAATCGTGAACATTTTGAACGGAGATTATTTGTGGATCTGCTGTGTCATGTGCCATGTAGCCATCAAAGTCAGTGCTCTATAGCCATGTGACTGCAATTGTTATTCGGTTTGTCGCTTACAACGTCTTCAACGTGGCACCTACCAGCAACAACTAATACCTTGGACTTCGTTCAACTGTAAGTAAAATTTGCAGTTTATTATTATGTCAACTTTAACTAAATATTTTTAAAATTGAGTAATATTATTATCTGCATTATTATTATTATTAATATTGTTATTGGGGGTGCTCGATGGTGTAGTGGTTAGCGCGCCCTGGAATTTCAATTCAGCGATTGATGTGCAAATCCCTGCCAGGCCAAAATTTGGGTCGAGATTTCTGGTCTGTGTGCACTCCCTATAATCAATTTCTGCTATGAGTACACTGTTGGTAGGAAGATGAGATGGTGAGGTAAAAGACTGGTCATCCACCCTCATATGCTGAGAAAATGATGTCGCTAAACTTCATGCCAATAAGGGCCTCCGGGCTAGCTTAATATATATGCTTCTTCTGTTGCTAAATATTACTTTATTATTTTTAGTATTAGTATAAGTATTATTACAAAGAGTTCCTGTTATCTTACTACTAAACCAGACTAGTTTTTGTTTTGTTCTGATGCATGCAATATGATATGGTGCATAGAAATTGGTATAGGAAATTATGCGATACATGTAATAATTGACTTAGCTTTTCAGTTTGACGGTCAAGTATCTGTTATTAATCGTATGATTTATTATGAATGGTGGCTCAATTAGCTGGAACTTTTTTCCTCTTCCAGTGCCAATTTTGTGATAGTTTGACGACCAGTTTGTGTACTACAGTTAATGTGATCTACTATGTATGTGAAATAAATAAATCACTAAATTATTATTATTATTAATATTATTTTGCTCCAAAGTAAATACGATCCCTCAGGGACTTCAACATTATTTATAAACACATATTTGTCTGGAACGAGCCCTATTCGTTAAGGTCCAAGATTGTAAATGTACCCCTAAAGGCCACAGTGTTGAAATGCTGAATCGTCAGTGAAAGGCGTTGAAATGTAAAGGTCATTTATTAGTATTCTTCTTTTTTTACCCGAGGTAGATATGATCCCTCAGGTGATCGAACCTTTACTCCCCATGTTACAATGCGAGACCCCTAATCCATCAATCAGTTATTATTATTATTATTATTATTATTACTTAATTTTATTAGTAGTTTTTTATAGTTGTTTGCTACTGATGAATTTTGTGTTTTTAATAATTCTTAATATTTGCAGTATACAGCGCTTTTGTGAGGGGCTTAAAATGCACAGAGTTATACAAATTTATTATTACATGTGCAATTACAAAATTATTACTTTTTACCATCTTATGATGTGTAGTACTATGTAATTTACATGAAACATGTTATGGACATGTGCATTTATTGGAAAAGCTTTATAGAAGTTCTGTGATTCGACTGAATGAAGCAATTTTCTTTGTAGGAGTTGATGCAGTTGTTCGGCCTCTTGAAAAGGGCGATGGCCTCTTGTTCTGCCAATTGACAATCAACAGCATCTACTGTTACATTTTGGACACACATCGTAAGTATCTCACCATATTGTTATTAGTATTGACAGCATTTTTAACGTCATTGTTAAGATTATGCATTTATTAAGTGCCACTATCTAATAACCAAATGTTAATTCATGGCACTGAGCAACTGTTAGTGAAAGTCTTTCTAAAAGTCCCTACACAGTAACCATCTCAGGGAAGGCACGATCTCTACTCCCAAGTTACAATTCGAGCTTCCTAATCAATCGGCTACAATATATCTCCTTATGCTCTGGTTTTATGGAGCAGCATTGCAATAATTGAAATACTCATGCAATACTTATAAACTTTCAATGTTGTCTGAACTGAAATAATTAAATGTTGCTATTGATCTTTTATAATTTCGGTTTCTAGAAGAGTACTATTAAACATCACACTAGCCACACAATGACATATTTTATGGGCCCTATTGCAGATGATGTGTCGGGGTAACTGCAGAGTACGCCTATCCTTTATTATTAGTATGATAAGAATTATTTATTTTTATTCTTATAGCACCACTACATTATATGTGTAGCTGTACTATAGATAATAAGCTCACATAGAACACCACGTAGTGTCGAATCCAACGCTTAATTATTTTTAGTAACTTCTATCGGTTAAGTCATCAAATTGGTGCTGCACCAAAACCAAGCCTTAATAAGATCAGTGTCCAGAAGATCAGTCCACTACGACAGGGAGACAGCCTTTGGTTGAGATGGAAAACCCGTGAAATCTTTGCCTTGTTGATGGTTGAATATGGTTTTAGATGACATTTGCATATAGCTTTATATGACTATGGTGGTTAAATCTTATTTGTAGTGCCAGTGTTGGGAAACTATAGTTGTAATATTCTATGGTTAATTTTGAGTTTTATTTTTCTGTTTCAGTGCACTTGCCTATCCTGGAACCAGAATGAACACCTTAGAATTTGTTCAATGGTAAATAGAATTTCCTGTCTATTGCTATCTGAACTTTAACTTATGATTCTTTGCATTTAAGTTTCTCCTTACGCTCTGGTTTTATCTAGCAACTGTAATAATTCTGTGATAGATGTTGTTTAGACAGAAATATCTAATGTTGCCATTCATCTTTGATAATGCAATTGGGTTACAAAAGATTTTGATTAGACATGACAATAGCTACAAAATGGCGTAATTCCATAGAGCATGGCTTGCATGTTTACTGCAGAATATTTATATCTTTATTATTACGACTAGTATTATGTGATTCTTATTCATATTGTGACATGATACTATGTGTAGATGTTAGCAACTAAACACATGTAGCATTTAAGTCATACGTGTAATTCTCATTGTATATAGTAACTTCTATCGTGCCTGTGTCAGCATGGCTAGTATGTTTACCGTAGATCATTTATCTTTATTAGTACGACCAGTATTATATGATTTTTATTCATATTGTGACATGTTACTATGTGTGTGGCTGGGGGCAACTAAACACATGTAGAACTCCATGTAGCGTCAAAGTCATACATGTAATTCTCATTGTATTTAGTAACTTCTATCGTGCCTGTGTCTAATGGATAAGACATAGACTAAAGGCGCTCTAGACTAAAGGCGCTCTAAAAGCAAGAAGGTCATTATCTAGAGATAAGATTTATATCTTTATTAGTACGACCAGTATTATATGATTTTAATTCATATTGTGACATGTTACTATGTGTGTAGCAGTTAGCAACTAAGCACTTGTAGAACTCCATATAGCGTCAAAGGCAAACATGTAATTGTCATTGTATTTAGTAACTTCCATTGAGCCGGTGTCTAATGGACAAGGCATAAACTGAAGGCATTCTAAAACCAAGCAGGTCAATATCAAGAGGTCTTTTGCTATCTGAACTTTAACTTATGATTCTTTGCATTTAAGTTTCTCCTTATGCTTTGGTTTTATCTAGGAACTGTATAATAATTCTGTGATAGGTGTTGTTTAGACAGAAATATCTAATGTTGCCATTCATCTTTGATAATGCAATTGGGTTACAGAAGATTTTGATTAGACATGACATTGCAGCTCTACAAAATGGCATTATTTCAGAGGCCCATAGAGCATGGCTTGTATGTTTACTGCAGAATATTTATATCTTTATTATTACGACTAGTATTATGTGATTCTTATTCATATTGTGACATGATACTAAGTAGTTGTTCGCAACTAAACACATATAGCGTCAAAGTCATACGTGCCATTCTCATTGTATTTAGTAACTGCTATCGTGCCTGTGTCTAATGGACAAGACATAAACTAAAGGCGCTCTAAAGCAAGCAGGTCATTATCTAGAGAGATAAGGTCAATATCTAGATCAGTCAAATCAATTTTATGGTTGTGATATAGATCCTGCAAACACTAATCAACAGATTTTGATTAGGCATCACGATGGCTACAAAATGGCATAATTTCAGAGGCCCATAGAGCATGGCTAGTATGTTTACCGTAGAACATTTATCTTTATTAGTACGACCAGTATTATATGATTTTTATTCATATTGTGACATGTAACTATGTGTGTAGCAGTTAGCAACTAAACACATGTAGAACTCCATGTAGCGTCAAAGTCATACGTGTAATTCTCATTGTATTTAGTAACTTCTATCGTGCCTGTGTCTAATGGACAAAACATAAACTGAAGGTGCTCTAAAAGTAAGCAGGTCATTATCTAGACTCTTCTAGAGATAAGGTCTATTGCTATCTGAACTTTAACTTATGATTCTTTGCGTTTAAGTTTCTCCTTACGCTTTGGTTTTATCTAGCAACTGTGTAATAATTCTGTGATAGATGTGGTTTAGACAGAAATATCTAATGTTGCCATTCATCTTCGATAATACAATTGTGTTACAGAAGATTTTATTAGACATGACAATAGAGCTCTACAAAATGGAACAATTTCAGAGGCCCTTAGAGCATGGCTTGTATGTTTACTGCAGAATATTTATATCTTTATTAGTACGACCAGTATTATATGATTTTTATTCATATTGTGACATGATACTTATGTGTGGCAGTTAGCAACTAAACACATGTAGAACTCCATGTAGTGTCAAAGTCAAACATGTAGCATTGTATTTAGTAACTTCTAATGGACAAGGCATAAACTGAAGGCGCTCTAAAACTAAGCAGGTCATTATCTAGAGATAAGGTCAATGTCTAGATCAGTCCAATCAATTTTATGGTGGTGATATAGATCCTGCAAACACTAATCAACAGATTTTGATTAGACATCACGAAAGCTACAAAATGGCATAATTTCAGAGGCCCATAGAGCATGGCTAGTATGTTTACTGTAGAACATTTATATCTTTATTAGTACGACCAGTATTATATGATTTTTATTCATATTGTGACATGTTACTATGTGTGTAGCAGTTAGCAACTAAACACTTGTAGAACTCCATATAGCGTCAAAGTCAAACATGTAATTGTCATTGTATTTAGTAACTTCCATTGTGTTGGTGTCTAATGGACAAGGCATAAACTGAAGGCACTCTAAAACCAAGCTGGTCAATATCTAGAGATAAGGTCAATATCTAGAGATAAGGTCTATTGCTATCTGAACTTTAACTTATGATTCTTTGCATTTAAGTTTCTCCTTATGCTCTGGTTTTATCTAACAACTGTGTAATAATTCTGTGATAGATGCTGTTTAAACAGAAATATGTAATGTTGCCATTAATCTTCGATAATACAATTGGGTTACAGAAGATTTTGATTAGACATGACAATAGCTACAAAATGGCATAATTTCAGAGGCCCATAGAGCATGGCTTGTATGTTTACTGCAGAATATTTATATCTTTATTAGTACGACCAGCATTATATGATTCTTATTCATATTGTGACATGAAACTATGTGTAGCTGTTAGCAACTAAACACATGTAGACCTCCATGTAGCGTCAAAGTCATACGTGTAATTCTCATTGTATTTAGTAACTTCTATCATGCCTGTGTCTAATGGACAGGACATAAAGTGAAGGCGCTCTAAAAGCGAGCAGATCATTACCTAGAGATAAGGTCAATATCTAGAAGATCAGTCCAATCAATTTTATGGTGGTGATATAGATCCTGCAAACACTAATCAACAGATTTTGATTAGACATCACGATAGCTACAAAATGGCATAATTTCAGAGGCCCATAGAGCATGGCTTGTATGTTTACTGCAGAATATTTATATCTTTATTAGTACGACCAGCATTATATGATTTTTATCGATATTGTGACATGGTACTATGTGTGTAGCTGTTAGCAGCTAAACACTCGTAGAACTCCATATAGCGTCAAAGTCAAACATGTCATTGTATTTAGTAACTTCCATCGTGCCGGTGTCAAATGGACAAGGCATAAACTGAAGGCACTCTAAAACCAAGCAGGTCAATATCTAGAGATAAGGTCAATAGTATATGATCAGTCCAATCAATTTTATGGTGGTGATATAGATCCTGCAAACACTAGTCACACGTACAACCACACAGAGTATCCAAATCCAACATGTAATTGTCATTGCATTTAATAACTTGTGCTGGTGCCTAATGCTTGAGGAAGGCATCAACCGATGGTGCTCTGAAGCCAAGATCATATTCAGAAGATCAGTACACTGAGACAGTTTATAATGGCAATGAAAAGCCTATATTTAGAGTGCCATTGGTTAATGCCTTATGCAATAGACATTGGCAAGGTAGAAGTTACCAAATACACATTGGACTTTGACACAAAGTGGTCTGCTTTTTCAATATTAAAGTTTAATATGCTTACGGATTCCAATAGTGTTATGTTGAATGTTGGGAAAGGGCTATAGCGATAATGTTCTTTGATTAATTGTGCTGTTGGTTTTTTTCTGTTGCAGCGCACTTCAGCTCTTGGCACAAAAAGTACAAGATCAAAGAGTCGGAATTTTCTATCTGCTGTCCAATTCTCCTGTCAGACTTCAGACAATGATGATATTGTTTCACGATATAAACTATTTACACTGCCCTGTTTCGTGCATTGTGACAATTCTTTAATATTATTCAGAGCTAAGCATATAACTCGTCTATTTCAGCTTGCCTGCACATAATTTGATTTCTGGTTTTCTGCATTGTCAGATTTTAACCTAACTTGTCAGATCTTTACCTTGCTTCTTGAATGGATAATGACTGACTTGAATTGTTTCTTTATTGCATTATGATAATGGCGCTATAGAACTCTTTAGATTAGATTGAATGGCTTTACATCATGCTATATTGTTCATTGGCATGAACTTTGTATTGTTTTCATCTCTAGAAAGTCTGACTTATATTGTTGCTTTATTGCATTGTGATAATGGCGCTATAGAATTCTTTAGATTAGATTGAATGGCTTTACATCGCTATATTGTTCATTGGCATGAACTTTGTATTGTTTTCTCTCTGACTTATATTGTTGCTTTATTGCATTATGATAATGGCGCTATAGAATTCTTTAGATTAGATTGAATGGCTTTACATCATGCTATTTTGTTCATTGGCATGAACTTTGTATTGTTTTCTCTAGAAAGTCTGACTTATATATTGAATGCTTTTTAATGGCTTTACATCATGCTATTTGTTCATTGGCATGAACTTTGTATTGTTTTCGCTGACTTATATTGAATTATGATAATGGCGCTATAGAATTCTTTAGATTAGATTGAATGGCTTTACATCATGCTATATTGTTCATTGGCATGAACTTTGTATTGTTTTCTCTCTAGAAAGTCTGACTTATATTGTTGCTTTATTGCATTATGATAATGGCGCTATAGAATTCTTTAGATTAGATTGAATGGCTTTACATCATGCTATATTGTTCATTGGCATGAACTTTGTATTGTTTTCACTCTAGAAAGTCTGACTTATATTGTTGCTTTATTGCATTATGATAATGGCGCTATAGAATTCTTTAGATTAGATTGAATGGCTTTACATCATGCTATATTGTTCATTGGCATGAACTTTGTATTGTTTTCTCTCTAGAAAGTCTGACTTATATTGTTGCTTTATTGCATTATGATAATGGCGCTATAGAATTCTTTAGATTAGATTGAATGGCTTTACATCTGGCTTTTCTCTGTTTAGCCGTGGCTGGGCTGGGAGCGCCTCTGAGTAGGTTCCTTGAAGGGGCGCTATATAAATGCTCGGAATGAATGAATGAATCATGCTAAATTGTTCAATGTCATGAACTTTGTATTGTTTTCTTTCTAGAAAGGTCAGCCAGTTTTATAGTTAATATTACTAGAGGTTGTGATGTTTAAAATGTGCTGATTCAGGTGATGTGCTTTATTTTCACATGTACTTCAATGTGAATTTTAAATTCAGTTGCTCACTAGTCTTGTTTAAAATAAAGACTTTATGAAATAATGCACTTGTGATCAATTAAATGACAAGGCATGCATTGAGAGTGAAGCGTTACTTTGTCCACGGGAATCTGCATTGTGATAATCTACAATGAATTACATGCAGTATGCAGGCACTTTTGATTTTTCTTGATGTGAAGATTTTCTGGTGTTAGTCCAAACCTTCGTTTGTAACATGTGTAATGTTGTCCAAAACTTGTGATTATGAGCTTATCGGGTTTTCCAATTAATTCATTGTCTGTTTAGTGTAGCCTACTGTATTAGCATGTTACTGAAAGGTTTGGAGCAGTAAGAATAAGGGAAATAACCTTGAATAAATGGTAACGGTAATTCTTTGTAAAATAAGTCAAATTAGCCGTTAGCAACCGGGGTGAAATTTAGGTAAATATATCGTTAATAGAAGGGGATTCACCGTAAATACAGAACAAATAAACCGTCAATTGAAGGTGATTCGCCGTTAAAAAACAGGAATTAACCGTTAGTTGAAGGCCATTTACCGTAAGATAACGGTAAATCGCCGTGAAACCTCCGTTACAAAACAGGCATTCATCGTTAAAATACGCTGAATTGCCGTATAAAATACGGAGAATCACCGTAAAAAGACGAAAAGTCACCGTTTAAATAAAACGGGTCGGCCGTAAATGAGATAACGGGCGACCGTTAAATAACGGTGAAAGGCATGGCAACCGAGTTGCCAGGCCTTTCACCGTTATTTTACGGTTTCTGCAAGACTAAATAGACTGCACACCCATTTCCTATTAACTGTTTTCCAATCGCAAAAAAATGCGATAACTACAGATCCGACCATTGGAGAACTTTTATGGTGATCAAAAACAGACAGTGAATTCGATAGTCTCAGGATTGGCAGTATACTCTTGGGAAAATCTTGCATTATGGCTTAATTACAGTAGAAACTGTTTAATTACTTGGGACAAAGCTGAAATGGTTTTGATGTTTTTTCTTCTACCAGAAACGAGTAACAAAGATCCCGCCTGGGTGTTCAACGTTGTGCATGACTAACTTGAACGCCAAGGATGACAACACCGTTGTCACGTTGTACTTTCAGTATGGAAAGGCGGACCTCCATAGTGAAATTCTGAACGAGTTACTGATGGATGGTAAGTTATTCAGAACACCAAACATTAATGTAGCTTGGTTCCAAATTGATCCATACTGTGCACTTTTATTAGGATCTTTGAACGGGTGTGCCAGCAGGCTTAAAAAATTTGGTGCACACTCCTCCCATCCCCACCTGTCCTCTCTCCACTGCTCATAGTCATAGACTGAAAATGACCTCAGAGTGACTCATAAAATTACAGTATAACATATGCATATGGGATCATATGATATTATAATACTGTTTGGTAAACCAAAATGCACAGTGAAATTGTCATGTTCACATGTTGTATGCTTTCATTGAACCAATCCAGTAATCAGTTGTCAATGCCAAAAGCAGCAGCAACATGACAATGCCGCATGACATCAAAGTCCTTTATAACTGTGTAGAGGCGTCAGGACAAATGTCCATGTGAATGTGCAGTGACGCTAGAGCAGTTAGACTCATATAACATATGAGACTCGTCTGAGCGCAGAGAAGCTGCAGTCGACCCAGGCAGAAGATATACAAGCATCGTTAAGAGTACATGAAACATTGTGTGCAAATTGGGATACAAATCCTTCGTCAGCAGGAAACCGTCTTGCAAAGACATGTCAACATCGCTGACTTCTCAATCTGACCCGGAGAATTTTAATTTCCACCTTTCCACCTATATAGGTGAAGATCGTCTGAATTAATTAACGCACCACAATAACCAGTTTTAATTTTCTTCTTGTCATTGTCAGTCAGACCGGATGTGTGCTGTGGTATAAGCAATTAAGCATTTCTACTTTCAAATGTCCAATTTACAGTACAACTGTATTTGATATTGCCCTCCTTCCAGAGCTCGCATGACGATATGACAGAACATCGATGTGTGTTAAGGACTTCTGAAGGTCCTCAACATAATACAGTACAATACGGTACAAGATGCAATACAATACGCCAATACGGTGCATTTAATATTGCCCTCCTTCCAAAGTTCAGAATGCATACATGGACATACGACAGAACATCGATAATAGTTCTTAAGAGGGAATCTCCTGTCAGTATGCAACCAATCCACTTCCTCTGTCTCCCTCTTATTGCTACCATCAGAGATCTTTCCCGTGCACCTTTTGTCACTGTCAGCGATTTTTTAACTCATGTATAGTGCCATTTCCTTCAGCCGCAGCTATGATATGTCGCTATAGAAGTCGTCTTATTATTATGTCACTGTGACACCCTAATTCTCTCTTCGACGAGTTGCGGACAAAACGTCAACTCGGTTATCACGTTCAGCTCGATCATGGAGCCAAGTTTGGAGTACTCGGCTTTGCGATCTCTGTGTTCAGCCAGACATCGAGATTCAGGTTAGTTTTGAGGCTTCTTTCCAAAGTTACGACATTGTAACTCTTTAGCACCAAGCACACGTTCGTTCACAATATCTGCTATGGTCCATTACAAACTCGTTAAGTTTGCCGACTCTCCGTCGACAGTCTGGGTGGAACGTTAAAATTGTACTCGAATCTAATCTAATGACTTCTACAGCACCATTATCATAATGCACAGGGTATTTAAGTGACACTGGTCGAGAATCATGATTGGTTGGAGGTTAAAGTCCGATAGGTTAGGAGAACCAAAAGTCCGGCTGTGGTGGGTAAGCGAGTGGAACCATGTAGGTCCTAATGGGTAAGCAAAAGGAACCGTGTGGTGGGTATTGAGTGTATCAAATGCAGTTGTATAGTATTGTAGGCTATCATATACAGTTGTATTGTATCAAATACAGTCGTATTGTATACATTTGTATTGTATGTAATTTATCATATATTCTTTATTTAAATTTGAGTACTTTGAGTGATGGTACTTGTTTTGTGAAACTGCTAAGTCTGTCGTACTTTGACAAGGCGATCGAGGACTTCCTGCTCAAGTTCTTGGACGATCATGTCGAAAAGATGACTCCAGAAATATTCAACCAATTAGTGAGTAGCAGTTCCTTTGCGGCCATAGCATACAGTGTCGCCAGTATGTGATGTGGTCAAACTTTAGACAACTTTAACGTAAATAAACCATAGACATAATATATTAAATGTAAGATGTCTATGAAATAAACCTACCACACAACAGAGCACACATTTTACCTAGAGTAGTCAAACTATATCCCATCCTGGCGCCACCTATAGCAGCCAGAGGCCCGGGAAGTGTTTAAAAGTTGGGTGAGCCAACCTCAGCCGTGTAGGCCACAGACCTCAGACCTAAGGTGGATAAAATTATTCATTATGCCTGATATTATCTATAACGATATTTTGTCATTTTTTGCAACCACTGGTAGTTTATTACGCTCAATATTGATAACATAAAAGGCGACAATAGCACAATAAGTCAATAACTGCTTTAGCAATCAAAAATACAAAGTGCCAGCCAGTGTTTATAGAGCGTCTGTAGACTGTAGGCCTATACAAAGCGCCAGCCAGTGTTTATAGAGCGTCTGTAGGCCTAGGCCTACTTATAATACGATAGAGAAAAATTAAACCGCACAGTAGGCCCTATGCAACGATGTCATAAGCATCGTTAATGTCCTAGGTTGCGGTGTGTGTGCCAACCTGTTTTGCATAAGAAACGAATATACATATCAACTAAAACCCAAATGTGGACCGTCTTTCGCTTGTCTTGCTGGGCGCTGAAGAAATCTCGAGATTACCATTACTATTACTATTACGATTATGAGACATGCAATGAAGATGGATTTCTTGCATGGAAGAAAATAAAATGTATTTACAGGAATTTGTCAGGGATAGGCCTAATGCCGTTTGTCAAATTTTTCTTATGCTCATATTTGCGCTGTGGCGAATTGCTTATAAATGTGAAATGCAATTTATTTAGTTGTAGCCTACTTACCATCAGACCTCCCAGCAGCAGGTGACTTGCAAAACGAAAGAAACGACTGTTTAAATGCCTTCAAAGGCGGTCCGCTAGACATTGCTGCACTGTCTTTATTTACCAATTTTATTTAGGCCTATTCAAAATTATTTATTATCCTCTGTATACACTCGAATGGAGTCTCGAGAAGAACTGATCTAGTCTCTATTTCTCCAGGCACTCTGAGAGCCGACACACTGAATATTGTGCCTATGTTTATATATATATATATATATATATATATATATATATATATATATATAATGTGTATATCTAAACATGTATATATACATGTATATATATATATATATTAATATATATCACTGCTGACTTAATAATTAGCTGTCCTGTCTGCAACCACAGTCCGCCCAGTCTTTGTAGAATGATATATTGCCGTGTCACTTCAGTACCTCCGACTTCCGACAAACACATTTACACATGTGGTACCGTTCAGGCCCAAAGAGTAGCCAAGTATCAAGTGTCCATGATTCGCACAATTTGTCATCCTACAAGATTGTCTGCTGCCCTTTGCTTAATGCCAGAGCCAGCTTTGGCCGGCTTTGGTTAGGTTCCATTACTGCGTTATTTTCATAGTATTACTATTTCCAAAAAGTTGGGTGAGCATGACTCTGCCTTGGCGCCACAGGGTCAATATTTGGGTGAGCATGGGCGCCTGTGGCACCATAGGATCCCCGGGTCCCTGATAGCAGCCATTTTTACAGAGTCCCCCATTAGTGAGTACAGCCTTTGTTGCCATAAGGTGTCATTAAACTCTGCATATAATATGGTAAAGAAAGTTTTGTTGCTTTGATCTTTATTACCACTGAGACAGGAAACCAATTGTGATTGGCAAGTCACGAAGTCCAGTCTAAAAATCGACAGAATATGTATGTCTTCGTGGTTATATCTGATCACCGAAGCTTCTTTTTTAGCTTCAGGTTTTTTGTGCAAGAGGAATTAAGGTTTTGGTTTGTTAAGCTACAACTGTCTAGGATCTTACAAGTAGCTCTGCAGCAGGATGTGTTGATTAGTATTATGCTACATCCTTTGTTTACATTGCAGGTTTCTAATTTAATCAAGGAGAAGGAGCGGGGTCCCAGCAGTCTCAGTGCAGAAGTTGATGGAAATTGGGGGGAGATATGCGATTGGACATACGCATTTTCGGATGATCAAGAAGGAGCGGGGTCCAGCAATCTCAGTGAAGAAGTCAACGGAAATTGAGAGGAGATTTGTGGCATGACTTACACATTCTCGGATGATCAAGAAGTAAGTACATTTCATGATTCATGTTCTTTAACAAGCAAACGCTTTTTCTGCTGGCTGACGTCAAAATCAAAAAGTTTAAAGACTCATTACACCAACTGAATTCTTGACTTTGGCTCTCTGTTAGTCAAGCTGTTGGTAATATTATTCAACAAGCGGTCTTGTCCTTAATGAAACCTGCCCTAGCAGCTGCTCTGCTCTGATCTCTCTGGGAACTGGACTGGTTCTCGGAAACAGTTGATTATTAACTGATAAATAAAGCATATGGTTAAAATTGCTTCTTATGCCTACTGGATGAGGTGACATTGTCACAGTATAGCTAGAATTTTTGGACAGTCATCAGTAATATTTGAAATATTTAGGGACGTGGTTATTTAGAGACACCATACATGTCTGTGCATTGATCTTCTCCATCACTCTTCGTCTCCCCGCACCCGATTATTCTGGCAAGAGCTCAATCATCCACAGAACACTCTGTTTCCAACGGATGAAGGTGATGGGGTGGACTTTTGGGTAGCAGACACCGAGACACGCTTCCCAATTCCACACCACTGTCGAGAGGAGTGGCGCCATTGAACGTTTGAACCTGCCATAGGGCAGAGAGCTACAAGAAGAAAAAGCATATAAACACGAATTGCTTCAGATTTCATGATCCTTGGTGGAAAGAACCAGTCTGTTGCTGCAAGACTAAATAGACTGCACACCCATTTCCTATTAACTGTTTTCCAATCGCAAAAAAATGCGATAACTACAGATCCGACCATTGGGAGAACTTTTATGGTGATCAAAAACAGACAGTGAATTCGATAGTCTCAGGCTTGGCAGTATGTTCTTTGGGAAAATCTTGCATTATGGCTTAATTACAGTAGAAACTGTTTAATTACTTGGGACAAAGCTGAAATGGTTTTGATGTTTTTTCTTCTACCAGAAACGAATGACGAAGATCCCGCCCGGATGTTCAACGCTATCTATGATCAATATGAACCATAAGGATGAGAATGCTGTTGTCGCGTCCTACTATCAGTATGGAAAAGCCGACCTCCACGAAGAGATTCTCAACGAATTACTGATGGTAAGTTATTCAGAACACCAAACATTAATGTAGCTTTGGTTCCAAATTGATCCATACTGTGCACTTTTATTAGGATCTTTGGATCATTCTCGGATGATCAAGAAGTAAGTACATTTCATGATTCATGTTCTTTAACAAGCAAACGCTTTTTCTGCTGTCTGACGTCAAAATCAAAACGTTCAAAGACTCGTTACACCAATTGAATTCCTGACTTTGGCCCTCTGTTAGTCAAGCTGTCGGTAATATTATTCAACAAGTCCTTAATGAAACCTGCCCGAGCAGCTGCTCTGCTCTGATCTCTCTGGGAACTGGACTGGGTCTCGGAAAGATTTGATTATTAACTAATAAAAAGCATATGGTTAAAATTGCTTCTTCTGCCTACTGGTTGGGTGACATTGTCACAGTATAGCTAGAATTTTTGGACAATCATCAGTAATATTTGAAATATTTAGGGACGTGGTTATATATAGAGACACCATGTCTGTGCATTGATCTTCTCCATCACTCTTCGTCTCCCCGCACCCGATTATACTGGCAAGAGCTCAATCATCCACAGAACACTCTGTTTCCAACGGGTGTAGGTGGTGGAGTTGACATTTTGGGTAGCAGACACGCTTCCCAATTCCACACCACGAGAGGAGTGGGAACGTATGCCGTTTGAACCTGCCATAAGGTAGAGAGCTAGAAGAAGAAAAAACATTTAAACACGATTTGTTTACAATTACAACTGCAATTACCATTGCAGCTACAAATTACAATTGCTGCTACAATTACATTTTAAATTGATCTTCAGACGAAGAAGCTGGAGACTGGGCAGTTGGCTGAGTTTAGAAGGTGGGCCAGAGAAAGGCTGTTGCCATCTGCAGACTGCAACCAGAAGAAATCTTAGCTCTGTTTCATGCACTATATATGATTTAGCTTAATCACGTCTTCTAGAAACGTTTGATAGGAGCTGTTTAAGCAGGGTCATAAAGTTGGTTTTTAAATGTGGGGGAACAAATTTCTTCCTCCATTCTTCATAAATTAATAATAATAATAATAATAATAATAATAATAATAATAATAATAATAATTACGACAATTTACATGGTAATGACAATCGTAACACGGCCAAGCCATTACAAGGGCGTCTTACAAAACAGCTAACAACAGTCGTTATAATCCCTGGCAAACAGGTCTGATTTTAGCATGGATTAAAAATGCAATGCATTTTGAACCACTGAGTTATATGCAGCCACACATCTCCGCCAGGGTAGAAATTTGCTTTGAGATTTCTTCTCCAACTGCATGATCTCCAACCAACCGTCTGTAATGAGTATATACACTGACCATATACTGTTGGTGGTAAGATGAGCCGGTGAGGGAGAGGGCTAGCCACCTGCCCTCATATGCTGAGGCTAAGAAAAATGAAGTTGCAAACACTCCATGCCAACGGATGCTTCTCGGGCCAGCTTAACGGACTACTTTTTGTCCCTTTCTTTCTTGATATCTTCGTCATTTTACCACAGTGCCAGTTCTGAGATTTGTGCTTTGTTGATCAATACATTGTAGATCGGCGGCAAGGACGTTAGAACAAAGAAAACGACTCTGTGGAATCGTCAAATAAATGACCCTGAAGTGTTTAAGTCGTCGTGTGAATATTGCTTATTCACTCGACGGCGATAAACAGTAAGTGGAGTTAGAATAAGTATGTTAATCTGATGACATTATTAAAGGTTTCATTTTATCTGTATTATAACTTCAAATTGCAGTTTCAAATTTCAGTAAGATATTATTTAATTGCCTTTGAATGTGCACTGTTCTTACTTGGCCAAGAACGTAGCTATGTTACAGGTGGTGGTGGTGGCACTTTGTCTGCATTTAGGTATGCAATCGGTCAGATCAATTCTGCCAGCTTGCCCACATGAAGCCCATATAAGACCCATATTCCCATATAGGGCACTGCAGTCTGATATGTGGGCAAATTACCAGGCTATAGCCAATTCTTCCAGTTTCCTACGTAAAGGCAGTGATCATCATAATTGTAAACATCAAACTTCTAAACCGCCACTCAGTCTTTTGACTTTGACGTTTCTTTCAAAACCTTTTTAATAACTGCAAGAGATTTGTGTATTGTTGATCAATACATTGTAAATTGGCTGCAGTCATGTCACTAAGCCAAATGTTAACAAGAAGGGACAGAAGAAAACCCCACGCACCACTCAGCAGAATCAACAAATAACCGACATCGATGAGTTTTGCGAATTGTGAATGGTTCGCATTCACTCGACTGCGATAAGCACCAAGAGTAAGGATCTTAATCTGATGACATTGTTAAAGGTGGTGGTGGTGGTACAAAGTCTGCATTTAGGTATACAATCGGTCAGATACCTTCTGCCAGCTTGCCCACATGTGTGCAATATAGGGTTAAAGGCGAGTCTTTAACTCACAGTTGCTCATTGCTATTGATTGATTCTTTGTCATTAGATAGTATCATAGTGAACTAATAATAAAGTAGTGGCAGGGAATGGAACCTCTGACCTCTCGGTTGACAGTTCAGCACGCTACCCAATAGACTGTCCTCAGAGTAGCGCTCACCAGATAAGCCCGGTATTCGGGCCAACCACTGAGAAGACGTTGCATCTTTGAAGTGTGCCAATGGGAACAGCAAGTTCGCCACGAGATGCGCTGCTTCAGTTGGGCTACCGCTTGGTGCGCTGACGTTTGCTGCCTGTTCATTACCGGGCATACCGGCGTCTGCGCTTCCTACAAAGATGTCGATGTTACTTTGTGAAAGAATGCTGTGATGCAATGCTTCTTTTTATGTGGAGATTTTGGTACTTGTCGGTTAATTCACCCCATTTAATAATCTCGTCTACCTTGTCGGTTAATTCACCCCATTTAATTCTTGCGTCTACCTTGCCTGTTCATGCACGGGAATAAATTTTTACGCGTTTCTTTCCTTTTAAGCACCGTCCTAGCGCTGACGTCATATCCGTACAAGTCCATCCATTTTGCACAAACACTTAAGACGCCATGAATTTATTGCAGTTGTCAGCGTTAGTTCACAATAAAAGAAGTAGTTTGCAATTTCTGCAAGAGCGTGGGATTGTACATAATGTTCGCCTTTGTGCAAAGAACCATGTCATGACTTTGCACCTGACCGATCGCCAGGATCGATGGAGATGCCGTCAAATTAACTGTCGCGAAGAGGCACGTGGTTACAGAGGTCTCGTCTTACGTACCGGCAAATAGTCATCTTCATATACTGTTGGTGTAAAGAGATGATGAGCATATCTTTATGCCAGCTATTTCAATTTTCTTACTTATATCTATGGTAACAAAACGGGCAAGCGGCCGTATTTGTTTACAAGCATTGTCAAGCAAGTAGCCACTAAAGCAAGGTATTTTATAGCTGCTGTGTTGTTTGTGACAATGTAGATAATGACTCACAACCAAGAGCACGATATTCGTAAAAAATCTCGCTACTTGTCGGTGAATTCACCCCATTTAATTTTTCCAATGGTAATGTATTACATGACTTCCCCACGTCAAATTAATTCACCCCATTCAACTGGTGTCGATGCACGATGGTATAGACTATAGAAAGAGATCTTTTAATTATAAACTATTCTGATTAAAGCGAAGTTCAGAAACATTTCTACCATGCAGATGGTTGTACTTCCCAGCCAAATTAAGCTGGTGGCCAAACAAGCGTAAAAAATGTCAATTTGGATATAATTTAATGCAGTGTTTCCCAAAGTGGGTTCCGTGGGGTGAACACAGGGGTCCACGAAAAGTTGTAAATAAAAGAAATTTTATTGAGAAATTTTATTGGAATAAAACATTTCAAACAGTTTTTTAAACACATTGTGATTGTAAAAGTATATTATTTCAATTTATAATTGCTTTGTTCATTTGGGCAGCAATTGGGCTAATAATTCATTTTTGTGTAAAATAACATCACACTTGTTAGCAACAAGCAGCGACGGGCGTCTGCTCTGCTCAGTCTGCTGCAGTCTATTTAGGCCTGCGTGTTGACAGTTTTAGTCTGATAATTCCGTCATTTTATAGGCCTAATGTTTAAAACTTTTATTAAACGAATATATATATATAAACGAATATATATATATATACATAGTATTGATAACCAGTAAGTAATAGTAATTGAAATTTTAGTAGTATTAAATATTGATTACAATATGACACGATGAAACGTTGCTAATATTCTGGAGCAGCAAAACGAAAGAGGATAGCTGTAATGACAATATTGTGGAATTCGTTGCAATCAATCAATCAGTCAATTTTCGTTTATCAAAAATAAGCTGACAAGGACGCAACTTATGCAAAGAATAAATGCTGCCAAGAATAAATGCCATCAGCAAATCTCTGCAGGATCAAAGCAGGGCCGTCTTAAGGCATGAGCGAGGTGGGCAGTCGCCAGGGGCCTCACGATTCTAGGGGCCTCCAAATTTAAAAGACCAGAAAATAAGACTAGAACAATTAATTGATGGGAGTAAAAGCCGGAGAGTGCTGTCCAGAGATTGTAAAATTCTTTGACTTTGTTCAGCATCTGTATTCAATTTTCTCGGCCTCTACACATCGATGGAAATTTCTGGCATCATCTTTAGGAAAAGATCATGTTGTGGTCAAGCGTCTGTCTGAAAAGTCCCATTTCGATGCTGTCCATGCTCTGCATGGAGATTTAGAGAAAATTAAACATGCAGTGGATTCTGTATCAGCTTACAGCCTTACACTGACCAGGAAGTGAACACAAGGCGAGAGGCAGAAGGATTGAGCAAGTAAATGGAGAGCCTGGAAACTATATTTCTGATAATTCTTTGGAATGACATTCTTGAAAGAGTCAACAAAACAAGTAAGGTCTTGCAGTCAAAATATGTGGACATTCTTGTAGCCATGAATCTTCTTGAGTTTCTGAAAACTTATCTTCAGGAAATTGGAGACAAAGTTAGTGAATATGAATTGAAGGTCAGGAATAGGTGTCAAGATTTGTAGGCCTATCATAGCGATGTGAAGAAACGGGAACGAAAGCGAAGTATACGTCGTACTTTATAAATTATGATGGACCAGAAGGAGAGATAATTCAACACAAGAGTGAACAGTTCAAGTCGGAAACAGTCCTCCCTGTTCTGGAATCTCTGACCTGTGACCTGAGAAAACGTGCAGAATCTTATTCAACATTCATGGATTGGAAAGCTGTTTTCCTTCTTCAGTCAATTGAAAACAATTGGTCTGATGAGCTAAAGAAATAGTGTGAACATGTGGCTAATGTGTACCATCAAGACCTCAACTATGGTGACCTTCTATATGAATGTACGCATCTCAGGCATAACATGGTTCTTGATGAAACTTGTTGAGACTCTCCCTGCATTGTGCAGAAAAATAACTTCGGACAACTTGAAATCTGTGTTCCCAATGTTGAAATTGCACTCAGAGTGTTCACGTGCATGATGGTGACCAACTGTACAGGGGAACGTTCATTTTCCAGATCGAAACTGATAAAGAATGAGCTTCAAAACACAATGGGGCAGCATCGTTTTAACTGGCTTTCACTCATGTACTGTACATTGAAAATGACTTCCTCAAGACCACTGACTTCAAGCCAATTATAAATCAATTCACTGCAAAGAAATTTCACAAACGTTTGTGTTGATTAATAAGTAATTCACGCAGTACCATCTCTGAGACTCTGTCTGTAAGGTGTACCAATTAATTATTTTTATTTTTAAATATTTGTGTTTTTCAGGGCTTATAATGTTATATTGTTCAAGAGTTTGTATGTACTAATCTTCGTATTACAGTAGATATTCTTGTTTTTGTTTAAACATTCATTTCGTTACAAAATGAATGTTGAAACTAACAATACATCTATAGGTGCGATTTCATTGACCGTTTCAATTTTTATGCCTGTGGGTGAGTAGGGGCCTCAGTGCGTTGCTTTGCCCAGGGCCTACAATGCTGTTAAGACGGCCCTGGATCAAAGGCTATATATGCTTCTCAAATTTGAATTATTTCATTCTTTAAAAACATTTTGCTCAAACGTCAGAGAAAATTTCCCCAAAATAGAGACGGAGGAAAACTTCAACTTGGTATTGAAAGCGATGATGACATTGCATATGAAGACGAACAGCCGCGAAAACGTAACAGAAAACGTACTTTGTTTTTGGACGAAACTGCCAAGAATGACGTCATATTGAGAGGACGACAAAAATTCATTGTTGACACCTTAAACGTTGTGTGTGATAAAAACGTCTTCAAGTTCAACTTTGTAGGTTTTTGCACATGATAGGCTAAGCAGCACCAGAGTTTCAGACTCGTCTACAAGTTCAGAAGGGCCCCAAAAATGTTTGCGCCTAGGGCCCCGTTTTGTATAAACGCACCTCTGGTATTGGTCTGTTCTGTTAGTAGTTAAGATTTATATCTTCTGTAATTTGTGTTCTTGCTAATTGTTTAATTGTCATAACATGTAAATGTACAGCGCAGTGCGTTTGTCAGGCGCTTCATTAAAGAAAAGATATTATTATTATTATTATTATTACCTACATGTACGTAGTTCACAGCTGTAAGTCTGAATACGGACGTAGCCATATTTGTGATCGTTAACTCGACGAAACTAATCTGAACACGATTAAACGCAAAAGTTTAAAAAGTGCCGCCGAGTCACGGAGTCAGATAATCGTACAGCAGTATTGGCAATTAATTATTTTATTTTGCTGGTATAAAAATTTGACAAAATTGAGTGACTGTCACGTAACCTTGGGGTTCTGGGCCTCTTGTGTTGAATCTGGTAATGTGGAATACTTTGCAACCTGACGAGTTTTTGACTTAAATTGATTGTGTTCTCAACGGAAAAAATCGTACAGAAATTGCAGGTGATATTCACGACTCGGGGGGGGGAACTTGGTTAAATACTTTCCTCCCATGAAGGGTGATAATTGGATTCGAAACCACTGAAATAACGTCGGACTCGAAAAGTAGGCAGAATTTCAATTAACGTTCATTGACAGATTTCTGGACTGGGCTAATTAAGAAATACTCCATGCACTGTCGCGAAATGTGCAGTTAGCATGCTTCTGCCATTTGCCACAAATTTTGTGCGAAACTGGATTCTCATATTATACTGTGACAAAAAAAAAGTACAGAAACTGACTAAATGATGCACCTGACATAAGAATTCAGCTTTCTGGCATCAAGCCAACTAAAAAATTGCGTGAGAAGAAACAAAAGCACTTGTAGGCCTACACATTAAAGCTTCATGTAGCCTACTCCCAATATTGTGGTCCATGAGTCATGGTTTTGAAAACAGTGCACTTTAATTTTTCATATAAGAAAAGATTATAAAAATAAACTGCTTATATGAGTGAGTTTAGCTAGGCTATTTTAGTATGCTTCTCAGGCTTAACCATGCCGTACTGCCGTGTAACAAAAATATATTGATGCGAATATGCGATGCTTGGAGGTTGGTTTACTCACATGCGTCCGCCTGCGAGTACCCCTGACTGGTCATTTCACACATTTCGGGCCAGTTTCCGTCGATTTCTTCACTCATGTTACTAGGTTCCCGATTCTTCTGCTCAATTAAATTAGAAACCTGCAATGTAAAGCAAAGAATGCAGCAAAAATACTAAACGCATCTTGCAGCACAGCTACTTGGAATCCATGTTCAAGAAATACATTCAATCATTCATTCATAAATTTATATATCGCCCCTTCCAGAGGACTACTCAGAGGCGCTCAAAAAAAGTAACCTCAAAGTCAAAGGACTGAGTGGCGCTTTAGAAGTTGGATGTTTACAATTATGATGATCACTGTCTTTACATAGAAAGCAAGGAAGAAATGACTATAGCAGTTAATTTGCCAACATATCAGACTGCAGTGTAAGGGCCCTATATGGGAATATGGGTCCTAAATTGGCTCCATGTGGGCAAGCTTGCAGAAGGTATTTGACCGATTGCTTACCGAAATGCAGACTTATTACCAACACCACCTTTAACAATGTCATTAGATTAACATTCTTACTCTTGATGCTGATCGCAGTCGAGTGAATGCAAACGATTCGCAGCGTGCTTTCTTCTGTTCAATGTCGGTTATTTGCAGATTAGTGTTGCTTAGGGTTTTCTTACCCTTCTTCTTAGTGAGAACTGAGAAGGCTGTGGCCAATCTACAATGTATTGATCAACAATGCACAAATCTCTTGCAGTTATCCAGTAGTTGATCTCAAAGGTAACTCAATTCACATTGACATCCGAGTTACCGTAATTATCAGAACTGGCAATGGTAAAATGAAGAAGATATCAAGCTAGAAAAAGGCTGAAAAGCAGTCTGTAAAGCTGGCCCAACAGGTAGCCATGGGCATGGAGTGTTTGCGACTTCATTTTTCTAAGCCTCAGCATATGAGGGTAGGTGGCCAGTCCTCTCCCTCACCGGCTCATCTTACCACCAACAGTATATGGTCAGTGTACTCATTACAGACGAGTTGGTTGGAGATGCAGTTGGAGAAGAAATCTCGAAGCAAATTTCTACCCTGGCGGGGATTTGTGGCTGCATAGAACTCCCTGTGGTTCAAGAGACATTGCATTTTAAATCCATGATCAAATCAGACCTGTTCGCCAGGGATTATAATGACTGTTGTTAGCTGTTTTGTAAGGCGCCATTTTAATGGCATGGCCGTGTTACACCATATAAATTGTCGTAATTATTATTATTAATTTACGAAGAATGGAGGGAAGAAATTTGCTCCCCACATTTAAAAACAACTTAAGTTAATGACCCTGCTTAAACAGCTCCTATCTAACGTTTCTAGAAGATGTGATTAGGCTAAATCATCGTCCATGAAACAGAACTTTTTCGTTGTTTGCCAATGACGATTACCTGCACGCTAAGTTTCCTTCTTGTTTCAGATGGCAACAGCCTTTCTGTGGCCCATCTTCTCAGGTCAGCCAACTGCACAGTCTTCAGTTCCTTCGTCTGAGACAACAATTTAAAATGTAATTGTAACAGCAATTGTAATTTTTAGCTGCAATGGTAATTGCAATTGTAATTGTAAACAAGTCGTGTTTATATGCTTTTTCTTCTTCTAGCTCTCTACCTTATGGCAGGTTCAAACGTCCAACGGTGCCACTCTTCTTGACAGTGGTGTGGAATTGGGAAGCGTGTCTGCTACCCAAAAGTCCACCCTACCACCTTCACCCGTTGGAAACAGTGTTCTGTGCCATCTGTGGATGATTGAGCTCTTGCCAGTATAAGCGGGTGCAGAGAGACGAAGAGTGTGAACGACAGATGATGGAGAAGATCAATGCATAGACATATAGTGTCTCTATATAACCTTGTCCCTAAATGTTTCAAGTATTACTGATGATTGTCCAAAAATTCTAGCAATACTGTGACAATGTCACCTCTTCCAATAGGCATAAGAAGCAATTTTAACCATATGCTTTATTTATCAGTTAATAATCAACTCTTTCCGAGACCCAGTCCAGTTCCCAGAGAGATCAGAGCAGAGCAGCTGCTAAGGCAGGTTTCATTAAGGACAAGACCGCTTGTTGAATAATATTACCAACAGCTTGACTAACAGAGAACCAAAATCAAGAATTCAATTGGTGTAACGAGTCTTTGAACTTTTTGATTTTGACGTCAGACAGCAGAAAAAGCGTTTGCTGATTAAAGAATATGAATCATGAAATGTACTTACTTCTTGATCATCTGAGAATGAGTAAGTCAACTAGTCAAGCCACAAATCTCAGCCCAATTGCCGTCAACTTCTTCACTGAGATTGCTCGACGCTCGCTCCTCCTTGATCAAATTAGAAATCTGCAATGTAAAGCAAAGCATGTAGCATAATACTAATCAACACATCCTGCAGCAGAGCTACTTGTAAGATCCTAGACAATTGGAGCTTAACAAACCAAAAACCTTAATTCCCCTTGCACAAAAAACCTGAAGCTAAAAAAAGAAGCTTCGGTGATCAGATATAACCACGAAGATATACATATTCTGTGGATTTTTAGACTGGACTTCGTCACTTGCCAATCACAATTGGTTTCCTGTCTCCATGGTAATAAAGATCAAAGCAACAAAACTTTCTTTACCATATTATATACAGAGTTTAATGACAACTTATGGCAACAAAGGCTGTTGAGTTGACATATGCAGAAATTATCTTAAACAATTCTCATCGTTCATGTGGCATAATACAGCTTAAAACAAATTTCTGCCATGGCAGGGAATAGAACCCTTGACCACTCGGTTGACAGTCCAGCACACTAACCAATAGACTGTCCCCAGAGCAGCGGTCACCAGGTCAACCCGGTATACTGACTGACAGGCAAACAAGATAACAGAATCCTTCCAGTTTACTGTGCACTGTTTTGCTAACTGATGCAATAGTCTTGTTCTTAATTACATAACATAATATAGACAGCACACAGAGCAACTCTGATTTGTTTGCTCTACGTACGGCGCTATATAAATGCCCAATTACAATTGCCCCAACTGGATGTTTGAGAGGCCTAAGAGGTTCTTATAAGACGTCATGTAATTGTATTGATACACAGTCACCCATCCAATTATATGTATTATGGTAATTTGTGTTGACATTGTTTCTGGAAAACGTTAGTATGACATGTATAAAACAAAGAGGTACTAGAAAGATGGGAGAGGAAAGATATCTGATGGCAGCAATAAGACGGAGACAGAGGAAGTGGATTGGTTGCATACTGAGAGGAGACTCCCTCTTGAGAACTATCAAGATTGAGATAACGAGAGGAAGACTTGGACGGATGCTGATAGACTGGATGATGACGGATGGATATAGGCCACTGAAGGAAGAATACCGCCGCCGAGAAGAGTGGCGCTATTGGACATTTGAACCTGCCCAAGGGCAGAGAAATTGAAGACGGATAGATTGTTTAGCAACAGCTGCTATAGCCACACAATTGGAAACCATTGGCTATGGTTAATAACACTGCAATGGAGCATACTCACTAATTGGTTGAATATTTCTGGAGTCATCTTTTCGACATGATCGTCCAAGAACTTGAGCAGGAAGTCCTCGATCGCCTTGTCAAAGTACGACAGCCTAAGCAGTTTCACAAAAGTACCATCACTCAAAGTACTCAAATTTAAATAACAAAGAATATATGATAAATTACATACAATACAAATGTATACAATACGACTGTATTTGATACAATACAACTGTATATGATACAATACTATACAACTGCATTTGATACATTACAATACCCACCACACGGTTCCGCTTGCTCCTACCCATTACATGGTTCCACTCGCTTACGCACCACAGCCGGACTTTTGGTTCCCTTAACCTATCGGACTTTAACCTCCAACCGATCATGATTCTCGACCAGTGTCACTTAAATACCCTGTGCATTATGATAATGGTGCTGTAGAAGTCATTAGATTAGATTCGAGTACAAATTTAACGTTCCACCCAGACTGTCGACAGAGAGTCGGGAAACTTAACGAATTTGTATGGACCATAGCAGATATTGTGAACGAACGTGTGCTTGATGCCAAAGAGTTACAATATCGTAACATTGGAAAGAAGCCTCAAAACTAACCTGAACCTCGATGTCTGGCTGAACACGGAGATCGAGAATCCGAGCACTCCAAACTTGGTTCCATGATCTAGTTGAACGTGGTAACCCAGTTGACGTTTTGTACGCAACTCGTCAAAGAGAGGACCCTCCATCTTTGTCTGCATTGGAATATCATGAGAATTAGGGTGTCATAGTGACATGATAATAAGACGACTTCTATAGCGACATATCATAGCGGCGGCTGAAGGAAAGGGCACTTTACATGAGTTTAAAAATTGCTGACAGTGACAAAAGGTGGGAAAGATCTCTGATGGTAGCAATAAGAGGGAGACAGAGGAAGTGGATTGGTTGCATACTGAGAGGAGATTCCCTCTTAAGAACAGTACTATTATCGATGTTCTGTTGTATGGCCATGTATGCATTCTGAACTTTGGAAGGAGGGCAATATTAAATGCATCGTATTGTATTGTATCTTGTACCGTATTGTATTGTAATGTACTATGTTGAGGACCTTCAGAAGTCCTTAACACATATCGATGTTCTGTCATATCGCCATGCGAGCTCTGGAAGGAGGGCAATATCAAATACAGTTGTACTGTAAATTGGACATTTGAAAGTAGAAATGCTTATACCACAGCACACATCCGGTCTGACTGACAATGACAAGAAGAAAATTAAAACTGGTTATGGAGCGTTAATTAATTCAGACTATGTTCACGTATATAGGTGGAGAGGTGGAAATTCAAATTCTCCGGGTCAGATTGAGAAGTCAGCGATGTTGACATGTCTTTGCAAGACGGTTTCCTGCTGACGAAGGATTTGTATCCCAATTTGCACACAATTTTTCATGTATACCTACTCTTAACGATGCCTGTATCTTCTGCCTGGGTCGAGTGCAGCTTCTCTGCGATCAGACGAGTCTCATATGTTATATGAGTCTAACTGCTCTAGCGTCACTGCACATTCACATGGACATTTGTCCTGACGCCTCTACAGTTATAAAGGACTTTGATGTCATGGGGCATTGTCATGTTGCTGCTGCTTTTGACATTGACAACTGATTACTGGATTGGTTCAATGAAAGCATACAACATGTGAACATGACAATTTCACTGTGCATTTTGGTTTACCAAACAGTATTATAATATCATATGATCTCATATGCATATGTTATACTGTAATTTTATGAGTCACTCTGAGGTCATTTTCAGTCTATGACTATGAGCAGTGGAGAGATGACAGGTGGTGATGGGAGGAGTGTGCACCCAATTTTTTAAGCCTGCTGGCACCCCCGTTCAAAGATCCTAATAAAAGTGCACAGTATGGATCAATTTGGAACCAAGCTACATTAATGTTTGGTGTTCTGAATAACTTACCATCAGTAATTCGTTGAGAATCTCACTACGGAGGTCAGCCTTTCCATACTGAAAGTAAGAAGTGACGACAGTGTTCTCATCCTTAGGGTTCAAATTATTCATGCATAAGGTTGAACAGCCGGGCGGGATCTTCGTCATTCGTTTCTGGTAGAAGAAAAAACATCAAAACCATTTCAGCTTTGTCCCAAGTAATTAAACAGTTTCTACTGTAATTAAGCCATAATGCAAGATTTTCCCAATAGTACTGCCAATCCTGAGACTATCGAATTCACTGTGTTTTTGATCACCATAAAAGTTCTCCAATGGTCGGATCTGTAGTTATGCCATTTTTCTGCGATTGGAAAACAGTTAATAGGAAATGGGTGTGCAGTCTATTTAGTCTTGCATAAACAGACTGGTTCTTTCCACCAAGGATCATGAAATCTGAAACAAGTCGTGTTTATATGCTTTTTCTTCTTCTAGCTCTCTGCCTTATGGCAGGTTCAAACGTCCAATGGTGCCACTCCTCTCGACAGTGGTGTACTGGAATTGGGAAGCGTGTCTGCTGCTCAAAATGTCCACCCCACCACCTTCACCCGTTGGAACCAGAGTGTTCTGTGGATGATTGAGCTCTTGCCAGTATAAGCAGGTGCGGAGAGTCGAAGAGTGTGAAGGCCAGATGATGGAGAAGATCAACGCATAGAGATTGTGTCTCTATATAACCTCGTCCCTATATATTAATATTTGAAGTATTACTGATGATTGTCCAAAAATTCTAGCAATACTGTGACAATGTCACCTCTTCCAGTAGGCATAAGAAGCAATTTTAACCATATGCTTTATTTATCAGTTAATGATAAAATCTTTCCGAGTCCCAGTCCTGGTCAGTCCAGTTCCCAGAGAGATCAGAGCACAGCAGCTGCTATAGGGCAGGTTTCATTAAGGACAATAATATTACCAACAGCTTGACTAACAGAGAGCCAAAGTCAAGAATTCAATTGTTGTAACGAGTCTTTGAACTTTTTGATTTTGACACCAGACAGCAGAAAAAGCGTTTGCTGATTAAAGAACATGAATCATGAAATGTACTTACTTCTTGATCATCCGAGAATGCGCAAGTCCATTCGCATATCTCCCCCCAAATGTCCATCAACTTCTGCCTTCAGACTGCTGGCTCCCAGAATTTTCTGATCAATTAAATTTTAGACCTGTAATGTAAAGCAAAGGATGCAGCATAATACTAATCAACACATCCTGCAGGAGAGCTACTTGTAAGATCCTAGAAAATTGGAGCTTAACCAACCAAAAACCTTAATTCCTGTTGCACAAAAAACATGAAGCTAAAAAAAGCTTCAGTTTTAGATATAAACACGAAGACAGACATATTCTGTGGATTTTAAAGTGGACTTCACTTGCCAATCACAATTGGTTTCCTCTCTCAGTGGAAAGAAAGATCAAAGCAACAAAACTTTCTTTACCACAGATCCAGAGTTTAATGGCATCTTATGGCAATGTTCAATGGCCGTTGAAGTATATAGGCAAGAAATTATCTTGAACAATTCCTACCGTTCGCATGGCATAATACAGCTTAACTCAAATTTCTGCCATGGCAGGGTATGGAACCTCTGACCTCTCGGTTGACAGTCCAGCACACTAACCAATAGACTGTCCTCAGAGTAGCGCTCACCAGATAAGCCCGGTTTTCTGGCGACATGTAAACAATAATTATAACAGAAGCCTTCCAGTTTACTGTGCATTGTTTTGCTAACTAATGCTCTGATTTGTTTGCTCTACGAGCGGCGCAATATACATGCCCAATTACAATTGCCACAGTGGATTTTTGAGAGGCCTAAGAGGTTCTTTCAAACAAGAACTGAATTGAGAACTGAAATTATTTCAAAAACTGAAATTAGAAGTATAAATGAAAATTTTTTTAAGAACTGTAGCCTAATTGAAATTAGAACAGATATTGAGGATGTCCAAACCGAAATAGAAGTAAAACGAAAATTATTTCCTGAAGTAAAATATCACTGAATGCGACACTACAGGTGCAGCTTTTTCTTATTTGGAAACACTGGACAGAGGAGGTCTGACTTGGCAAAAACAGGAATTGTGCATGGTAAAAGTATTGTTTATATTCCAGAGCAGTGCATATTTTAACTGTATAACTACTGGGACATTTAGGATTTGCCCTAGGATTTTTCCCAGTAGTTTTGGTGACTTTCACAGGTAATACTCTACTTTCAATGTTAGTTTCCAATAACACTGAAAGTAGAGAGCAGACTTTGTCCCAGTAGTAAAAATCCGTTAAAATATGCACTGTTCCAGAGTTTGGTGACAACAGCTTATGAGCAACAATTTCTAAGTGCAACAAAGCGGTAAAAATTCTTATTTCTCTATCTATGAAAAGCTTTTCACAGTATTCATTTATACATAGCATTTGTGATTGTGGTCATAAATTTTCACACCTTCATGTCATTGCTAGCAAAATGGCCAATATCTTGCTTGACAACGTATAGGCCTACTGCACGAAATGGAATGATGCTACTGTAGTACTAATTATCAGTGAAAGAGCAAGGTAAAAGTATGCGTAAATTGTCAACACTAAAGTCTTAACGAATGTAACAGTTCTAAATGTTATTATGATCCTTGAATTTATAGAGAAGAAGAGCTCAATCCTTAAGATAGCACTGAGGCAGCCATTGGTATGATGTGTTAGCGACTTCATTTTCTTAGCCTTGGCATATGAGAGTGGGTTGCCAATCATCGCCATCACTGTTTCCCACCCCCCACCGACAGTGTACGGTCAATGTACTCATTATAGCTATAGCTGAGTTGGATGGGGGGCACAGCCGCACAGGTGGTGAGAAATCTCGAACTAAACTTCTGCCCTGGCGGGATTTGAACCCCGAAATCTTTTTTGACAGTCCAGCACGCTGACTACGGCTGTTAAAATGTTAGAAAAACATGGCCAGGGTGCCCGTCATTCGAAAACAATTGCGTAAAATCAAAAATTCCTGTGTCACTACGCACAGCACATAAAATGGCGGCTGATAACTCGCTAGTTGTTAATTGCTATAATTCGCAAACTTACGTGTTACTGCTAGATAATTAATAAATGCTGCACATTTTATTTTTTAAATGAAAAGTTACTTTCACTGACGTGATTAGACAGTTCACAAAAGCAATGGCGAATTGGCGCCAAATAACGAGATCTCGTTTAATGATCTCGTTAGATCCTGAGATTTCGGTCTTTCGAGACAGAGCCAGTAATAAGTAACCAATCTATCTTAGAACGGAAAATAATATTATGTAAGTTGTGCAGGAGACCGTATTTTATTAAATATAATCATTGAGTTATATAATACATGAGGTCGTTGAGCTCAGCCTAGAAATCTGTGTCTAGTTATATTTAACCCTCTGGCCCCGAGAAACCGATTTTTATTATTATTATTATTAGGCTAGACTGTTATTTATAGCGCGCCTAAACAAAATTGGAATCTTGCACAAAGGCGCGTAACAGAAAAATCAATCATAGTAAATCTTAAACAGATGTGTTTTAAGGTTAGTTTTGAAAATCGATAAAGTTGAGGATTTGCGGATAAAGACAGGGAGTTTGTTCCATTCAGCCGGGCCGGCTAGCGCAAATGCCCTGTTACCAAGTTTTGTGAGTGATCTTGTCACAACAAAATCACCTTGAGACGATGAACGTAGCCCTCGTCTGGATTGGAGAGAGGAACAGGGTGTAACAAGTGAAGAAAGGTATGCAGGAGAACAGTTAGTGTAGATTCTGTACATTAGAAGACAGATTTTGAAATTGATGCGAGCTTGTATGGGAAGCCAGTGTAGTTCATTGAGGGTCGGGGAAACGTGATCCACCCAGAGGATTTTGTTTCTTATAATTTTTCGGTTGAGCAGCGTAATGAAGAACAGCTGTAAGAGGTTGAAGGGTAGATGCAGGAAGACCACAAAGGACTGAGTTGCAGTAGTCAATTCTAGAAATGACAAGGGCCTGTACTAGGGTACGAACACATTTCTCGTTAAGACTTTTCTTGACTTGCCGAATGCGTCTGAGATGGAAAAAACAGGATTTGGTTATAGAGGAGATATGAGTTTTCATAGACAGCGAGTTATCAACCGATTTATCGGTTTGAGCGTCCGTTACTTATCCCCGAGAAAGCAATATATCGGTCTGCCATCCATGACGCATGGGAGCGCCGGGATATGAAAATATTGCAACGGGAATTCAGAGGCAACTTTGAATTAGGCCTTTGTGACAGTGACAAGAAGTTGGCGTACAAATTAATGGCAAGAGAGGATGGTTGAATGGTAATAAAGGGGGTCCACGGTGTAGTCAAAGATTTTAGAGTCGTAGATCTTTGGTGTAGACTCCGTGTAGTGGTAACATCAGCGCCGTGAAGAGCAGTAGGTAGTGGGATTGCTTCCCGAACCCTCCCACGGGTCCACTCAGCCTATCATTCGCGAGATGGCGCGTTCGTTAAATGAGATTTAGGACCTGATGGGCGCCTTGCATGGCTGCCGTATAGGCCTACAGTTATATTCGACTCCTGTAATAACTTGTGATCATCCGTTCATACTGATTTGTAATAATACTGCGTAATTGTCAGAATGAAAATATTAAACGAAGATTTTTATAATTATTAGTTTCTCTCAAAGCGCTATATAAATTATTCAGTTGAAGAATGTGTTTACTAAGCTGCTGCAACCGGAAATGCGATTGATTGCCGATAAGTGAAGTAATGATGGTGATGCCTAGAAATTAGTCATCATTGTTCAGGATCTAAAGCTGCCTAGAAATTGTTCATTTGATCGTTGTTATCTCGTATCAGATTCGTTGTATATCAGTTGCTTCGAAGGCAGCGTCAAAATGATCGCCAGCTACACAAGGTAACCGTCTCAACTCGATCTTGTGGTTAACCCGCTTCTGCTGCTGCTGCTGACCCACTACACTAGCAGTCATGACGTTGGCATCTGTGGTTAATCAAAGAATTCGGTGTTTTAAGTTTGGCTGAATTATAAACGCTTTCGTGGAATGGAAGCCAAAACTTGCTGTAGTTTTGACTTCCTGGACTAATGACCCTGTTTTTGTCGTTGTGTAGTTGAGCGCCTGACGTGGAATGTGCGCGGTGCTTAGTTGAGAGTTCTTAACGTTGCGTTAGTAACGTCACGTTACGCATTATTAATTAAACATCTTATAAACCAACAATCATTTATGTTAAAATTAAGGTTTTTCCGGGTTGCTTTATGTTAAAATTAAGGTTTTCCGGGTTGCATTCAGGAATTAAAGTTGGGTGGTGTAAAGTAGTAACTGCCACTAACTGGGGTCAAAGGAGAAATGAGAAAAACACAGAGGAACGTAGTAGTGTTCAAGTTTGGGACATATATATATGTTACACCACTGCTTTTGTTACTGAATGTTTATTACGATGTCAACAAGAATGAATCAAAGTTCGTACATTGTCTGTGTACATTTATATAGAAGGTTTAAAGACCTCACATATGGCTATTGTACAAATATAAAAGGTACATCTTAAGATAAGCTGAAAATGTGTGTGATGTTTCAATTTAGACTTGGTTCGCATGCTCAGTTCACTTCCGTGGCAAACTATGCCGATGCTAAGCTTGCCCAGAAGTTCATATCGGCAATACAGACGGGCGACGTCAAGACGCTTCACAAGATCTGCAAGAAGGAGTTTGACGTGAATGCGTTGTTTCGTTTTGAGTGCGGAATGGAGAAGATGTCGGCCCTGCACTATGCAACAAAGGAGGGTCGGATGGAGGTCGCGAGGGAACTCCTGCAGCAGAGCTGTGACGTGAATTCCCTGACCCCTTTCGACATGGCCACTCCGCTGATGTTCGCGTGTCGCTTTTTCCGCACAGACGTCAACATGGTTGCCGAGCTGCTGCGATACGGCGCAGACGTCAACAAGACGGACCATGTCGGCATGACACCGTTGATCGTCGCCTGCGAACTTGGCTGTCTCGAGTTGGTTCGACTTCTGCTTGACAGTGGTGCCAACGTCAATCACACGTACAAGGAGGACGACCTGCCCGACACGATTTGCCAGGCGCTGAGAAGTCCAACCATACAGGAGTATGAGATTGACGAGATGTGCGACGCGTATCGTGGCAACGGACCGCTGTTGCAGGCGGCCCGCGAGCATCACTACCCGGTTGTTCAGGAGTTGATCCACCGCGGCTGTGACCTGCAGATCACTAACGTGGCTGGCAACACGGCTCTGCACATCGCCTGCCGTTCGGAATCGAAAACCGTCTACAGTCCGCGGATGACGCGCTCGCCGATTGCAGGCAACACGCGCATCGTCAAATGCCTGCTCGAGGTCGGATGCGACATCAACAGGAGGAACAAACATGGCGAAACGCCGCTTCAGCGAGCGATCGGCGGGATCAGCGAACTGGTGGCCTGGAACATCCCGATCGAGCACAAGATCGAAGAGGCGAAGACGTTCTGTGACATCATTCAGATCCTCGTGCACTACGGGTGTGACTGCAGCCTTGATTCGGACGAAATGAGTCCAGTGCACCTTCTGCTGAGGCAATTTTACGCAGTCCGACACGTCACCTCGGCCGAGCTGCAGTCGCGTCTCTGCCACTGTCTACACCTGTTGGCTTCAGCGGGCTGCCCGATCACACTGGACGACATCGACTATGCCACGAAAAACCTGCCTCAGCGGACCACGGGGTTGCTGAGCTCGTTGCACATGCTCTATCCACGTCCCTGTTCTCTGAAGCAGCTGTGCAAACTAACGATTCGTCAGTGTTGTCCAAAGCCTCTCGGCGAACACCTCTCGCATCTTGGCCTTCCTCTGAGCCTGTCCGAATTTGTTGCACTCGAGATATTAGACTGAATTTTAGGCACAACCTGAAAGACAGCGTTCAGTGTTTGATTCGTGAGAAATCAGTGCCGCAGGGTCGATCCCGTCTCGCGAGAAAGACATTTGTAGTCAGTCGGTCGTTTGTAAAGGAAACTCATGCTGTGGAAATACGTTAACCTACGTGATGCTGAGCATACGCTAAACAGACTCATCAAGGCTCATTTTAACCGTCTGCACCATGACAAAAACACATTCATCTCCACCCTAGATTAAAGGTTACTGACACATGTTAACTGACTGCAAATCAAGAACTGACCTTTGAACCATTGACTGAAAGATACCGTGTGGCTGCTACACATTCAGAAAGTGGGTAAACCTTAGTTTTCATCTCACTGCAGAGAATTTCAACACCCGTCGGGCATTCTTAGAATTAACTTTTTGACTGATTCTGCTCACAAGACTGGCCGCTCATCCGTGTATGCTAAGAAAATTAATTCACTGGCTTTTCCTTCTAAAGCCTGCATCGCTTAAGTACACTTAAGGGATCGTTCTTCACTTTTCGAGATGCCAATGAGATATGCAAAGGAATATTGATTAGCTAGCCGGGCTACTTGCAGTTCTGTGTTGTTTAGATGATGATTCCTCTAGTCGGCAAGCTTAATCTCGATGTGCTTGAGAAATGAACTGAAAGAAACTGATATTGATTTGCCTCTGTACAGAATGTTTCGTGTTAAAAGCTCTTCGCGTCCAACGGTCGGCCGTGCCGTGCATGTTGCAAGAATTACACAAAGCCAGACTCTTTCAGACTGGCGTGTTGTAAAAATTAGAAGAATTATTTTAAACTGGGATCTGGAAACCATCATGTCATGAATGATTGAGGAATTATACAAAGCCAGACTGTTGCAAACTGGTATGTTGATGTTGTAAATGTGTGAAGAATTATTCGAAACTGGGATCTGGAAACCAACACGTCATGAAGAATTATACGGAGCAACGTCATGAAGAATTATACGGAGCCAGGCTTTCGAAAGCTCAGCACTTTCTGCGTCGAAGTACTCTGTTATACTACATCACGCTACGTACGAGAAGTATTTTCAGTGCTTTGGTGGATTTCAAGAATTAGTTATCCAACTAGACATCGTTTTGTTTGTTTAGGCTATAAATGTAAGGCAGCATTTATATAGCACCTGAAGTGTGCTGTGTGGTAGAAGCGACAAGTGTTGTTATGTGTTGTTATTTGTGGTTGATTCGCTTAGGATGTAAATAGTTTTCAGATACGACAGTGCATTTCTAATGTGCTTGTTACATCTGTAGTGACCAGTAGTGCACAGTCTGCGAAAGCCAGTGTGAGAAAGCGGGTCTGAATGCGCTGGTGAAACACGAACAGCACTCTGAGTAGCCACGTTTCAAGTAGAGTGTATTTAAGAAAATGTCAGAACATTGCCTTTGTTGAAATTGGTTGTATTGAGTTTTTGGCAATTCGTTTCATTTGTACTTTGATAGACGTGTGTTTTAAGCGCTGCATTATGCATACCGTACCCTAGGTGGTTGTTTACTTCCTTCTTTCTCTTTCTGGTGCCTATCCAGCGATTCCTTTTTGCCCTGTTTGCATATTTCCACTTGTGCAAATGTTTTTACTGTCTGAAAACAAACTCTGAGCTTCTTTTTGGCTACATGACAGAATTCTGTTGTCATTTAGTGGCTTCTTCCTTTGTATGTTCAATTGTATTTATGTAAATGTATGCATCAATCAGTCCATAGCAAGCATACATTGTGCAGGTGTGTATACCTGTGTATGTACTAATGTACTGTTTGGAGGTCTTGGCAATCTCAAACTCAAAGCCCATTAAGGTTACTCACTTTATTTTAAAACTTTAACATGCTGGAGCTTTGCTATCATGCTGTGACACTGTAGCATGGGGTATTGGCATGATGAGATCAAATTCTAAAGCTGAACCAAATTTGGGATCCATGTTGCTGACTGTATCATATCAGAACTCATGTTTAAGGAGGATTTGGTGTAGCTACTCACTGTAGGAATCTCAAATCACTGTATGCTGATTTATTTACTAGTATAGCTGTCATATGTTTGATAAATAATTTATATGGCCTGGGTAAATGAGTGATTTCTGATTGGGTACGTGACTTCAGGTCACTCCACCATTGGATAATATATAAGATAATAATGGGACGCTTGCGAATTATAGTATGCACTTGAGCCTAATTCAAAGTTAGTTCAGCATTCACGTTATCCACCAGGCCACGATCTTTCAGCCACTAATACTACAGTGCACTAATTTCTACTGACTCATAAAGAGTACTAGAGACTGAAGAATTTTTTTGCCTCTACATTTTCCTGATTGATAACTTTCAAGTGCAACTCAATATTTCATACTCCATGACTTTACAGGTCACTCACAAGTGTATGTTTTCAGCTGTGAGCTCATCACTAATGCTACAATCTGCTTAAAGTAATCATTATATTTCTGTGGTTTTGGGTACGTGATTCATGGCCATTTCAATGGGTGTCCAGACCTCCCTGTGCCTGCTGAGGGGCATACTTACAGGATAATAACAACAAAAGATATCAAGAAAAAATCCTTGATGGTTGCTGATCTCTAATGTCTGCATAAAACTGCCTGTGTTGATTGCATGCTTATACGGTTTTCAGTGGTTGAAGCATGAAGCACTTTTAGATTATCTTCTTTGTGACATTTTGTTGTGCTGAGTTTAAGGTTTTTTGAGCAGTGCTTGATCTGAAACTAGATGTATCATATATCAACTTTGAAGTTTTACTTTATTTTGTTCACTGTAATAGTTTATGCAGTCAGTGCATTAATTTGAAGCGGAGACTTTTTTGGTAGGCAATGTCAAATTTGGTGACTGTGCACTTGGACATAGTGATTCATGTAATCTTGCCATCATGGCTACATTTTGAAACGATTGTTGTCAAACTGTGCAATCTGTAAGGAAATATTTTATGCTGGAAACTCTTTATAATGCTATTTGGGGAGCACTATCAAGACCACCTTATAATAAGTTATGTTGTACTGAAATAATTTTCATTTGCTGACCTAATTTTAGACGTATTTTGCCAAGATCATTGTTTACATGTAGCTCAACAGATGTTGAGTGTGATATTAAGGCCATTTTCTATAACTGATCTAATTTTGAGATACATGTTCTCGACGGCTGTATATCAGAATTCGTGTTAGAACGAGAGTGTTATATTGAATCTCTGGTGTAGTTATCTTTGTGCACTAGCCAGCCGATTGAACAACCTTCAGGAACACATCTCTGAGGACTAATATGGATTGATTAGTCTGTGTAAGAAATGAGGAATTGGTGATTTCTGTAAATCTGCCTTAATTGGTAGTCTCATTATATGGCTCCATTAACCTTCAGGAGCACACCTTTGAGGACTGATACTGTTTATCTTGGAGATTTCCTGAAGAGGCACTATATAAATGTGTAGTTACGATTACAACGCTGTGTAATCAATTGAAATTACTTTAAACTTAATGGAATGTAGGCTGATTATGTAGGTCCATTAACCTTAGGATTTTACCTCTGAGGACTAGAGGTGATTAGCTCAGTCTCTCTGAAGAGATACTATATATAGTACGACGATTATGAAGTTATTAGTGAGCAATTACTTTGAAAGTACCAGGGTGGTACTGATTCTTGGTCATTAGATAGTACCAGACTGATTATGCAGATCTTTGTAATCGTAACTCCAAGTCTTGGCAGAAGAGTGGCCAATGTAGAACCGAGGTTTATGTTGTAAAGTGAGTTTCGTAATGTGAGGCTTAACGACAGCAGATGGAAAGCTGCTTTGAATCATTAATAGGATTATTTTAGGCAAGTAATTTAGATTTTTTTTTGGCTTTGATGTATTTTTGATTTTCGTAAAATTTCTGGTTGAATATGTGTACATGTTTTGTGTAAACTGTTGTCAGAGAAGTCTTATTTTGCAGTGTTTGAAGAAGTTTTGAGACTTTTAGAGCTTGCTGTGTTGCTTCTGCCAATGCAAACACTAGTCAGTAATATGTAGGGGAGACTTGGCACCCTTGATCCTTTTTTTGAATTTTTCGAATTTAAAAAAAATATAAAATCGCTATCAAGTTTTATTAGATTCCATTGAATAGCATTTTCTTTTTTCTATCTAACTTGCATAAAGTGGTTTTCACAAATACGAACTACGAAAATCTACGGGCAAAAAACACAAGGCACCCATAAGGGATCAAGGGTGCCAACTGGTTGGCACCCTTGATCCCACCCATGTGCACCTTTGATCCCAATTGGCACCCTTGATCTGTTTGTTTGCAACAACAAGGAAATGTTGGAAATGGTTGTTTGAAATTAAACATTTGCAAACATTACTTTAGATATAAGAAAGACAATGCATTCACAACATTTCGACAGTCCAAACTTATATATAAAAATGCAGATTTTCATCTAGTTAGGCCTACAGTCAGAAAGTGTCTACAGGCTTATAATTAGCAGGTAGGCCTACTTTAAACATTTAAAGGATTGCAATAAACTGTGTAAAAGTAATTAAAGTCTGATGTAGAGCCTACTACTGTATCTATGTAGGCTAAAACTATTATGAAACATAGTTCATATTTTCCAGTTTAAGTTAAATTGAAGCTTGACAGTGAAACGGGAAATGTTATTTGGCGGCTGACACGCTTAGTACCACCAGTGATGATTGGCACAGGCAGTTTCTTGATGACATCTTCCATTGGAACTTGGTACGATGTCCCTGCTTCTGGAAGACAAAATCGCTGCAATTCTTGTTCATTTTTTGACGTCATTGTTTTGAGATATGTCACTGATATTTCCGAATCGTCAGAAACCGTGTCATCAACTCGTGCAACATAATGAAACACATTCTTCTTCCCCTTCAACTGAACTACAACATAATCTCCGATTTTCAAACGATCATGTGCTATAGGTCCAATGTCCTCATCATCCGTGTTATGATTAGGCTCCACGTCAATGTCATCTGCTCTGTCTGAAGATGAATCATGAAGATTTTGAAAACCAAATTCCTGAATATTTTCATCATTTCCAATTTCTTCGTGTTCATCGTCAGTGTCGCTCACAGCGGTCAGTCTGAGTTTTCTCCTGCATGATTTCTTTTTAGGATTTTTATTCAATTTTCTTTTATTAGCATTAATTCGATCACTGTTTCCAGTCAGTTGCTGTCTTTCTTTTCGCTTTTTGTTTGCCTTGGGAACAGCAGTTGGCTTTTTCTTTCTTTCCTGGATTTGTCGCAATTCTTCTCTTACAGGAGTGTCCGTCAAAATTCGAGTTTTCTGTTTCTGACGCCCTCGAACAGTTTTTCTGGCACCTGCTTTTGGAAATGGTTTCAATTTCTCAAGACTCTTCATGTGATCGATAGCTGGATCTTCACCAAAATGGGATCCATCAGAAACAAGAGTTCCAAGCGAGTGGCTGGCAACAGAATTGCTGATTTGATCAAGACCACTTGTTTGAATATTAATGGAATCCGGATTTGGACCATGTGTGACTGAACTGTCCCTTGGATCAGTTCTTTGAACAAGACCACTGGAATCTTGATCTGCACCATCTCCAACATTATTGCTGGTTTGATCAAGACTGGTTGTCTGGATAACCACAGAATTATCAACGGAACCCGGATCTGGACGATCTGTGACCGAGGAAGCAAGGAATTCATCATCACTGAAAATATTATTGTTAAATGGCTCAATTCCAGACACGCGAAACCCTGCCATGATGTTTGCAGGAGTAAATGACTGCGAAAACGCCTTTGCAACAATCCCAGCGACGTCGTAGATTGTCATTGGTCGAGGGTTGCTTACAACCCAGTCATCACAAGCAGCGTTGTAATATTTTTTTAAGGGTCCGTAGACAGATCGATCAAGTGGCTGTAGTTTATGGCTGCAGTGCGGCGGAAAACTTAGCATGATTACTCCATTCTGTTTTGCAAGGTCTAAACAGTCAATAGACACATGGCTTTCGTGGTTGTCTAAGAGTAGCAAAACAGGATCCTTGTCAGAAGGCTTAGCATGGAGAATAAAATGTTTAATCCACTCTATAAACAAAGCAGCAGTCATCCAACCAGATTGACTGGCAACTCCAACACAACCAGGAGGTCCATCTTTTATCATGTTCTCTCTAAAATGGACACGGGGGAACACAAAAAATGGAGGAATAAAATTTCCAATCGCATTCACAGCACAGCATGCCGTAATCAGGGTTCCACGTTCTGCTGACGTAATCCGGCCGACCTGTTTTTCACCTCGTCCTGCAATGACTTTGACAGGTTTTTGTACAGTGGTGAGCCCGGTCTCGTCCACGTTGAATATGTTTTGAGGTGAAAACTGATGTCGGAGACGTACTTCTCGCAAGTTGTTAAAAAACTCATTAACAGTGTGATGGTTAAAGGCTGTAGCTCGAGCCAGACTCGTAGCTTCCGGACTGCGTAACGAGAGCTCATTCCTGCGTTTCATAAACGCACGTAGCCAGTCGGGGCCGGCACATTTGGAACTGTGCCAGGAATTCGGAATATTATTCTTTCTAAGAGAGACAGCAAATTCAAAAGCTAACTTTCGGGCTGTCGTTGTGGACAGACCATAATGCAGCTTTGAAGCACGAAGAAGGTATTTTGAAAAAGACTTTTCTTCTTCATCAGTAAAAATTTGCTTCGTCACAAAATTAGCCTTACAAACTGTATGCGGGTTGACTCTCGTTTTTCTGACATAGCGTTTCAATGTCATCCGATTGATGCCAGTTTCTTTAGCAACGGTGTTGATGCCACGGCCTTCCAGAACTAAAGATACGGCTGCCTTCATTTCTGATTCAGAAACTTTATCTCTTGGTGGCCTGTCGGTCTTCCTCTTTTTATGATAAGGCATATCTGTAAGTATGAAACAAATAAAATATATCAATACAAACATTATTCTCAATTATACATAAACATCTCATTTAGGTTCTCTGCTTTTTTTTGGTTAGCCTCATTGGTACCGCATCTGCTTATCTGCAGAAGCTCTGTCGCCCTATTTCTGCAAATAGTGGCCGCTGACCCATCGCTCTGCAGTCCGCGCTGACCTGGTTGTCGTCTTTGCACGCACTTCTATAGCCTAATGCAACATCGGGCCTTCTCGGTCATGGGACCAAGTAGTCTAGGCCCATCTGGAATGGTCTTCCTCTAGAGTTCCGTCTTCTACCTAGGAACTCTTCACCTGCATTTTATACGACTCTGAAAGCTACCCTTTTAGCCGTGGTTGGGCCGGGAGAGCATCTGAGTAGATATCTTGAAGGGGCGCTATAACAAGTTTCTTTGATTGATTGAAACAAAATTCAAAATAAACTTCTTGTTAATATGTGGCATTTATATTTAGAATAAATAATTCAACATTTTATGTAGGCACCTTTGATCCCCAGGATCAAGGGTGCCCATACATGCAGGGATCAATGGTGCCAAACCACTCGGTTTCCACTTCTTGAATCACACCATTTTCAATGCCCACGCTATGTGTCTAAAAATACATACAACAAGTAGACAAATCAATTAACTTCACAAATGTAATAAACAAATTTGGTACTTACTTGGAAATCTTTGTTTGTAGAGTTCGTTGTGACGTTGAAAGAATTACTTTTGACCTTCAAAATTTAATTTTTGCGATAAAAAATTTATTATTCACTCAAACCACGCCAAAAGACAGGAAGAGGGTCAAGTCGATAAACATAATAGACTGGTTCACTGCTTTTCTTCAATAAATCAGTAAGTAAGGCAAAATGACTGAAGGATCAAGGGTGCCTAGGGATCAAGGGTGCCAAGTCTCCCCTATGCATTGTTGACAGTGTTAGATGTGATGATTTTGTCCAGCTGTGCATAACATGTACGATTAAGTTCTGTGCAGATCTCAAAACTCACCCACTTTAAACATGTCATGCACTTGTTTAAAGTCTTTTTGTATTGGTAAGTTTATTCAGCGCTTGTTTTACCTTCTGCATTTCCACTAAACCAGCGAAAAAGTGAAATTATAGTTTTCAAAACAAAACCGAAATTTATAACTTTCTGAGACATGAAACGAATTTTTAACTACTTCACAATACATCGTGAGTATTTGTGCTCAATTTGATATATATGAAATGAATGGCATATGTAATACATAATAATAATTAGTATTGCGTGGTAGCTACTGTGGGACACAGTAGCTTAATAGATAGAGCGCTCGCCTTGTGATGCAGAGAGCACAGGCTCGAGTCTCCCCTGAGATGGTTAAGTACTGTGAACCTTGAACCCTTCACTCACAGCTGTTCCACACTTTGATTGATTGTTGGTCATTTGATAATGGCGCTTAGTAAATGCATAATATTGTCTCAGCATAAGAGCAGTTCGAGCCGCCCATGAGACGGTTACTGTGCAGGGACCTTGAACAAGTCCTTCACTCACAATTATTGCTTGGCACCATCGATCAATGTTTAGTCGTTAGATAGTGGTGCTTAGTAAATGTTGAAATAATGTAAATTTAGGAAAAATATATGAACATTTCCTGTTTATTTAATATTGAATTCTCCAAGTATTCCTAATGCCGACCTGGTCGTGTGATTTAATCGAGGAATTCTAAACAGTTGATTCAGGCAGACTTTGATCATCTGTGTTGTTAATTGTTTGTTGTTTATACGTGTTGTTTATATTATCAGCAACATTATGTTGTCTGTTGGCTTTCAGTTGTCATCTTCACGTTTTTGTACTGCAGTTAAATAATCTTAGTTTGAATAACAAATGTTAACTTTTTGGGTATTCTTTTAAATGAGAGAATTGCATTCTAGTCGAAAGTCCATCTGTCTGTTTGTGGAGCATAATTCTGCTTTGAATTTCTGTACTCAGAACTCATCTGGGTCTTGAACATTTGTGAAATTAAATGCCATGACATAAACATTTCATTTAGACATTTATTTAGCACTATTATACAGAACAAGTTGACTGAACAGTGTTGGAGGATTTTTAGAATTTTTTACTTTCTGCTTTTATATTACACCATTTCTTTTGATTGTTAGTGCCTATTGTTTTGCTTTTATCTGACTCGTTTAAAGTTTTATTTGTTTTAGTCTTCTCTTGATTGTTAAAATATACTCTCTTTTCTTGATTTCATTGCTTAAATTTTGATTTGTTTTTATCTTGTCTTGAGTGTTACTGTATTTTAATTTTCGTCTCATCTCAATTGCATAAGTTTAATTTTTTGCCGTGATCTTGATCATTATGGTTTAATTTATTTTACATGCAGATGTAGTCTTATCTTGGTTTTTAAAAGTTTAATTGCCATTTTTTGTTTGTCATGATTTTAAACTTTAATTAGGTTTTTAATTGTGTTTTTTGTTTAAGTTAAAGTTTAGCCTGGTGCAAAATAAAACAAGAAAATGCATGTGTTGTTTGTGAATCTTCTTTTCATAATTTATGCAAAAGCTTAAGAAACTTGGAGCATTTGGTAAGAAGAAGAAGAAGAGCAGTCCCTTGAGCTATACTGAGAAGCAGCCTTTGGTATGAAGAGTTGGCGACTTCATTTTCTCAGCCTCGGCATATGAGGACAGGGTGGCCAGTCCTCTCCCTTGATGTCTTATCTTCCCACCAACAGTGTATGGTCAGTGTACTCGATGTAACTGAGTTGGCTAGGGGTGCAGATGGAGCAGAAATCTCAAACCAAATTTCTGCCCTGGCAGAGATTTGAACCCCAAACCACTTGATTGACAGTCCAGCACACTAACCACTACACTATCTACATGTATTGCGCACACCGGAGCTTTGGGTAAATGTCTTGATTTTTCCAGATTTGGACCTGACACAACAACTGACCAAGCAGCTTCGCTTTTGCAGATTTTATTTGATAAATCGTGGGTGAATAATAAATAAAGCTGGTCTCCCTAAAACAGTGACAAACAGACACAAATTCAAACATTACATTTTACTGGAAGGCCAGAAGAATGAAAATGTTGCTGGTTAATGCAAGATGCGCTAGTACTTGGTCTGCCTACATTGGCAAAATCAGTGGCCTGACCCAAATTGGCCAAGGCTTTTTGGGTTCACCTAAACTGTAAGTGCTGCATCCCTAGCCTGTGTGCAGTGAAATCTGTTCGGTCGAAAGCCAAGCTAGGCTTTATTGTGACCTACGAACGGTCAGAACTGTTGAAAAAATCTCCCACCGACATCGACGACTTTAATTTTTGCCACAAGAAGTCGTTAAACTGTTGAGTAAATCTAAGTCATTCAAGGTGAAGGAAGACGTACAAACAAACGATTCAGCGATTAAAAGAAGTGGTTTGCAAAGTTGATGATGACTTAATCAATTAATGCTGGAAAAGGTGGCGTTTTACAGGAGTGGACGAGTAAGTAAGCAAGTAGCCTTTGTTTTCATCTGACAATGCGCACATCCATTACATTGTATAAAACGACTACATAATTATGCCCTATATATTTGAAATAAACTATAACAGAAGCAGATTATAAAGTTGTGTGTGCAGCCATGCAAGGCGCCCATCACGGCAGCCATGAGCCATCACGTCCTACTGCTCATTTGTTCGACGCCACCTAGCGAATGAAAAGGCTGAGTCGACCTTATGGAGTATACGCACAGTATAAATAATTATTTATACTGTGGTATACGTTAGGTGAGAAATCCAGCATACATCACAAGAACAGCGCCATTATAGATCCAATATTATCGTTTTCTCCAGCTTTCTACAGCGACCTAAAACCGAGTCGCGAAATCCAGCTTATTCACAGGCGCTTAGTAAAACAAATTGACAGGCAGAGGAGCAATATTAATTAACCTAACTGGAATTGTAACCCAACAATGCAGTATTCTTATGTTCACACCAAAAGAAATAATTGTCTGTAACGGTCTTACTCTTAAAAGTTGCTGACCTTCCAAACACAACTCCCGAGATAACTTTTGGATTAGGCCTACAAGGTCTTTGGCCCATTGGTCTTCAACAGCACACATCTGTTTTGTATTACACTGCTTTGTATTGTATGCATTTTGCCGTATTAATTAGGCTTTGATAATGTTATTAGAATATACTTGGAGCAAACTTAGGTGGTTCTTTTATACACGCCTGTTCTTAATGATTTGGAAGAACAGTTTAGGCTAACATTTATATTAGGCCTAGCATGAAGAAAACCGCTCACAAAGAATTTAAGCTTGGTAATATTGTTATATACATCTTAATTATCGCTCAAATGCAGTGATAACGGAACTGTAGTACTGCGATTAATGATCGGAAAAAATTAATACGCCGAAGCTTAATGATAATGCGATCAGATTAATGTCGATCATTTTGGTCCTTGGCTGTTTTTAGATGGACGTTATTATACGCTGCCTCGGTTTGGTTTGGTGAATGCTAGAAAATCCATTCTAAGACAGATTTCTGTACAAATATGTTCTGAAAAGAAGCAAGTTTGGTGTTTAAACCTCCATTCAGACATTTGCTATGTATATTTCTGACGATTTATTATGAGGATTTTTAGTTGCTTACTGTTGTTGTCGCGGCACTTTGCTTACAGGCAGTGCTGCTGCAGTCGCGGATATCTGCAATGCTAATAGTGCAGGGTATTTGGACTAAAGGGGTGCCAGTAGTCTGATAGGCAGAAAAGATTACTACAGGGCTTATTCAAGTGTTAATGTAATTTTCGTCTAATATTCTGAAAGCAGACATATGAAACTATTCTGAAATAACTTGTTAAAACCAGCAGAATGTATCGAAATCTATGTGATGTAGTTTTGATGAAAGTCCTTTGCTATGTTTCTTCATACTGACACGCCTGGTGAAATGAGACTGGAGACCGTATGCGCCCAGCCATGTATAAACTTAGCCCAGACTGGAAGAGAATAAAGTACTGGAAGCAATAGTAGTACAACCGTTCCTTCCAAAGAATTTATGTCCTATATATGACGAGCATATTCTAATCTGGAAGCTTGGAAAATGGCCTATATATGTATTCTTGTAGTTTTTCATTGGATACTGACACTTTATAAGTAAATGAAGCAGCATTGTCTCAAAACGGAACACAACAGCAGCACTCATGTTCCGCTCCTCAGCCCTTTTGCCAAAGTCCCAACACGGGGATGGTGCATTGTAGGACTTGGCGTGTCTTCCCTGTGCACGACAGTACTAAACTACTGCTGGATGACAGATAGTCATGTAATATAAGAATTGAACCAGTCAGAACAAAGGGCTTTGCTGTTTATGAGCAAGGAATAGCTTCTGACACTTAAATGGTAGATAACATAATCTTTAAAACTTGCAAGAAAATTTTCATTTATTTGTTCTGATCCAAACAGATCTGTGGCGGCGTTTTGTTTTAAGCGGAGGGGAGGAAACGGGATCAGTCGGGTGACAAATGGAGCGACAGCCGTTTGACGCTCAAGAGTCGTCACATCCATCTCAGACTGTGTCACGAAATGCTGCACAGAACGCGTTGCAGACCATTTTGCACAACGTGCCGGAGGCAAATGCAGAAACTGACAGAGGTCTGCCTGTTCCACATAACATCTATGCCCTTCAGCCAAACAATGTTTTGGCTCAGGGGGACAACACAAGGCCTCAAATGAACACTTCTAGTGCAGTTTCAATGCAGGTAGGGTTTGCAGTGCTTAGCTCTATATGCTGTGCATTTATTCAGCAGCCAAAGCATTGATTGTTGGCTTAGGATGTATCGTATTGTGTCTGAGAATTTATAAAGCGCCTCTTACAGTACAGGCTATTCAGAGGTGCTCTTAGCGTGACAGCCCCGAGGGAATAAGAAAGTCTTCAAGCAGCAGAGGAATGAAGGTGGAACCCCAACCAAAATATAAAATGTGTTGTTTTGGAAGAGAAGTTATGATGCTAAATTGGTTTTCTGATTTTTAAGTCTTTCTTCTAACATTATGTGTAGACATGGGTGTCAGATAATTTCTTCACATATATAGGTGGTTCAAGGAGTTGTTACTGCTGCTGTCAGGCCCTTGGTGCAGCCTTCTATACTTCTGTACCTATAAAGTACTCTTAAGATGCTATATGAATGCTTTTATTTCATATCATAATGCTTAAAGTCACGTATAACAGGTTTTGGTGTATCATTTTTTGTGTGTTTCAGAGTTTAAATTGTGATTGCCTGTAGAAATTTTGTTTAGGGCTCTGTTAACTCTTTCACTTGTCTGCAGTATATAATATAAAATATACTCGTGAGTTGTGGTTAGTGATAAATGTTCGGCTCATGAATGTCCTCGGTGGCTGGTCCAAGGCTTTAAAGTTCACTGCCCAGCTCTGTACATTCTGTCAGTTTTGTGTTGATTTTAGGGCCGCAGAAGTTTCCGATTAATTAATCGATTAATCTTTAAATAATTGTAACGATTGAATGAACTTTTAACGATGAATCAAAGTCTGCTTGTTATATTCGATAAGGTGTCCCGGTATTGTTGCCCTTGTGATTAATAAATCCAGCGCTGTCAACAAAACACATTGCTCAATAGAACCTAGCAGTGTTAACATGCTTGTTTGTTTGCGTAATTGGTTGAAGAAAGACATTTTAACTGAAAAACATAAACAAGACTACTAATATGAACAAATAGTTACTAAGTAACTACTAACCAGCAATGAATATTAATAATACTATTAAAAGATTAACAATGAATAATGATAATTTTTGATTTGTAATTACTTATTGGGGAATACGTTTAATCACAATGAACCATTAATTAATCGTTAATTAATTCACCATCTCGGGGAGGCTCGAACCCATTCTCTGCTGTACAAGACGAGTGATCTTACCAATCGGCCACTGTGTCGCATATGATAGTTTTAATTAGATAGTTTATGATTGATTATCAAAGTTAGGGCCTGTAATTTGTGTGTTTGCTTTCTGTGCTTCTTGTTTTAACAGCAGCAGAAGAGCCCTCTGTCGACTATAGCAGGTCCAAACAACTGCTACCTGTTGTATCTAAATGTGGCTGACAATGCACAGATGATGATGCCAGTGGCAATGGGAGTTTCGGGCATTGGAATCAAGGTATCCAACCAGCAACAACCCCAAACCTCAGATGCCAGAGTTCACCAGTCACCCGAAGCGGCCGGTCTCCGAACTCCCATTTCGGCCTCACCTTCGTCATCTGCTTGTGTGCAGTCAGACGGGGTACCAGCTTGTCAGTCGCAGGACAAATGCAGACCACCAGTGGCTGTTGTGGTACCATGGACCAGCATTGCGAGTAGTTACGCTAACAGTGTGAGCCTGCCAGCGGGTGAGTTTCCTCTCTGGTTGGGTTTGTTTTGACAAAACAATGTAGACTTAAAGATTATTATCATAGTCATGACCATATAGGATTATTTAGCACTTTCATCGATGTATGCATGTATATAGGTTTGTATGCATGTATGTATCAAGATGCTTAATATCTATAGCACCTTTTAAGTAGCTCACAAAAATACTGCACACATGGCTATGTGACCTAGTGCATTTTAAGTGCTAACTAACTAAGTCTATAAATGTTTGCTGCCTGGAGCTAAATACAACCATGTAAATGCAATGGAAGACTGATACACAAGAAAACGTGACAAGTTTAAGAGTTAGAGTGCAGAAGTGTGTATGTATGTATGTGTCTATCTATGTATATATCAAGACAGTCATCGATGTGCTGAAGATTTTTTATGCAAATTTTTGTGTCATGTTTACTTGGAATCTACATCGATTCTGTATCTTGAATATAAACTTGAATTTAATCTTGTGTCTGTTCCTTTAAATCTCGAATATCTTACTGCTCTTGCCTAGTTGCATTACTTCATCTTGGCCACTGGTGACTCCATCTTGGCCACTGATGACTCCATTTTGGCCACTGGTGACTCCATCTTGGCCACTGGTGACTCTAGATTGGCCACTGGCATGGGCATATTTAAGGGGTCGTTTTATGGGTTCAAACCCACCCGAAATAAATGCATTACTGTTATTAAAACCTAAAAATGCATAAAAATATGACCATTTCCAATGGGAAACCATTGGAAAATTGCCAGAGAATTGCCAGGGGGTTGGGGTTCAACCCCATAGACTTTCTTAGAACCTCATTGTTAAGTCTTCATTGCACACCCAAACTCCACTTGGATCAAAGTCTGACCCCCAGTCTTTTTTTCTACAATTCTCATACTGTGGAAAACCCCACCCACACCCCCGAAAACTTAAAACCTGCTCCGAAATTTTTTCCTCGCTACACCCCTGACCACTGGTGACTCCAGATTTGCTGACTTTACATGTGAATGAGCAGCTCAGATGGGTAGATAAACAATGAATAGCTGCGTGTTCTGTTGCTGATTGCTTAGACGAGCGAATACCTGGCGTAGAGCAGAGGAATCCGCTTACAACGTCGTCGTCGCCATCTTCTGTGATGATCTATCAGACTCTGAACAACCAATCGTTGGCCGTACAGCCTCAGATAGCCACCAGTCTCCAGAATCCCGGCCAAAATTCTGCGTTACAGCGAAATCTTGGCCGTCAGCTCTCTCTCCAACAGAGTTTTGTTCATATGCCGTCACAGCAAGGCGCCCAGCTACGGTTAGCACAGCCTGGTGGGAATCAGCAGCTGTTAGTCCAACAACAGGCCAATCAACAGCTGTTAGTTCGGCCACAGAACAGCTGTCTGCAGCAGGAAAACCGCCTTCAGTCGCCGCCACAGCAGCAGGGCGTGTTTTCGCAAGCAGTCAATAGAGGTCATCTTCAGCAGTTAGCTGCATCTCATGGCGGTCAACAGCTAGCTGGCGGTCAAGGAAACGGTCAGCAGTTACAACAGGCTAATAATCATCAACACATGAACTCACAAGATGGGCTCCAGCAGCAGCAGTCAAACTGTCCGCCGTTCATTCCTCAGAATAGCCATCAGCAGCTGACCGCACAGCAGAACAGTCTTCAACAGCAGTTGCCGTCTCACAATCAGCAGCTGGCGTTTCAGTCGGGCAGTCATCAGCAGTTGCTTGCGTTGCAGCTTGGCAGCGCTCAGTCATTAATGTCACACCAGGCTGCTAATCAACAGTTGGCGTTACAGCACGTGTTGCAACAACAACGGCCGACAAACAACAACCCGCTCTTGACGGGCCAGCGTCTGACGCATTCGCAAGCGGTTCATCAGCGTCTGAACGTCATTCCAGGGTTAACGCCGGCCGAAGTCCTTTCTCGCAGCTTGGTTCAGCAGCAGTTGGCCGCACAGAACAGCCAGCAGATGGCGTTACTGCTGCGAAACTGCACCCAGGCATCAAACACGAGAGCAATGGTGCCTGGTGGTAGTCCGGAATCTGCCAAACTGCAACTAGACAACGGGCGTCAGATGCTGTCGTTGCAACAAGGCGGCTACCAACTGATGGAGCTGCAGCAACGCATCCTGCAGCGCAACAACTGCCAACTGTCAAGCGAACCGCCAAGAACGCCACAGATGCTGAACAGGCCGGTGAAATTAGACAACAGTTGCATGCAGTTGGAGCTACAACAACAGATGCAACAGCAAATACAGCAGCAACAGCTATTGCAACTGCAAATGCAGCAACAGCAGCAACAGAGCAGTTGTCTGTACAGAACGCAGGAGGGTGTCGGTACCAATCAGTCGGTGAAAGAAGAAATAAAGAGCGAACCGTCGCACTTCCATCATGAAAACCGCGACTACAAACTGCTGCCCAGCTGTGTTTCAGACCTAGAGTCCAATTGTCACGACGCGTTACAGAGTCAGACTGTTGCGAGAAATGTTGAAATGCCTCCGTCATGCAAAGAGGATTCGAATTCGACTTCAAAGTTCATCGACCAGAGTCGTAACTTTGGCGTCGGTGGCTTCCGTTTAAACCTTTCTCAACAGGCATCTAATGCTGAACAGAGCGTAAGAAACAGCACGGCACAATCAAATCGTTTTCCTATCCAGTCCGCAGAGCAGCTGTCGCACCTGTTTGCCAACCGTGCGCAGTTTGTGAACGCAAACAACGTCCAGCAGAACTCGAATCCAAAAGCCTCAAACTTTGCAGCTTCATCCAACTTTGGATTTAATCTTCCCGGTCAGGGAACTGTCGCAAACCAGATTCAGTCGGTTTCCGTTCAGTCATGTGGTGTGGCTGTTGCTTCTGGTCCTCGCCAACCTAGCATATATAGCATAGGCAAGATGCCTGATGGAAGAAACTTTAACATCAACGCACAGTCAGTCGCTAAGACCGAGCCACCAAATTACGCTTTGCCACTATTAGGGCCTAAGTCTGTCGACGTGAATCAGCCAAATGTTGGTGACAATGAGCAGATTAAGAATGCAGGTGATGGAAACACAAAAGCAGGACAGAAAAAAGTCGCAGCATTGGGAAATGGCTTATCGTCTAACATTTACCGACCTCCGACCGTCATGCAACAACGTTCGCCCCATATGGCAGGTTCAAACTTTGTTGCAGCCACCCCGCATGTTGACAACACCCCCCGGCCGCGGCCCATGTATTATTCGTCTCCGGTCACCGTGTCACGGTTTCCAAATTCTCGTCTGCCTGGTTACATCTTGCCAGTCCAGCAGAACTCGATTTCTTCGAGTGCTGAGCCGTCAAATTCTAACTGTCCGAAATCTCACAACAGTCCTGTGACTACGGTCACGCAGTGTGTCAGTATTCCTTCGTACCAAGTTTCAGCACTGCCGGAAGCTAATCAAACATCTAGTGGGGTAAATCTTGTTATGTAGTATGAAAGAGCTGATGGTAATTTTCATATATGGTTATGTAAACTCCATAGCGCCTTCATGTTTTTGGTAATTTCTGGTTGGCTTTATAAAATTATATTTATTAATAGATATTAATTATTATATTATTAGTACTAAATAGATAATATTTTTTTCTCATGACGGCCTCGTCAAATGCATAAGCCATGTTTTAGTGCTTTTACATGGCTCTAAATAATACCGTATGAATATTTGGCCGCGCTTGGGTTGGGAGCGCCTTTGAGTAGTTCCCTTGAAGAGGCGCTATACAAATTCTAGTAATGAATGAATAGATGACTACTTGCATACATAAATATATGCACGGTTATTGGAAAAAGTGAACCCCTAGAAAACTACATTATAGCTTTCATTCAAATTGATAACAATTTAACTATTATGTTTCACACATTAGCACTTTGACAGTGAGCTGTATTGGTTTCCTGTTGCCTTTAGTACACTCTCATCGTTAAAGTGTTAAGCTATAATTTGTGCTCTGAATGTTCTTCGGCTTTGATACAGGCAGTAACATGGGCTGTTTTGTCCTTTTTGCTTATAGTTTTGTGTAGATATTTTGTTCACAAGTGACGTCACAGCGCCTCCACGGGCGTCAACCCCGTCGTTGGAGCGCCTCTGAATGGGAATCTGGAAGAGGCGCTATAACAAGTGTTCAAATACAATACAGCGATGTCATATTTATTGGGCGACCATTCAAGATTTAAAAAAATTATTAGAAATTACAGTCAAGATTAAAATCTATTTGAATGTTATTACATTCATGAATACTTTGTCACTAGATCCATACATACTTCGATGCACTGGATACATTTTCAATTGTACTCTGGAAATGCATTAGATTTCAGACAGCAGCCTTTCCCAATTTACATTGCGTTACATTTATTTAGGTGGCAATCGCATCCGACGGGAAGGGCCAGGAGTTGTTGGCAGGCCTACCTCTACCGAGGCAAATGGGAATTGCCAAGGTCTTTATTAACGTGGCGCACCCATCCACGGGCGTCAACCCTGTCAGTCCGACCGACATTGTAGCAGAAACTGTAGGAGCAGGAAAGCAGCTCGAAGTGGGACAGGAATGCGAGCTTCGCTACATCAATGGTCCTCGTCTTGCGACCATCTGGGATGGGAAGTACTTCAAACTCAAGAAGCCTCTCTACCCGAACCAAGGTACTTTCTGAAGTAGCTGTAGTATGTTTGGACATACTGGATTTGAACTGGACTCTCAGACCGGCTACAATGCTTGTAGACGGTTTCCTTTGAGGCCATAATACGACTTATATTTTTAAAATGATGTTTTTTTACTTCATCTTCATTTGTTCTGCTTAATGAGGGACTTGTTGATGAACTATACCTAACTTAATCCAACGACGTGTATGGAATCGTTATCATAAGTTATCATAATGCAGACCTTTAACTAGACTGTGTAATTTCTATTGTAAGTGGTGCTACATGAATTCTGATTACATTTACAATCAGCTCTTCTCAGTTTTACATGTACTAAGCCAGGGTTGCAAACCTATTTAAGGGTGCATGCCAAAAGTGCCGCTAAATCATGTTTAAAATACCCTCATGTGCCACTCGGCATTTTGCACAGTATATAATTTTTTTTCCCTATAGGTATTAATTGAAAAAGCATAAAAAATGAAATAAAAGAAAATATTAATTTCAATAATATGCTTTTAGAAAGGTTTATTAATTCAAACTTTTCATAGAAAAACAGTATAGATTCATAGAGTAATTGTGTATATTTCAAAGTTTGAAATTTTGGGAATTGCTCTGAATAGCATGTGTCAAAAAATTTGTCTGTCCTGCTCATTTTAAGATGCTTTTAGAAGGTGTTAAAATCAAATCCTACTATGAAAGAAAATGTGGATTGAGTAGAGTGATTGTGTATTTGAAGTTTGAAATTTTGGGAAACGCTTTGAATTCCACAGCCCAACACTTTTTATGTGTTTCCACTTTGGCGCAAGTGTGCCGCGGGTTCATCACCCCGTGCTAAGCAAACCTGATTGATGACTGTTATTGTGTTCTCTTCTGCCCGCACCCTGGGGCTGGAGCGCCTCTGAATATACATCTTCACCACCGGCCCCACCTAGGCACAACGTGATTGGTGACTGTTATTGTGTGCTTGCAGATGCTGATCAGTCAGACGTTAATGCTGTCCATGCGCCATCTATCAAAGGTGGTGGTGGAGTGGTGCCAAAAGATGGACACGAGTCGGCCTCAGCAGGCTCTGCCTCCGAATCAAGGTCTTTGTCGAAATTAGCATCAGGTTTATCGTTGGTGTGATTTCGTGTGTTTATCTGTGACTGGTAGCAATAAAAAAATGTCAGGTACTTTATACAGTGGAAACTCGTTTTTACTCTGTCTTTTGGGCCATATCAGAAGTTGCCTAATTACGAGGTTGTGTTACGACGAGGTGATTTTCTGAGGTGGAACTTGTTTTGATGTGTGTCGAAGTGTGAGACATGAGTGCTGTTGCGCAGCCGATCAGTGGCGGTGAGTGGTGCCAAAGGATGGACAGGAGTTAGTTAAGTGTTATTTATGTAGACACTTAATTTGGCACCTTTTAAGTTACTCACAGCTGCCTATGGTAGCTGAACCCTTTAACGATGAGCGTGTACTAAAATGTATGGGAAACCAATGCGGCTCGTCGTTAAAGGGTTAAAAAGCTCAGGTAACTAGAGGAATCGCCGTCTCTGGCAGGTCCCGACAGATGCAGAACCAAAGGATTCTGTTCAGAGTTGACAGTCAACAACTTGACCATGGTCTGCAGGTGAGTGAGTATAGCAACTATCTTGGGTGTGAATAAGACTGACACGCTGTTGGGTTAAAGATGAGTACTTAGCCAAGCAGCTGTCATGTCACACTCTAAACTGCTTGTATGTCTGTGTTGTGATGGTGAAATTATCTTTTCAGAGCAACTGTCAATGATTCTGTCACATCTCTGGCTCATCAAGAGACTGATGGCTGTAACTCATTGACGGTGTCATTAGCCAGGTAACAACACCTGTTTCACACCTTAATCGTTTTATTAACCAGGTGAAAACACCTGTTTCACCTTGATGGTTTCATTAGCCAGTTAAAACAAAGTGTTTCACCTTGATGGTTTCATTAGCCAGATAAAACAAGTGTTTCACCTTGATGTTTTCATTAGCCTGGTAAGCACCTGTTTACTGTAATGGTTTCATTAGCTGGGTAAAAGCACCTGTTTCACCTTGATGGTTTCGTTAGCCAGATAAAACCTCCTGTTTCACCTTGATGGTTTCATTAGCCAGGTAAAACAAGTGTCTCACCGTGATGGTTTCTTTAGCCCGTTAAACACAATGGCTTCTTTAGCCAGGTGACAGCACCTTGATAGTTACAGTACGCAGGTGAACAATTTTTCTCATTTTGATGGATTTCTAACCAGCTAATTGGACTTTTATCGAACGACTGTTGAGTAATAAAATTGTTTCACAGAGATATTTTTGATATTTGTATCACCATTAAATAAAGTTAGCTTGCCTTTTATGGGTTAAACTAATTTTTTTATAAATTTAGGCCACCTCTGCACCCACCAACAGATGAACAACCAAAGCCTCCAGGTTGGTTATAAATTTAACTTCATATTGGTTGGTTATAAATTTAAATTCAGCTATGCATGCTATACCAGAATATTTCTATAACATTATAAATGTGAAGTCTGATGTAACATGATCAGGGTCATTTCTATAAAGTTAAAGTGGTTTGGGAATGTGACCTTGTTATAATTAAATGGCCTTGTTATATCCACCTTAGTCTGCATATCTCTGTTGTAATAGAATGAACTTCTGGATACTGACCTGATTACGGCTGCATTTTGTTGCGTCATTGGTTGATGCTATTCGCATCAGACACCGGCACCTAAGTGTAACTAATTAATATTACTTAACTGTAATTATAGGAAGACTTCAGTGTAGTTGTAAATGTAGTACTTATTCTGAGTATAAATTACCATTATTAAAATCTGTTTAGATTAGATTTTCACAGCGATTCAAGAATCTTTTGTTTACAGATGAAGTTGGTGTTCTTAACAAACTCTGAAATCATTTGTTAGGAGCAGGAGCACCTTTAGCAGGTAGTCACCTTAAAAGGTGATGTGAGAATGTAATGTAATGTAATTGAACATTTATATAGCGCCCCCTCAAGATATCTACTCGGAGGCATTCTCTGCGCTAGCCTATATGTTAAATGTCATTACGAATGGGTATATTATATCAGTTAGCAAAACAATGTATGGTATTCTTTGTTTTTAGCAGGTAGTGCTTTGCCTGCACAACCCGGTTCCAATTCAGTTCCTGCAACTGTAAAGAGACCGGTAAGCACTGAGTCTAATAGCTTCCACTAGCATCAGTAGTGTCTGTTTATCTTAGATCCTACATTTGTGTACGGATCAAATCTTCTGCACTTTCTTTGTTGTTTGATGGTTCAGAGAGAAGAGGGAAACTTTGCTGTGTCAATTGGTTGTAGTATATTCTAATGATTGAATTTTTACATTGTTGAATGCTGCAGGGAAGGGAAAACTGGGCAAATGGACTTGGTTTCTCTTGAGTAACCAGCAATTTGTGCTTGAATCTAATTATGTTGTGGGAAGTCAATTAATTAGATTAGCAGAAATAGAGCAGTCCCTTAACACTTTTATGACCAGCGTGCACTAAAAGCGACTTGGAAACCAATGCTGTTTGTCGTTGAGTGTTAGGCTAAATCTGAGTCTGAGAGATAGCCATTGGAGCAAGTATGAGCGACTTTAATTTTCTTGGCCTCTGTACTTGAGGATGGGTGGCTAGTCCTGCCCTTCGTAGCTTGATCTGTCAGCTGATGGTACATGTTCAGTGCACAGACTTTACAGCCAAGTTCTTTAGGATGCACAAGTGGAACAGAAATCTCGAAGCATCATTCTGCCCTGACAGGGATTTAAACCCTCAACCATTCAGGTGACAGTCTAGCATGCCTTCAACAAGATTATCATCCACCCTGATTGAATTAATATTTATTGTGTTTTTTTCTGATACCAGAGAGAAGAGGGAAAATTTGCCGTCTGCAAGCATTGTGGGGCGTTCAGCTGTGATTTCAACCGTTGTGACCAATGCCATCGTGACCTACCGCCAGACGTCAAGATCTACGATCCAGTTAAAAAACAAAAGCTGGACGCAGTCAGCCATTCGCCTTCTACGTCGCTGGCTTCAAGCAACGTCTCAACGAAGATGCACTCACAGAAGGCAGGGATCCAAGCGCACGGATTGAAACGACCTGTTTTAGAGGCAGATGGTAGTACCATGTCAAGGACACCGAACGCTGTGAAAATTTCCCATTCATCAAAGAAACCGTCGACAAGGCAGCATCGGAGACAGGAAACAGGTGAGCTTGGGAGGCAGGCAGACTGACAGGCAGAGAAGGAGGGTGACTTCCAACCAGGCAGACAGAGTCACAGGGAGACAGGCAAGCAGGCTACCAGATAGACAAAAGACAGGCATTTGGATAGAAAGCATGCAGACACAAGCAGGCAGATGCACATGTAGGCAGATGCACAAGGAGGTACTCAGACAAATAGGTGGGCAACCAGACAGACAGGTGGGTATTATGTAAGTACAGTAAGTGTTTATATGCATCTGACAAGTGCACATTCATTACATTGTATACAACGATTACAAAATTTGTTAAAATACGTGAACTATAACAGGAGCAGTGGAGCAGATTATAAAGTCACGCATGCAAAACTAAATATAACTAAAAAGGCATCGATTAACAAAACTGCTTTTAAGCAATTTAGATTTAACAATAGAGAGCATGACAGGATGCCCTCTCTTGTGAAGTAAATGATTTTCCTTGTGGTCAGGTCTTCATTCATGTTGAAGAAAGCAATTTTTGCACTTATGGCAGAAGTCGTTCATATTTTATCTTCGGACGACGATGAGGAGGAAGACGAGGATCCACTTGGCTCTGCGGCAAAGAAGAGCACAAATGCACTGACGTCATCTGCTAAAAACAAGGTCAGGAAGTGCAAGGTAAGACAAAACACACACAGTCTGAGTTCTCATCTACTTTTAGTTTTCATTTAGAATCTGAATGTTGTTTTGCTTGGGGGTCTTGGCGTAGTGCCAGCTTCATTTTTGACATATCTGCAGTTTCAAAGATTTCTTTTGAAGCGACCATTAACTGATGCTCTATGCTCTATGGTAATGGTAATTGCCAATTTATATAGCACCACTTCAAGAGAGACTCATCAGAGGCGCTCCCGACCTAACACAATGAAACCACGATCGAACAAAATGGTCTTCTAGCATTTGTGGAAAAGAGTCAACGAGAGGATAGCCATACTATGAAATCTTATCTGGAAACTACTATAGAACCGGTGCTGGTGTCTTAATGCACAAGGCATTAACTGATGGTCGCTTCTAAGGAGATTTGCATTCCAGAAATGCATTGCATTGGACAGAGCAGAGGTCCATAGGATCCTCAAATTCTTTGACGAGCTACAGGGCCAAGTTTTTGAAACAGGATTTCAGTCCTGACCTAAGCAACAGAACTAGCAGAGAGGACAGAAACTGGATGCAAATTCAAGAAACAAGGAAAATATTACTGTGGTTGAATCCTAGATCGTTTTGACAAATCTTATGTTGGTCACGGTGAAGCTCGTGTGGTTTGTCTTCTTTGCGGCAAATCTAGTGTTCTGTTGTGAATCGTGATATTTAGTAAAAGTTACTATGATCAGTGCTTTTTTTCAGCCGGAGCGGTCCGGAACGGCGTTCCGGTACCTTTTTTCAGCCATTAAAAAAGTGGTTAATTTAAATTTTTAATAAAAAAATTATATAAAATTATTTATATACTTTAATTTAATGTAAGTGCTTTCAGTGTTTATTGATACTGATATATATATATGAAACAGAAATATTAGCATAAAGTAGGCCTATGCCCCTATGATTGTTCTGAATTTTTCGAGTTCCGGGACCTTTTTTTCTAGAAAAAAAGCACTGACTATGATTGTTAGTTATATCTTGTAGCAGCTTCTAGAGCGTTGTTTGGTAGTGAGTTACTTCTCAGTGCTTTTTGAATCTTTTGCTGTTTAGAGCGAATCAGAGGCAAGAACATCTGTTGCTAAAAGTCCTGAACTGAAACCAAACTGCCAGTCGGCAAGCAGTCTCCAGGCAGCGACGTGCGGTGTGTCGAGGTTCAGCAAATTTCCAGAGTCTTCTGTCGTGACCTCTGATACTCTTCACGTATTTTTTGGCTTCATCAGATATGAGAAGAAATGCGTCCTGATGCTCGATCAGACGGCAATGGCATTGAAGTCTGTCGATGATAATGGTAAATCGTTTGGGTTACAAAGTAAAAGAATTAACTGGTGATAATTGGTTAATTGTTTGGGTTGTAAAGTAAAATTAACTGGTGTTAAATGGCAAATATTTAAGTTACAAGAAAATAATTAACTGGTGAGAAATAGTTAAATGTTTGGGTGTACAAAGTACAACAAAATTAACTGGTAGTAAATATTACGGTATATTGTTTGGGTTATAAAATAAAAAAGTGACTGGTGATAAATAGTAAATTGTTCGAGTTACAAAGTACAAAATTAGTTAATTGTTTGGGTAAAAACTGAAAATAATTACTGAAAAATTCCAGATTATTTGGGATACTAAATCAAAATTAATTGGTAATTAATAATAAAAAAATGTAATTACAAAGTGTGAACTCACTTGCTTTCCATGAGAATTTGACTGCATGCCTTTGTCATACAGACGGAGGTCCCTTACTAATTGGAGCTTCAGATATCCAGATGGTTGCAGGACACATCAACCTGAGACAATGCCTCACCTGTTTATTTATTCTCGTTACGGCCGAGAAAGCATCAGAACTGCGCAAATTGCTGAACCGTGATGGAACCGTTTCTTTCAATCCGGACAGTGGCGGTGAGCAAGTTAATCCCATTTCTCTGCTTCCTTCACCTGTTGCATTACACTTCTTTCTACCATCGATACATAACAATGATTTGACATCAACATTACCAGCAACACTTTCATATCACCAATATAACGCTATTTCTGGAAGGAAAGCTATTTTTGTGAAAATGTAGTACCAACAGATAGAGGTTTGATAAAAGGCAATACCAAAATAGCCAATACACATTTGGGCATACGTCATACACATATGCATGCATATACATACATACACACTTGTACATACGTGCACTTACTTACATAAATGCACATACACAGACATACATACACACACAAATGCATACTGATGCCTGGTGCTTTATAAAGCAGTGCTGTAGAGTGTAGATATTATCAGATTAGATTAGAATGAATCATTTCAAAATCCAGATGCAGAGAAGAAAGGCAAATCATCGATTTGATGAGATTTAATATAACTGACAACTTCTATAGCTTCCGTGTCTAATACACAAACAACCACTTTATAAACTGCACTTCGGGCCGTTCTGTTTTGCAGAGGACTGTGCCAAGTACGTCGTATTGTTCCTCACCGAGCAGAGAGCGAGTTTCCTCGTCAGCGTCGAGCAGATGATCTCTCAGATGCGGATCGCCTGCGGTTCTTCTGACAAGCCACATTATAAACAGATCGATACGTTTGACATCGAGAAATACCTGCACAACGTCTGTCCTGCGGAGGAAATTCAGAGCTTTACGTGGAAACCAAGTAATCAACAGACGAATGCTGTTGTTAGAAGCGCCTCTAATGATGCAGGAGAGTCTCAGAGGAGCCAGGAAAATGATCGGGATGACGAAGATATGGACTATGGAAGTCGGTCACCCTCACCGGTGCATGTCCTCTTCTCTGGACAGATCATTAAGTATGCTTAATTTGGGTTTTATGCTGAATAATATGCTTTGTTTTAGGTTTAGTTTGATGGTATATTGTTATAGGCTGCCTTTCTGTATTGATGAACTGAATTTCTGGTGTTGACCTGACTACTGAGTGGTTTTTGATGTGGGTCATTGGTCGACCATTTGTGCATACCTGTTACTATAGAAGTTTATAATTATTTAAATCAATCTGAAAGGTTTTGCCCCTACAAATCATTGTTTGAAATGATTTTGAACAATCAATCAATCAATCAACGAAACTTAATATAGCGCCTTCAAGATATCTACTCAGAGGCGCTCCCGTCCCAACCACGGCTGAAAAGAATAGTTGAAAAGCAGATTTATTCTAATCTAACCTGATGATGTATTCATGCACTTGGCCTCAAGGTTGATGAAACCATCATGTTTTTAATTGTCAAAAGTATGATTTGGTGCTCGATGGTGTAGTGGTTAGCGTGCTGGACTGTCATTCGAGAGGTCAAGGGTTCAAATTCCCACCAGGGCAGAAATTTGGTTGGAGATTTCTGCTCCACCTGTGCCCCTAGCCAACTCAGCTATGATGAGTACACACACCATACACTGTAAGGGGGAGATGGTGTAGGAAGGACTGGCCACCTGCCTGCGTATGCTGTGCTAAGAAACTGAAGTCGCTTCATACCCTTCATACCCATGGCTGCCTCTCAGGCTAGCCTCTAGGGACTGCTGTTCTTTTTCTTCACTATGGCGTGGTTGTTGATATAGCTACCATGGTCTCTGTTGTAACGAGTTTCCAGTGTAGTTGAGTGGAATGCTTGTAGGATTACCATGTACGGTAACTAAGCTGTGTAGGGATTTCCAGTTATGTTACTTTGCATTGTATTCACAGGTTATTCACTCACCCTCCGCCGCCGGCAACTGGGGGAATTACAGTCACTAATGAAGATCTCTTCTGTCTTAATGAGGGAGAGTTTCTGAATGACGTCATCATAGACTTCTATCTCAAGTAAGACTTCTTATTGATGCTTAGAGATTTAGTTTCTAAAATTTGTTGATATAATTTTGAGGTATATCGATTTTAAAAAGCAAACATGTATAAGAAAATTCTTATTCTATTCTGTGTGTAAAAATGAAAGGAGTCCTCTTTTGATCAGGTATCTGATGACCGAATTCCTGTCTGGCAACATAAGCCGAACGCATGTTTTCTCGTCCTTTTTCTACCGCCGTCTCACGCAGAAGCCGTCACGGAGACACAAAGAAGAAGAGGACGCTGAGTGTACAAGGTTGGCTATGAAGCAATTACAGCTGGGTTTGGTGCGCAATTGGTAGATTCCTTGTGCATTAGACTCCGGTTGTGTAGAAGGGACTAACTAATAATAATAATAATAATAATAAATTAGAAATCATTATAAGTCGGGCTTTAGGAGCCAGTATGAGAACTGCCTTATGAAGAAGACTGTTTGAGGTTTTTTCTATAGCTGAACTAGCAGGCAATCCATGTGCCTAAACCATGTTGATATCCGAATTTATGTTGTAGTAATGAGTGTGACTGAATATTACAAATTTGCCACAAGGGTGATAATAAGGATGAATTAACATATAAGTCAGTTTGCATTACCAGTTAGACTTAAACTCTTACAATTATATACCAGTAGTTAAAGGGTTAACTGATCTGGACTAAATGGCTGACTGACTGGGTAGCTGGACTTTTAGTGAGAATGACAACCTCTGAAATATCTGGCTTAAGCAGACCAGTTACAGAGATGGGTTCTTTTTATCCTAGACTTCCATAATAGGCCATTCATCATTCCTAGGTACTGTTGTTGATTTATTTCTTTAGTCCAGTAGAGTGACCAGCTGTCTGTTGACTTACTTACTTGCATTGTCTTATTTATAACTTACTTACTTGCATTGTCTTATAAGTTACTCTCTTGCATTGTCTTATAAGCTAATTAATTGCATTGTCTTATAAGTTACTCACTTGCATTGTCTTATAATTTACTTACTTGCATTGTCTTATAACTTACTTACTTGCATTGTCTACTTGCATTGTCTTATTAGCATCCAGCAAAGGCGCCATTCGCGAATTCGCACATGGACGCGACACGTTGATCTGTTTGAAAAAGACTTCGTTATTGTTCCAATCAATGAAAGGTAATCTGGTCTAATCAAATCTAATCTAATCTGATGGGAGGTCTAGTTCCCACAGATAGTAAGTATACTGGTGTAGGAGTGTGAGGTTGCGGTAGTATCCTGTGGAAAGTATGCTGGTAATAGTCTAGACTGTATTATCATAAAAATATGTATGATCGCGTAGAAACATTACTAGCAAGACTAACAAGTATGCAAGGTACAGAGTCAGCAGCCATCGATTAGAAATGTCAATATTAATAGTTTTCTTAGTAATTATAATAATTTGTAACAATTAACTGTATTAATACACTCAGTTACCTTTGCCTTGATTTGTCGTTTGTTTTTCTAGTGCTCATTGGTACCTTGCAATCATCTGCTACCCGGGACTCAGTGTTCCAGAAATGGCCTACCGACCCATTAGCGATGACGTTGGCAACCTAACTCCAGAAGCCAGCGTAAAGAGTGATGGGAAGAAGACGAATGAAGGCAAAGGAAGATCGAGAACGAAAAACGAAAACGTTCAGAAAACGGTGACAAATGACGAAACTCCTCAGGTTCACCTGCTGTCTTTGCTCTTTTAAGAGCTAGTGTAATAATAGTAATAATAATAATATTATTATTAATAATAATAATATTAATGATAACATCCGTTTATTCAATTCAGACTGACAAACCGCAGTATGATTACATGAAATAGTAGGAATGCATGATAACAAGTTAAACAAGAGTCAATTTGATAACTGTATGGCAGCAGCCTGTTGATCTGTCCAACTGCTGCTAATTGTACCATCATCCCCTAGGGAGTGGATGGCTGAGTCAACCTTATGGGGCTAGCGGGCATTGAACCTGTGTCCTTCTGTTTTTGTACCTGTGTATTACCGCCTCTGATTGGTGCCTCTGATTGGTGTTCACTGTGAGAGGCGCTTACAATACAATACAATACAATAGCGGGCATCATCCTTTTGTTTTTGTACCTGTGTATTACCTTCAACCATCATGTCATTTCTAGTATTTTAGACATGTTTGATCTGCTCTGATCTGTAGTCCTTGTGTGTGGGTTTTGGTCAGTGGCAGGGTACGTTGTGTGGCTACAAGTGATGTGAAATGCCTGTGGCATGGACCAAATGGGGAAAATGCATTCCAGTGGAGGAATGGTGATGGTCTGAACCAGTGAGGTGAAGCTTCCCTCTCTCTCTCATCCTTGCACTCTGGTCTCTGGCCACCCTCAGCTGTAGCCACTGTTGAAATTGATCTTCATCTTATCACTGTAATTGTAATCGAACATTATAAAACTGCCACTCAATGATTCAGAGCGGCTCCCGACCCAAGTCAGTGCTTTCGCTAAGGAATAAAATGGACTTCAGGCGTTTGTTGAACAGGGGAAGAGAAAGGTTGAGGAGCTCAAGCCGCAGTTCCTGGGGAAGACGGTTCGTTGCTACTGTTAAGTTGGCTTTTGACGAAACCTTAATTATTGAAACGTGTCTTTGGGTTTTGTAGAACACAGGCGGACGTAAAGGACGAGGAAGAGGAAGAAAAGCAGCGGCAACCCCGGCTAAACCAAAGTCAGAGCAATACGTGAAGAAAATGTAATCACACACTGATTTTTGTCTAAATACTTCTAAGATGTAGAGGTGTACACTCGTATTCAGTTTTGGGATTATGTACTTGCAGTTGCTGTGCCCGTTGTTTATGGAATCATCTACCACAATAGACTACACTCGCCAACTCGTAATCTATAGTTAAATCACTGACCCAGTATTTACTATGCATTTGACATGATTTCATCTTGGCTCGTAGCGAACACTCACCTGCTTTAAGGTTATTTTTACTTGCCATACATCCATTGTTTGATATATGAATATTAACATCGTTTGGTTCAGTTAATATTTTGGATTCTTTTAACTGATTTTCAGGCCATGTATTCTGATCTTTGATTCACTTGCTGGTCCAGGAAGAAATGGCGTCATACGAATTCTACGAGAGTAAGTGGAGCTGGGTTCGTCTTTGCGTATCTAACAAATTTTGTAGCACCTTTTACTGACCTGGCAAGTATTCAGTTATTATTAACTGAACTTCTCCAACCATTTTTATTTACAAAGGCTTCGCACGATATAGAAGAGTCTCAGAAGCTAACCTCGAGAGGCAGCCAGGATATGAAGCATTGGCAACTACATGTTGATTAGCATTAGCGTTTGAGAACAGGTGGCCATCCTGCTCCCTTGCCACCTGGTCTTCCCACTGAAAGTGTATGGTTAGTGTATTCGTTATAGCTGATTTGGCTAGGGCTTCAATTGAGAGGTCCTTACTGTAGAAAAACTCGGCCTTGATATAAATAGATAAGTAAATAAAACTTATAAATATAACAGAGAAGATAAAACAGTGCATTTCTAGCATGCCACATAACCTTTAGTTGTCAATGGTACATTACTGTCGGTTAACTGAGCTGTTGCTGTTGGTTGTTGTGTCCGTAAACATAACAGGTACCTGCAGGTGGAGTGGGACGTGAAGAAGAAGGACCTGCTAGGGCAGCGACTCTTTACGAAGGACAACATGAAAGGTGCCACTCCTGAATGTCCGCAGCAGTCCAACTTCAGTGACTGCGGCATTTACGTTCTTCAGTATGTCGAAAGCTTCTTTACGGTGAGGCCAAAGAGAAACCTTTGATGCAATGACAATTGTACTCAGTGGCGTAGCCAGACCTCTTTTCAAGAGGAGGCACAAGAGGAGGCAAAATGTACCCATGGAGCAAACAAGAGGAGGCAAAATTTATCCATGGAGCAATAGACGAAAAACGTGACGTAAAATTACAATGCTCAGTAATTTTAAAGACACCAGTTAAAAGAAGATTTTGTACAAATTAGTTTTACACTGTGGCAATATATTATTTATGAGCTCTATGAGAATGAAGTAAAATTACGACAGTAATTTAAAAACACCAGTTGATAAAGGAACCATAATCAGGGGCTTCTATCCCTATACACGGTGGGCTCAAGTTGAGCCCAGTGAAAAACAGGGGGGAGTGTTTCTTTTACAAGTTACAGATCTCTTCACTCACAGTAGGGGGGAAGGAGAGGGATTGAGCCCGGTTGTTTAGGGGGGATAGAAGCCCCTTACAAAGTTACCATAATTACTATTTACTAATCCTAACGGTATAACGGTTAAACCCTAGTTTACGTTGCTAAATTATTTTACATTGTTGCTTTAAAATGGAAGCTGCAGGGATTGATGAGAATGATTTCTTGCCTAAATGGAAGTTTGATTAAATAGAAGCTGGATGATGGAAATAATTGTTTCCGTAAGTATATAAAGTTGGATTGATGAAACTAGGTCTTTTCTTCAAGAGAAGCTTCGTTACTAATTATAACTAATAACCATAGGCGTTATTACTAATAACCTGTCGTTACCTGTGTATTTCTTCGCTGGCTTTTGGCTGGCAAAAGATAGCACAATCTGTCGAAGTTTCTTATTTGGCGGCCCCGCAGACATAATAATGACTATTGACGAATTGACGAATGAGTCGGAATGACGATAATACACAATAATTCGATTAGTACAATTTACTTGAAAAATACTGAAGTTAGGCGTTTGTTACCGGAAACGAAAACTGTGTCTGTGTGTCAGGAAATAGTATACGCCGTACGGTACAACATTCGCTTGAACAGTGCAGTAAGTAAGTAAATTGCATGCAGATTTGTATGGCGATGGAGTTCGGGCAAGAGGAGGCAAATACGGGAAAATCCAAGAGGAGGCAACTGCCTCCTCCTGCCTTCATGTGGCTACGCCTATGATTGTACTTACTCGTATAGCCAGTTGGCCTTCTGGGCAGTTGCATGTGTTTCACTATCGTTGTAGTAATTGTGTGTTTTAGTAAGTTTTTTTGTGCTTATAACCAGGTTTTGGTTTACTGATAATTACTTTTTGGCAGTGGCGTAACTAGGGGTTCGTCGCCTGGGGGCAAGAATTCCCGGAAAATTTTTTTCGTACTTCCGCCAAACTTTCTGATGACCTTTTTTTTTTTTTTCCGTCTTTTTCCACAGACGAAAATTGTTACCATTTTCAGAAGCGCCTTTCATTTTTGCGCCCCCTTGCAAAAATCATGTATAATAGTTACTTAGTAACTATTCATGGCCCAATTTCTCCCAATTTCTTTAACAAAACTATTGTCAAAAGCCTAATTTTGCGCCCCCCGTCCTGCGCCCGGGGGCGGCTGCCCCCCTCATTACGCCACTGCTTTTTGGTGTACTGATTACTTTTGGTTCACTGATAGTTAGTTTTTGGCGTAGTGATATTAGGTTTTGTGTACTGATAATGTTTGGTGTACAGATTATTAGTTTTGTTATAACGATAATTAGTTTTTGGTGTAGGCCTACTGAAAATTAGTTCTTGGAGCACTGAAGCTTTGTCAGACCAAATTTCCTGTAGTTGGCCTCACACGATACAACATGAACTCCTTGGTCTCTCATTACCTCTATTACATTAGCGCTTGGAAACTATTTTGTTAGGTCCTGGTTTTTTCATTAAGTCGGGAGCAGGAGTCTTTTTTGAAGAGGTGCTATATAAATTAGTAATTACAACTACAACATTGTCAGACACGCTAGCCACTGTGTAGTTTAGTTTGACGAAATATTGCACATGCAAACTCTCGTCTTTGGGATCTGTCGCCTTGTGAAATGATCACGTTTTTGTGTTTCGTGTAGGATCCGATTCAGGACTTCACATTTCCACTGAAGCTGCTTGGCAAGTGGTTCGACGAGGAGAAGGTTAAGAACAAGCGAGCCGGTCTACAGCAGTTGATTCTCGACATGCAGAAACGATACAATCCGGTTCTCGACTTCAATCCAGAGAGAGATGGCTGCATCATTAGACGCGATACAGACGATACGACCGAAAACGCAGTGGGTGCTAGTTGCGACGCTGCACCGGTATAACTACTCAATTTAGTGACCCTGTCAATTCGCTCTGCTTCAGCTCCAACTCGCGTCTTTTGGAAGTGGGCTGTGAGAGAATTTCACGGAAAATTCCAGCCTGCCTTGCCTTAGGAGCAGATGGTAAATTTTAGGAATTGCATACCAAGCCAGGTCCTGCATCGTCGCGGGAATCAATGAAATGAACAGGTGCGAGGGTGTGTTCCACCCCACCCACCCTCTAAGCGCTTTCCACAAAGTAAACTTGAAATTATGCTTTACAGACAGTTTCGCAAGTGAAAATGAACCTTTCCTGAGGAGGAAAGTTTTTGGCAACGGGCGCAAATCGTCGTCGGAATGTGTGCACGTATGTGCGTGTGTTTGTGTGGTGACGTGTTGACTGTAAATAAAGAATACAATGCCTTTTCCTAGAATGGTAAGGTGGTTGGGATGATGTGCCTGTCCAGAGCCATCAGTGGTTGTCGTCGGCGCATTTCTTCTGTAGATAAGCGCTGTTTTTGTTAATCGTTTCAATTTTGTTTGACAAAAACAAGACCTTTCCGCTAATCTTGTCCTGTTTGATAATTCAAGAACAAAAATGAAATTGTTGTGTAGTTTGCTTGGAACAGTGCGTGCTTTAGCCACCCAATGCAGAGATATATTTATTTATTTACAACATTCTCCAGCTGATCATTTTACCTGCAAGCAATGGCCATGAGTTAAACACAGTATTAGGGTCTAGGGTCCGTCCATAAAGGGCATTTGCAAGAATGACATTTGAGCTGTCCAACTCCATGTCTGCATTTAGCATAGCCCGCCCAATCCCTTTGTGGATGTTCCCGCTCTGACAAAGTTCTTGGGCCAAAATTAGGCTACCCTGTTGATATTGCAGGGCTAACTGTGCTATGGGGTGGAGTACTTTGATACTGGTGCTTCTGCCAAAGGAACTCCAGATCCAACACAACAGGCTGTATACTGCATGACTCATAATTTATTGATGTTCAAGGCACTGGTGCACTGAAATAACTAACAAATGTACATACGGACATCCGCATTATTTTGATCTAACCCTCCTTAATTAATTAAAATTTGTAACGTGCGCACTCAAACCGAAATGTATATGCGAGGCGCGGAATTTTCATATAATCTATAATGACTTCTTTAGCGCCGTTATTATTATTCATAAAGCACGAACCGATGGTCACTTGATTAGGCTTACATCTGATTATATCATTATAACCAGTGATCTCTATTAATAGTTATTAATACATATCAATGATTATAACCATGAAGCCCATGTTGAAACAGATACATGGGTCACGCGCGTAGCCGATTGCTTGGAGCGCCTGGCTTGTAACGGAGTAGCTAGAGCATTACTATTATTAGTATTCATGGGAAACTACGCGAAATTTGATATCCTCACTTTCTAAACATAAGTTCCGACTTTACGAGGGTTTACCACTGTACCCGTCCCAAAGCTTTGGACTGCAGCAGGTTAGCATACCCCAACTAGTCAGTTTCGTGCACAGAAGCAACAATGCCCACAGCAGCAATGCCCTCTCGGTGGACGGTCCATTTGAGCCCTCGAGCGATATTCTAAAGAACAGAACATCATCTTCGTTATCACCATCTTCATTGTTACTATTATTTGTATTATTATTTTTAAACGATGCTAAATTCAGTACCCCACCTGTAATAATAGTCCCAGACCCCACTTTCTAGACTAAATAGTTGTGCTCCTGATTGTATTGTATTGTATCATACCATGGGCTTCATGTCTTACACTTAAGTTTGACGCCAGCTGAAATATCCATGTAGAGTATTATGAATTTGTTACGAAATATTGCTACTTTTGATGAACATATTGTCACATACTGTGACATACATAGAACCGAAGTCATTCAGGACGCCCAGAAAGAAGGAAGTGGTAAACAACTGTGGACATGGGAAAGAGGAGGGTTACTTTAAAAATATTTCGTCAATAGTTCTCCTTTAGCAAGGTTGATGCCCAGGCTATTGTGATTGTAAGACAGCAGGCCTTTCGTAATTTAGAACACTCTCTCGCAAATGCATTGGAAACGGGAGCTGAAGGTACGTACGACAAAGCTAAGCAACTGAGGGCTCTTTCGGAAAGAAAATTCATAGAAATTGAGGCGCTCCATGATCTCGTAGGTGTAACCACAGAAATGAATAAAGCGTGTAACGTCTATGGTGATCACGTGAGGTAGGACAACCCACGTGGTGTGACGAGGAAGTAAATTGCTCGCAAGAGAGACACGGATATCACCGTGTTTGGAAGTATAGTAGTCACGGTACTAAGACACGCCTCTCTCTCTCTGTCCACTCAGTTCCTTCTGTGTTTTGGCTATTCTGCCCAGGTGAGCGACGTTTAAGAGCTAACATTCGTTCGCTTTCGAACTCATATGGCTGCGTTTTGGTTAATTGCCTTCAGGGTTCCTGATTGCAGGGAAGCGATCCTAGGAGATGCATTCGTACAAAGGGAAGATTTGTTTTGGATTTCACGACAGAGGAACTCGATCGGGTCTTCTTCCGTATGACTCATGTCCGTTTATCTGTTTCTTGGCCAGGTCGAATTTCAAGTCACCCGTGCTTTGCTGGTGTCCGGTTTCTGCTTCGACGTAGCGGAACATTTTTGTTGAGGCCCTTACAGTAGGGCGGAAATTAATTTAGCAGGGAAGGCGTCGCTAGGTACCCCCGTCAGACGCTTTGTCTAATGTAAATAATGTGATGTCATTAAATTTTGTAAATTTATGTAGCGCATGCGTTATTGTTTGCATGAAAACAAAGTCACGCGTCAGAAAACGTGATTATGATGTTCATAAAACTGAAGCTTAGTGGTACAAATGATGCTTGGCAATTTTTATATGCTCAGTGCATCCTGCTAATTTTAAGGTGGTTGGTGGAAGACTTTAACCTGTCAGCAAGTCTAACTTAGCAACTTCTCTAGCTTCTCACTAACAAAGCACCGGGCATTAGTCTATGGTTGCTGCCAAAGATCATTCAATGATAGGAATTTTAAATTTGAGGAAGTAGTCCTAGTAGTTGGAAGCTTGTAATAGTCAGCAGTTTTACACTATACTTTCTATACACTACACTTTCCCAACTATGCCTGCCAAGCAGTAAACAAGGATCTTTGAGGATTGCTTTTTATGTCTATAACACCTTCCGGAGGTACATGTGAAATGTGCCTGTAAAAGATGTTATATAAATATGTTCACTTACTGTATATTATTACTTTACGTTGTAGACTTGTGCATAGCCGTGAGCATCATGTGGAAATCAGGAGCCGGGCGCAATGTTGCAGCCAACACCAACCAAAAAGATGACGATGAATGGGATACAGATCCAAACTTTGTGGTAAGACGGAATTTGGGATACAGTTTTTTTTTCTATAACGAAATTAACCTCCATCCTACTGATTCTCTCTGTCTCTCTGTCTCTCTGTCTCTTTCTCTTTATATATATATATATATATATATATATAATCATATAATACATATGTATATATTATATGTATTATATATATATGTATAGCTCTTTGACGCTAATTTTTTATGATATATTTTCAGAATGATGTGTCAGAAAAGGAGCAGCGCTGGGGAGCAAAGACAGTTGAGGGATCAGGTCATGTTGGGTCAATCAGGTAGGTTTTAGATCATGTCAGGTTGGTCAAGTACGGTCCAACCACAGTCAGCAGAGTGCAGGTTTTGTTTGTAATTCAGCTAACAGAAGCTGTGACAATAACTAGATAAGGATAGGCAGGTAATAATTATCGGATCTGTTCCAATCGTAAAACTTTGATGGTACCTTTCAATAATTATGCACTAGGCATCAATCGATGGCACTCCAGAACAGATTCGCATTCCAGTCAATTCCAAGGTTCAGCCTGATGGGGCAGGAAGGATGCCTGCATTATATATATGTATATATAAAAATATATGTATGCACATATATATATACATGTAATATATACAAAATGATACAAACATACATATAATATGCTGCATAAATATTTTAAGGTGTTACACAGGTATATATAGAGGCACTACATAAGTATATATAAGGGTATGATGTAAATGCATAGAAATGTGCTACATAAATGTTCACATACAACACACTATTACTATTGCATTGTTTCAGTTCAGGTTAATAATCGGGTTCTGGCTTATGTTGGTTATCAGTTTGGATAAGTTGCGAGAGCAGGTGAAAACAGAAGACACGAGTACGAAACAGAAGCAGTACGAATCCGGGCCGAAGGCTTCATATGGCTACGGAGGACAGTTTGGAGTTGAGAAGGAAAATATGGACAAGGTACGGCTTCCTTAATGCATCTATGGTTTTGTGAGGGTGTTGATTAGGGGAAAGAATTAACAGCAGCTCTTGGGCTGAAAGGAAAATGATCTGCTAAGAAATTTCTGTGCAGACCATTTTTCGCTGAACGTAAGACGCAGGTTATGTCTGTCAGATATCCATGCTGCGGCATCTTAGAGGCACCTAAGTGATGCTCTGCAAATGTTCAGAGACACCGGTTAATATGTACTTACTTACTTACCAGTACATAGCTTCAAATGTACTTGATATGTGTATGTAAGACCTTGAGAGTGATTTCACTGAGTCGGGAGCGCCACTGATGAGTTTATTCTTAAAGTGGAGCTTTCTAAAGCTCTTTCTAAAAACGTTGGGAACTGTTCTTTTCCTTGGACTGGGAGTGCCTCTGAATAGTTGTCTTGAAGAGGTGCTATATAAATGTTCTGAATGCTTAAATGAAAGAAGCATTTTCAGCCTAATGACGTCCTAAACATGTGCTATATAAATGATGAGACGTGTATTTGAACGTGCGTGTACCTACATAGACACGTGCACATGTGCACTGTATTTTAGGAACCTTGAATAACGCTTTTATTATGATAGGCTACATGTTTTGAGTGGTGCATTTTTTCATTGTGACAGAGTGCAGTCGGACATGATTACAAGGCGCCCTTGTCTCAGCACGTGAGTCAGACGGATGCGGCAAAGGGTTTTGGAGGAAAGTACGGCGTCCAACAGGATAGGAAAGACCAGTCGGCTGTCGGATGGGATCACCACGAGAAAGTCGATAAACATGCTTCACAGAAAGGTTAAGGTCTTTTGTTCCTTGAATCTGCACTTTTCTGCCTTGCCGTTACTACATATTGATTCTTTTTTCTTATTTTTAAATATTCGTTTATTCAACAAACTGACAAACTGCAGTACGATTACATGAAATAGTAGGAACACATGATAACAAGTTAAACAAGAGTTGATTTTACAACTGAATGGCAGCCTGTTGGGCATCGATCCGTTCTACTGCTGCTCATTTTACCATCGCCCCTAGGGAGTGGAAGGCTGAGTTGACCTTACGGGGCCAGCGGTTATCAAACCCGCATCATTCTGTTCTTCGTGCCTGTTTATTACCATTCATCCATCGCCCTAACCGATTCTGTACGTATTATTGTATTTAATTTTGTTATTTCTTTATTTATTAAGCATGGCTATCTAATAGATGCTCGAACTCTTTCTCTTCGTTCAAGAAACGCCTCAAAGCTCCGTATTTCTCATTGGTTTAAACGTTTAGATGTCTTTCTGTTCTTCACCTGGCAACTGACGAACTGCAATCTTGTGTGACTTTATGCGTATTATATTTCCTTTGATAACAGTAATTAGTAAATGCAAGCATCGATGATGCCTTAGTATTGTAATAACAGCTCTGCAAAGGTTTCCAGATTAGATTAGAGTAATAATTTAAGTGCCTCTAAGTAGGCAATTCAAAGTTTCCAGATTAGATTAGAGTAGATGTAAGGGCCTCTATGGTGCCTGACAAGTGTTTATTTACATTACAATACGTTACGTGACAGTGGTAACCATGGCAACCATGACCTGTTGCTCAAACAGATCATTCCGTTGGATTTGGTGGTAAATATGGCGTTCAATCGGATCGTGTCGACAAATCCGCCAAGGGATGGAGTGAACATACGAAACCAGAGATGCACTCGTCACAGGTCGATGGCAAGAAGGGCTTCGGTGGAAAATTTGGCGTCGAGACGGACAAGGTGGATAAGTCTGCAAAAGGATGGGACGAGAAGAGCAAACCGGAACTTCATCCATCGCAAGTCGATGGAAAGAAAGGCTTTGGTGGAAAATTTGGAGTGGACTCGGGAAACGTGGACAAGGTTCGTAAAATGATTAAGATTTTGTTGTAAGAGTCTTGTATACTGTGTTAGATTAGATATGATTAGATTAAGTGTGGATCGTTGGATGAATGGATGGATGGATCATTGGATCATTGGATCATTGGATCATTGGATCATTGGATCATTGGATCATTGGATCATTGGATCATTGGATGGATGGATGGATGGATGGATGGATGGATGGATGGATGGATGGATGGATGGATGGATGGATGGATGGATGGATGGATGGATGGATGGATGGATGGATGGATGGATGGATGGATGGATGGATGGATGGATGGATGGATGGATGGATGGATGGATGGATGGATGGATGGATGGATGGATGGAAGATGAGAAGGCGAGGGAGAGGACTGGCCACCCGCCCTCATATGCCAAGGCTAAGAAAATGAAGTGCTAAAACTTCATACCTAGTGAGTTCTTTAAAGTTACTGCTTGCTGTTTTGTTGGCAGTCTGCTCATGGATATGGACAGGCTGATCATGCGGTCGGAACTAACTACGAACGAACAAAGCCCCAAGTGTCTGGTCAGTCACTCTCTGTCTCATTCTCTCTGTCTGTCTGTTTGTTTGTTACTTCTGTCTCATTGTCTTCGTCTGTCTCAATATTCTGCATGTTTGCATGTCTGTATATTGCTGTCACTCAGTTTTACTCTCATTATCTGTCTTTCTGTCTGTCTCTGTTGTCTGTCTTTGTCTGTTTGTCTGTCTTTGTCTGTCTGCCTTTGACTATTTGTCTGTTTGTCTGAAATTCTTTCTCACTCACTGTTCCATCTCTTTGTCTCGCTCTCACATTGCAACACGTGCAGTACCCCTTGCTGTACTGGTTACTTACAGTACTTACACTACACTGTTTACATCACAGCATTTACATTACATTACTTACACTATGTAATTTACGTTACGTTACTGGCATTACCTTACTTAAATCACATTACCATGATGGAGAAGTTAGATACGAGTTTCCCTATACTGATGTGATGAGCTGTCATTTGATTGTTTTGCGTGGAAAACTGTGGTTTAGGTTCTGATGGGGCGAAGAAGCTTATGGCGAGGTTTGAGAACATGGCCAAGTCATCGAGCGAAGAAGACAAGAAACGGTTGGATGAGGAGCGTACAAAAAGAATGGCCAGAGAACAGAAAGAACGCGAGGCAGCGAAAAAGCGAGAGGAGGTTTGAGTCATTCATTCATTCATTCTGGCAATTTATATAGCGCCTCTTCAAGAAGCCTATTTAGAGGCACTCCCAGTCCAGCTAAAGAGAAAAAGAGAAAAGACTTGAGCTGTTGGTAGGAAGCAGGCGAATTATTCTGGAGCAGTAGGCATAGCGCAAGTGGGAGCCCATTCCAAGTACAATACAATACAATTAGACATTTATAACGCGCTTTAACTAGACAAGTGGCCAACAATAATAAACGGTTTTGACCGATAATATGTGACTTGCTCTGGCAAAAAGAGGCTTTTGTCCAAAAAATTAGTTTTTTATATTATGTGCTAAAATTGATAAGTAATAATTTCTGTTTAAATGTTGGAAAAATTATTATTCTATCTTGATGGGTTCCAGAAATATGAATTTTATATTATTTTTTTACTCGAAAGTACAATTTCAAGAAAAACGCATGCAAAGTTTATTATCTTAATACAAACCCTAGATAGATTGCAAAGTTTATGTATAAATTTCTCATGAAATAGGTTAAATATTATTAAAATAATATTTTTCCGTATAATATAAGATCCTATTTATTGATTATGCCAAAAAATGATGTGTTAAAAATTTACACCTGATTGGTGTTTTAGCTAATTTCTTCAGTTTTATCACTGGCGACTTACGCCTCCTTTTGCCAGAGCAGGTCACACATTAATCTAGTACTCAACAAAAAACCATCTTTTATCAAAATAATAAGGTAAGACTTGACAAAGTAATGATAATGTAAATTGTCCAGAGGTAAATATATAACAATAAGCTTCATCAATTTGAGTGAAACTCTTGGCGCTGTTGGAACTTCAGGAGCGCCAATCATCAGTCGCAGCTGCTCCACAGGCTGAACAAGACATCTACGATGACACGACCGCAGTCGTAGGAGGGGGAGGCAGACGAGAGGAAGAGGAGCAGGATATGTATGAGGATGCTTCTTCCATCCAGAAAGCGCCTCAGCCTCCGAAAGCCACTCCATTTGCTCCTCCACCCGCCCGACCACCTTCAGATGATGAAGAGGAAGAGGAGCAGGCTCTGTATCAAGTAAGAGCTTTCCCAATTGACCAGCATTTCACTTTAGTTCTGTTGTTATGCATATTTTGTGAATGACCAATGGTCAAGTGGATAGCAAGCTTGCTGTCAACTGAGAGGTCAGGGTTCAAATCAAAAACAGAGGTCAAGGTTCAAATACTTTTTTAGATTCAGTCTCCATTGTTCTCTTTTTAATTTAGTGTGTGTGTTCATGTGAAGACATACCTGTTTAAATCTTTTACATTGCCTCATGAGCATTGCTTCTAGTGTACATGTTCTTACAAGGCAATGTATTTTGTGTTTTGATACATAAATACGTAACCTACATATATCCATTTATCCATACATTCGTTATCCACATGCAAGCACGCATGCACGCGTACCACTCTACTTGTTTTTGTACTTGTGCCTTGATGCTGTTTGTTTAAATTCTCGTTCCTTTCTGTTTTCTAGGATGTTGAATCCAGCGGATACAAGCCAAGCCAACCAGAACCTGAGGAACAGTTGTACGAGGTAGTATCGTTCTGTGTTCACAGAAGTGTTCTTTGAGTTCTTAGAAGTGTTCTCAGTGTTGTGTTCCTAGCATTCTTGTTGTTTCTACTTAGAGTCATTGTCAGTTTTGCCTTGGAACTCCTAAAATGTATATTGTTTCATGCTCTTAGGATACTTCTGTTACGGCACATGGTGGTGGCACTAGTGCCAAAGATGACGTCGCTCTGTACGAGTCAACGGATGACTTTGGAAGTCCTGCTCAGTCACATGCCGGTGCAAAAGCCACAGCACTCTACGACTACCAAGCAGGTAGTGGATGCTTGTTTTCTAGAAAGTGCCCTGTGCTTAGCTGTAAGGTAGCACTTTAGAAATTTGAAAGTTTACGATTACGAGTTATTCTGTAGGCAGACTATGCTCTGAAAATATGTCTGTGTTCCAGTGGGAATTTGAACCCCAACCACAGGAGGGAGGGAGAGAGAGAAAGAGACAGACCAAGACAGAGGATAGACAAGAGGGAGACAGACAGACAGTGATCGTGACACCCCTATAAGTTATGCTCATTGCCTAGGGTTTTATCGATACCGTTTAGCCCCATTTTAAGACTGTCGTCCTCAGCCGGGGCTGGGTTGGGAGCGCCTCTGGGTAGGTAGCTTGAAGGGGCGCTATATAAATCTACACAATGAATGAATGAAATGGTGTTGTAAATGTTTGTTTTCCATTAAATTTGTTTGATTTGTTCTTTCCACTGCAGCCGATGAAGACGAGTTGACCTTCGACCCTGGCGAGGAAATCACAGACATTGAATTCGTAAGTGGATTAGTTTTTATGTAAATATCAGCGGTGCGCCAATCTTTGTCCAGTAAGTGCAACTGGCTTTTGGTTTTTAGTTTTGGTTTTCAGTTGTCATATAATTTTGCACTCTGTTATGATAAGGTAAGTGGGAAGTGCAAGGGTAAGTTATGGATAGGTAAGATAATTAGGCACAGGAATGGGTTATGGACAGGTAAGTTTGGTAGGTATGGATATATGATGTAAATCAGGTATGAATAGCTAAGGTTAGTATGGAAAGATAAGTTTTATGGAAAGATAAGGTAAGTAAGATATGGAGAGGTAGGGTTAATCTGATCTGACCTTATTCTCGTAGACGGAAGGTATGGTTTTAGAGTTTATAACAGTGATCATAGATAATAGATCTGTTAACTGGGATAATAATATGTAGTTGCGGCTTGGTTTTCATAACTTTTGATACACTTTAATAATAGTACATTGTTCGTTAGACACCAACGCAAGGGAATTTACTAATTAGCAATTTATATAGTGCCTTTTCTGATCGTTTTGTGTTCTGTAGATCGACGAGGGCTGGTGGCGAGGAACATGTCGTGGCCACACTGGCCTCTTTCCATCCAACTACGTTGAACTGCGGCAGTGAAGACACGTAACGATGCCTTGAACTAAAGCAGGCTAATATTCAAAATGAATTTTCTTGAAGCGAACTGACCTCCAAGTGCGTTCGCCTGATGCTATGCTAGAAACAATGCACTGTATGAACTTCTGCCCTTTATATTTCCAGACTTCTCTCACAGAATTTAAATGCAGTTCTGAAGTGTCTTGGGTGGGGGGTGCCCTGTTTTGCTTGGTAATTTGATAAATGTGCCATTTTATAACCCGATAAATATACCAATTCATAATCTGACAAAAAACCTGCATAATTCATTTCAGATATTTATATAGCGCCCCTTCAAGATTTCTACTCAGAGGCGCTCCCGACTACAGCGCGGACACTGAATCGGAGTTTCACGCCGAAGCGCATGAGCAATTGCGAGTGAAGGACTTGCCCAGGGTCCCTACGCGGTGGCTTGAGGTAGATTCGAACCCGCAACCCTCCGGCTGCAAGGCACCAAATATACCCCTTGAGGTGGATTCGAACCCGCAACCCTCCGGCTGCAAGGCACCGAACATACCCGTACACCACCGCGCCCCACAAATGTGATCAACATGCCATTTTTGGTCCATTTCATAATTATGATCATAATCTGATTAATAAAACCATTTCGTAATCTGTTTTGTAATAGCTTTGTGGTTTTCCAGGATGCTTTGAGGATCCCATTATGCATGCTTATCTCACCAGAATCTTGAAGTAATGGTGCTGTACAAGTCTTCTGATTAGATTAGATTAGATTAACATGCATTCTGTTTTACTGCCGTCAGGGTTATTGAGCACGTATAGATCAGCTTTGAACTGTGACCTTGTGGTGCAATAGCCTTATAGCTACATACTTAACTCTTTCGCAGCTATGTTGCTTTTAATGATTTTCACCATAATTAGTTCATATGAATACAAACACTTAAAATCTGTAGAAATATAGACATGTCCTATATCATTTGTTCGTATAGTATTCATGAACAATATTCTGTCTTGAAAACGCTGATCAATTAATGCTTACAAATGGAACTCCTAGAAAATATAGCTTATTATATGCCAAATGGTCACGTTTTTGTAGCGACCGCACCCGCTGCGGAAGAGTTAACATGACTGCAGAAGCAATCTTAAGCTGGTTTCAGTGTACCAGATGCAGGAAGCAAACCTAATTATTTCAAAGTTATTTTGTACTAAATGTACGATTCATTGGTGTTTGACTCCTGTGTTGAGGAAGGGACATATTTATATGGTAATTTCATTTTATAAGGTTTCTGAAAATACAGATGTATTTTTCGTTCATTTTCAATCAGGGCTTAAATCGTTGAGCAGTTGTGTCTTGTTTTTATGTAAAGTGTGTTCTCGAGTTCTTGTCGGTGCTTTTTCAGATGGAACGCTGCTCAAGAACCTTTTTCAGCTAAAAATAATATAGTTAATTTAAATTTGTAATAAAACCATTCTTTAGTTCCTTTAAGTGTTTTCAGAGTTTATTGATAATATATATAAATATATAAAATAAAAATATTAGCATGAAATACGCCCCATGGTCCACTGTCAATCAGGGGCGCAACCACGGTCCAGAAGTTGGGGGGGACCTACTAGAATGTCTGAGTGGGGGGATTTGCGAGCGCCGAAGGCGCGAAGCTGCAATTGCCGAAGGCAAGAAGCCCCTAACGACTAGGGGTATGGGGAGCGTCGTAAGCTCCCCTATCGGGGTCTGGGGCTCCGCCCCAGAAGCCAACGCAATTTTTAGCATAGGCTATGATGCCAAATGGAGTACATTTTGGGCTTTAATTTACCTCAAATTTTTTTCATCGATGATTTCGATATAAAAGTACCTAAACCTTCTAGATCTTTGAAAAATGTGACTTTATTATTATGAATAAACTGCATGGACGTGACAACGGTTTAAGAGAATTGAACGGAAAAGAGTAGAATAAGCTCTAGAACAGTGTTTGTCAAAACTAGGAAAATCGGCAGGGAGGAAGCCTGAACGGGTCAATTTTCTCAGAATACCGTTAAGGCGTTTATGTTCCCTTTCAGTGGCAAATCCCACCAAACAGAGGAGGCATAGGCCTAAAGTAGCCGTGCGAGGGTAGTAGCTCTAACAACGTCAAAGAGACGTTGACCGTGGGCGACCAAAACACGTAGCGCGAACATGGATTTTCGGGCTTTGCAGCATATTTTGTCGATGTGTGCCCCAAAGCCAATCCCATCAGAGATGGTGACACCCTAAATAACCATCTCCTGGACCCGCTCGATGCCAGGGATGAGAGGAGGGAGGGCAATCGGTTTGGACCTCGGTCGTTCGACGGTTCGACAACCATTTCTCTGGTCTTAGCATGGTTTAATTTAAGATTGCTAATGGATGCCCAATTAGAGATATGGTCAAGTTCAGAAAGAGTGCTGTCAATGCAGGAAGCAGGGACCAGCAAGTAGCTATCGTCAGCATATTTAGTGCGCCGGTTTTCACTGTATTTAGGTTTAAGGCTAGAAATTGCTATGACAAAATCAGTAGGTCCAAGGCCACAGCCACAAATCCTATCCCGATTCCTTCTCCTCCCTTCACCTCCCTCGCCATTTCAACTCTAAGCATCATCCACCTTAGCCGTCTGACTGTCTGCCTGCCTGACTCTATGGATTTTGACCCTCTGTCTATCGATTCTGTTTTGGTTAAGTAAGCTGGTTCCCGCGACTTCGCTTTTGTGGGCGCTGTAGAAATATCGAGTTTACGATTACGATTACTATTACGATTACTTGTACTATACTGGCATTAATGGTACAGAGGGGAGAGATCGCGGAAGGCAAGAAGCTCCTAACGACTATAGTGTTTATAGGGGAGCGTCGTAAGTTCTCCAATCGGGGTCTGGGTCTGCGGAGCCCCAGAAGCTGACGCAATTTTGAGCATTTTATACCAAATGGAGTGCATTTTGGGCTCTTGTTTACCTCACAATTTTCAAAAGTTGGGGGGGACGGTCTCAAGCTGTTCGAAAGTTGGGGGGACGCGTCCCACGGGTCCCATAGGGTGGTTGCGCCTATGGGCTCTGCGCTCCTCGGTCAACCGAGAGCTTCTTGTCCCCTGGGCCCATTCATCTCTCAGGCAGCGCCGAGCCTTCTCGATCATTGAGCCCTCCACCTGGAATAGGCTCCCACTCGAACTGCGCTTGCTGCCCCGCGCCAATATGCCTGCGCAAATTGTACGCTTCGATGTAGTTGCAACTAAGAGGGTTAAAACCAGCAGAAGAACGGTACCGCTCAATTCCTGGTTAAAAAGCACGAAAAGGCCCAACGGTGGGTAAAAATTTAAAGCACTCCCATTGCTTAAGTTCCTCTTGTTTTTGCTCCAAGACAACAGCTGTTCTCCTATCCAACTCTGCCTGCTATACTCGCTTAAACAATTCCCTTTTCTTCACACTCCCCCCCAAGTTCTTCGCAACCCTCGAAAGACGCCATAATTATAGCGTCCTGGAAATTAATCACAAATCGACTGCAAATAGTAAATAGCATCACGAAACAATCCGTGCGCGGGTTTATAATTATATGGCTTCCGTCTGAGTCTGTATTGGTCTCTGTCTCCGTTCGTCTCTGTCTCTGTCTGTGGTATGTCTCTATAGTATGTCTCTGTCTGTCTGTCTGTCTCTGTCTGTCTGTCTGTCTTTCTCTCTCTCATCTCACTCTCCTTCTCTCTCTCTCTCTCTCTCTCTCTCTCTCTCTCTCTCTCTCTCTCTCTCTCTCTCCTCCCTCTCTCTCTCTCTGTCTCTTTCCCTCTCTGTCTCTCTCTGTCTCTTCCTCTCTGTATCTTCCTCTGTCTCTCTCTCTCCTCTCTGTCTCTGCCTCTCCCTCTCCCTCCCTCCCTCCCTCCCTCCCTCCCTCCCTCCCACCCTGTGTCTCTCCCTCCCTCTGTCTTTCCCTCTCTGCCTCTCTGTCTGTGTGTGTGTTTCTGTCTGTCTTTCTATTTGTCTGTCTGTCTGTCGGTCTGTCTGTCTGTCTCTCTCTTAGATAGATAGAGAAAGACTGCATGTTGGAGCCACGCCCGAAGCAGTTACTGTGTATAGACCGTGATTCCGTGACCAAGACCTTCGCTCGCAATTGCTCTGCAATATAATTGTACCTGCGACATCGTCGTGTGTGCACTCTGAGCTTTGGAAGGAGGGCAATATCAAAGTACAGTTGTATTGTATTATTGTATACACTGACAGACGGACAGACAGACAGACAGATAGATCGAGGTTGTCTCACAGAGAAACTGCGAAAATAATAATTAGAGCTACAGCGACATCTTGGTCTGGGAGGCACCGCGTTTAACCAACAAACCATAGGCTATGGATTCGATTCCAGTTAGGCCTATATTTCAGCGTTTTAGGGCGACTAATACTGCCCCATTGAAACTAGCAGACAAAAAACCTGTGAAGTGGATACATGAAATGTAATTGCTGAACAAACTGTATGCAAAAGATACATACTACATGAAACATAAGCAGAAGTTCATAATATAACATATGCATACAAATATCCACAAAATTATGTTGCATTTTCTAAACAGACTCGAATCAACGTTTGATTTTGTGAGACCATTTCAATTCACAAGAGAATCAATCAGCCGTTTATTTCAGACGCAGAAAGGTCCGTTCGCTGGATGGCGCCACGTGCTCCATACATGCACCCGATGACCCCTCAGGTACAACGTCCAGCGCATTGAGGTGTGGCGGTCGACTGTCAATCAGATCGAGAATGAACTCTTTGACCTGTGGGCAAAACATCAAGACAACACACGTCTGATAGGCACAACAAAACAACTGATGGTCGGCCACGTAGGCCTATGTATACACGCAGCGCAACGACGGGCGCTATATAAAGCAACAAAGGCTCTCACACTTACATACATAAATACATACATGAACTATTCTTACACACACACACACACACACACACACACACACACACACACACACACACACACACACACACACACACACACACACACACACACACACACACACACACACACACACATACACACACAATACTAGTAATACTACTACTACTACTACCACCACCACACACACACACACATACACATACTCCACACACACACATACACAGTCTTCCCGCAGCTATTCAGGAAATAAAGAGCTATTATGTTTTTAAAAAACAGTTAAAACTCTACTTGCTCTCAAGCTCTTAGCATAATGTGGTGACAATAATATTGACTTTGTGTATGCGTGTAAAGCATCCTAGAAGTAGCTTGCTACTGACGATGCTCTATAAATTGTCGTAATTACAATACAATTACACCACCACCACCACCACCACCACCACCCACCACCACCACCACCACCACCACCACCACCACCACCACCACCACCACCACCACCACCACCACCACCACCACCACCACCACCACCACCACCACCACCACCATACCTACATGCATAGGTTAGGTTAGTGGAGTCTTTCCTACCTCTTTCTGGATGTAAATCTTGAGCCAGTTCCACTTCTGCCATCTCTCGGCGAATCTTGAGCACCAAGTTGGCCGGAGTGGCAAAGTGCGAATCCTTCTTCGCAAGTCTTCATCATCATCATCAGTTCCTGACGCCAGCCATTTGGCGGCGATGGGTACGAATAAATGACCTCCATTGTCCTCGTTCTTTTGTCAAGTCCATTGCTCTCCTTAGTGTCTGCATGTGTGTTGTCTATCCAGCGTTGTCTTGGTCTGCCTTTGTTTCTTTTTCCTTCGAATCTTGCGTGTAGTAACGTATACACTGAAAATAACAACGGGAAAAGCGAGAAGCAAACGAAGCGAGAGAGGGAGAGATAGAAGAAGAGGCAAAGGATAGGATGGGGAGCGAAAATGGAGAGGCACACGGAAAGGCACAGGAACATGGAGAAGGTCGGGAACAGACAAGGAAAAGAACAAGGACAAGGACAGGCCTCCGCTTCCACCACCGTCACAGCCTCCGCCTCCGCCACCGCATCCGCCTCTTCCTCCGCCTCCGCCTCCGCCTCCGCCTCCGCCTCCGCCTCCGCCTCCGCCTCATCCTCCTCTCCGCCTCATCCTCATCCTCAACCTCAACCTCAACCTCAACCTCAACCTCAACCTCAACCTCAACCTCAACCTCAACCTCAACCTCAACCTCAACCTCAACCTCAACCTCATCCTCATCCTCAACCTCAACCTCAACCTCAACCTCAACCTCAACCTCAACCTCAACCTCAACCTCAACCTCAACCTCAACCTCAACCTCAACCTCACCTCATCCCTCATCTCAACCTCATCCTCAACCTCAACCTCAACCTCAACCTCAACCTCAACCTCAACCTCAACCTCAACCTCATCCTCAACCTCAACCTCAACCTCAACCTCAACCTCAACCTCAACCTCAACCTCAACCTCAACCTCAACCTCAACCTCAACCTCAACCTCAACCTCAACCTCAACCTCAACCTCAACCTCAACCTCAACCTCAACCTCAACCTCAACCTCAACCTCAACCTCAACCTCAACCTCCTCAACCTCAACCTCAACCTCAACCTCAACCTCAACCTCAACCTCAACCTCAACCTCAACCTCAACCTCAACCTCAACCTCAACCTCAACCTCAACCAACCTCAACCTCAACCTCAACCTCAACCTCAACCTCAACCTCAACCTCAACCTCAACCTCAACCTCACCTCAACCTCAACCTCAACCTCAACCTCAACCAACCTCAACCTCAACCTCAACCTCAACCTCATCCTCATCCTCATCCTCATCCTCATCCTCAACCTCAACCTCAACCTCAACCTCAACCTCAACCTCAACCTCAACCTCAACCTCAACCTCAACCTCAACCTCAACCTCAACCTCAACCTCATTCTCAACCTCAACCTCAACCTCAACCTCAACCTCAACCTCAACCTCAACCTCAACCTCAACCTCAACCTCAACCTCAACCTCAACCTCATCCTCAACCTCAACCTCAACCTCAACCTCAACCTCAACCTCAACCTCAACCTCAACCTCAACCTCAACCTCAACCTCAACCTCAACCTCAACCTCAACCTCAACCTCAACCTCAACCTCAACCTCATCCTCAACCTCAACCTCATTCCTCAACCTCAACCTCATCCTCAACCTCAACCTCAACCTCAACCTCAACCTCAACCTCAACCTCAACCTCAACCTCAACCTCAACCTCATCCTCATCCTCAACCTCAACCTCAACCTCAACCTCATCCTCATCCTCCTCCTCAACCTCAACCTCAGCCTCAACCTCAACCTCAACCTCAACCTCATCAACTCTCCTCTGCCTCAACCTCAACCTCAACCTCAACCTCTGCTCAACCTCAGGTCAACCTCATCCTCATCCTCATCCTCTGCCTCTCCCCATCCTCTGGTCTGCCTCTGCCTCTGCCTCTGCCTCTGCCTC
>JACEVL010000850.1:382500-462500 GCA_020284085.1 Aporrectodea caliginosa | reverse complement strand
TGAAAATAAAAACGGAAAAACCGAGAAGCAAACGAAGCGAGAGAGGGAGAGACAGATGAAGAGGGAGAGGCATAGGAAGAGGGAGAGAGAGGGAAAGGCACAGGGAAAGGGAGAGGCACAGGGAAAGGGAGAGGGAACTGGGCAGGGGCAGGGACAAGAACAAGGACAGGGACAGGTACAGGCCTCCGCCTCAATATCCAATTCCGCACATTTATCAACATCACAACCATTATCACCACTATCATCACCATCAACATTATCACCATGGATTCGATTATAAACAGTTGCTTTTTCAAGAGACAATACGCAACAACATCAACAATACAGTTCTGGGGCGGCGGTTGGTTTTGGGGACATAGGTTCGGTGGCCTGGAGGCCAGGGTCCGCCTCAATATCCAATTCCGCACCTTTATCTCATAAACTCCGATCACAACCATTATCACCACTATCATCACCATCAACATTATCACCATGGATTCGAGACCCAGTTGCTTCAAGAGGGCTGCGCTTATTTTGGCCAGTAATTCTAGTCCATTGGACCTATAGGCTTAAGAATCAGCTCATTTATATAGTCATATATTCGTTATTAGACCTGAATACGTACTCATGCATCTTGTCTTCGAACATCGTCGAAAATAGTCTTCGAGAAGAAGCGTCATCTTGATTTCTTCGAAGTTTCTGTCTCTAATTATTTCTCGACTTGAAGCAAACCAACAACATTTCTTCTTCTTTATTAAACGCGGATGACGTCACAATAATGGTCAGCAGCTGTTGTTGCCGTGACAACGCGTGACGTAATATAGAAAGGCACAAGCGATTATAGCGGTTAGGTCTCTATTCTAGTATTAAAATTTAAAGTCAATTCGTAGTAAATAAGTAAGTAAATATCCCTCATTAATTGCACCTGACAAGCGCGCATCGTAATCGTAATCGTAATCATAATCAAACATTTATATAGCGCCACTCAAACAGAGGCGCTCCCGACCCGAGCCAGTCTCTGCACTGGTAAAGGGAGGTTTTCAGGCGCTTGCGGAACTGGTCAAAAGAAATAGAAAAAGGTCAGTCCTGAGGGACTGAGGTAACTGGTTCCAGCTATTGGGACCAACAATAGCGAAACTCCTAGACTGGGCCGTAGAAGTACGCACCCGCGGGACAACCAAGTAACCACGGGCCGAGGACCGAAGGGAGGAACGACTGTGCAGAGAAGATACTGGGGTACAAAAGGCCCTAAGATAGTGAGGAGAAGACCCAGCAAGACAGCTTCGCATGAGGGAACAGACCTTGAATTGGATGCGCTGGCGGATGGGGAGCCAGTGAAGGGAGTCACGGATAAAATAGGAGATATGGTCAAACTTTGCAATGCCCCCTATGAGGCGGGCGGCAGCGTTTAGAATGGACTGAAGTTTAGATGTATTTGTAGAGGAGAGACCAATGTACACCGCATTCCCATAATCAATCCTGGAACAGATCAATGCATGGACCAAAGTCGTGATAGTGTGCAGTGGTAGTGATTGGCGGATGGCACGGAGTTGGCGTAGGTAGTAGAAGCAGGAACGAGAGACACTATTTACGCGCATGCATACGAACTAAAAAGTATATTCGTTTTATTAAGAAAAACAATCTGATAAAAACAGAACTGCTAACACGAGTGATAATGGATAAGAAGAGTTAATTAGAAAATTTTAAATAAACTAGTAAATATTTTTTATATAATTAGGATTTGGGAATAAATTGCGTTATCTTTGGGTGGGAGAGTATGGTTGTGTGCTCTAGGTCTTAATTGGTAAAAGGAGAGGGGTTGGAGTGGAGGTTGGAGTTGGCAAAGTGCATGTTTGGGGTTGTGCAATATGGAGAAAAGAAGAAAAGAAGATTATTTGCGAGTTCAGACACTGTTGGAAATGATTGTTCTAGGCAGGGGCGCAACCACGGTCCAGAAGTTGGGGGGACCAACTATAATGTCTGAGTGGCGGGGGGGATTGCGAGCGCCGAAGGCGCGATGCTGCGATTGCCGAAGGCAAGAAGCCCCTAACGACTAGGGGTATGGGGGAGCGTCGTAAGCTCCCCCATCGGGGTCTGGGGCGGAGCCCCAGAAGCATGACGCAATTTTGAGCATTTGATGCCAAAATGGAGTGCATCTTGGGCTTTAATTTACCTCAAATTTTTCAACGATGATTTCGATATAAAAGTGCCTAAACCATCTAGATCTGTGAAAAATATGACTTTATTATATGAATAAACTGGAAGTGACAATTAAGGGTTTAAGAGAATTGAACGGAAAAGAGTAGAATCAGCTCTAGAATAGTGTTAGTCAAAACTTGGATAATCGGCAGGGAGGAAGCCTGAACGGGTCAATTTTCTCAGAATACCGTTAAGGCGTTTATATGTTCCCCTACAGTGGCAAATCCCCAACAAACAGGGAAGGCATAAAGTAGCCATGCGAGGGTAGTAGGCTAGTAGCTCTGACAACGTCAAAGAGACGTTGACCGTGGTGACCGTGGGCGACCAAAACACGTAGCGTGAACATGGATTGTCGGGCTTTGCAGCATATTTTGTGAATGTGTGCCCCAAAGCCAATCCTATCTGAGATGGTGACACCCAAAATAACCCGGCATCTCCTGGACCCACTCGATGCCAGAGATGAGAGGAAGGAGGGCAATAGGTTTAGACCGGGCATTCGGTCGTCTGACAACCATTTGTGACCTGTGAAAGAGCAGAAAGTTTTCTGCAGGACGGTTCCACTCGCCTTCAGTCGTCTGTTCGGGTGGACGAGGATATGATGGCTTTTATGCGTGGGGAGAGCATGCGTAGGCAAGCAGAGGGGGCGATGCATTCTCGAGACCATGCTGTGCACTTAGGGCCAGAGCCTGGTTGGCCTGCGTGGCCAGAAACTGATTTTCCTGCGTGGCCAGAGCCTTCTGAGGAAAGGGAAGCAAGTCCTGTGGAGAAGCGGCAGAATGAAGAAGGGTTATCTGATGGCTCTGGTTCCCCTAAGGCAGAAGTCGAGGATTACGCTGACGAACCAGAACTGAGGCAGATTGTCGAAGACCTGCGGACGAAGAACTTTGTGACCTGCGCAAGAGCAGAAAGTTTTCTGCAGGAAGGTTCCACTCGCCTTGAGTCGTCTGTTCGGGTGGACGAAGATATGATGGCCTTTATACATGGGGAGATCATGCGTAGGCAAGCAGAGGGGGCGATGTATTCTCGAGACCACGCTTTGCACTCATTTCCAGAACCTGATTTGGCCTGCGTGGCCAGAAACCTGATTGGCCTGCCTTCCCAGAAACTGATTGGCCTGCGTGGCCAGAGCCTTCTGAGGATGAGTGGAGGGACAAGCTGTTGGTCCATGAACACAAGTGGCCTGACAGGACTCTGCCTGTAATGGTGGGCGAGTTCGAATCCCACAAGCCAAATGTTGGTCCAGCTGCCCAGAGGTTCCTAGACAACACTCTGCCTTCCGGTGACTTTGGGTTCGAATTCCACAAAATAGCCCTTGGTCCAGCTGAGGACAATTCCAATGTGAACAACCCGGGAAAGCTGGAGCACGTCGTGGAAGCGCCGCATCCGGAGCATCGCGTCTGGGTCGGTGGTGCTGATGATGAACCGATAGACTCTGCCCCCTGCGCTATAAACGAAGGACCAAGGCATACCTTGCTCTGGAACAGAGATGGATGTATGATCAGATCATGACCTACGGACTGGATCCGGAGGGGACACCGCAGATGAGAGAGGGGAAAAAGCCGGTTCGTTTGGGTTCGTTCAGTGAGTGGGTTTGGGAGGGTCTGGGTTGGTTGGGTGGGTGGGTTTGGCGAGGGCGTCGCGAGAATAACAGTTTCTGGCGTCGCGAGGGTGACAGTTTCTGGGCTTGAGTTTTAGGGTAGGTTGGTTGGGTGGGTTTGACGAGGGGTCGTGAGGGTGGTCCTGGGACTTTATGGATTTCAGTTTTAGGGTAGGTGAGGTGGATGGTTTGACGAGGGGTCGTGAGGTGGTACTGGGTTTGAGTTTTAGAGTAGGTGGGGTGGATGGTTGAAACGAGCAAACATCGGGTGAACTATCGAAAGTTTTAATTAGTAGAAGATTAGTCCCTTAAGCCAGTCCTGAGGCAGCCATGGGTATGAAATGTTAAATTTAACGACTTCATTTTCTTAGCCTCGGCATGTTAAATTACGTATGGTGAGAGGTATATCATTTCCATGTGCGGGGCCAACGCATTTTATAGAAAACATCCGAGAATTAGTCTTAGCAAAAGCTATTCTAACATTAGCAGCAGAACGTACAGGGTATACGGGGTTTAGGATAAACTTAGCAGTGAAATAGTTACTAAAGACCATTGGTAATTGATTGTTAAAAGATTTGAGCTGCCCGGATGCTCATTGGTTCTGATGCTTTAAATACTATAGTCTGTACATTGGTCTATTATTAGTACAGCAGATGTTAAGTAGACGAACTTAATATATAGAGACTACTTCACCGTTATAATATATTGTTAAGTTTTTAAATATTCACACGGATATAGTCAGGACATAGACCGTGCTATAGGGTTCAAGGGGGTAGTGCGGTTCAAGCTTACGTACGCAGGTGGGGGTGCAAAAGTACAGGTGCCTACAGGGAGGGGAGGGGTTAATTTTTTGTCAGGATTTCTGCGAACGTAGTAAATCTCGAGCCAAAGCTCTGCCCCGGACGGGATTTGAACCCCGACCTCTCTCGGTTCTCAGTCCAGCGCGCTAACCGCAACTCTATTGGCGGCATTTGTTAAGGATGCCATAAATTCGATTAAGCTGATGGTGGTGGTGGTGGTTGGTTGGTTAGTGGTGGTTGGTGGTTGGTTCTGGGTTGGTGGGGCTGACTAACCGCATTGCGTCAGCAACGTGGGTGATGGTGGGTGGAGGTGAGGATGGTGGTAAGGGTGTTGGCGGTCGGTGGGTGAATGGTGGTGGGGTTGGGTGGTGGGTGGTTTGGCGGTGGGTTCTGAATGGGTGGGGGCTGACCAACCGCACCGTTTCAACATCTGGCCAATAAAGTTACAGGTACTGATGGTCATGCGGCATGCTTGTTCACCAACCGAATTTCGTCAACCCAATGGCCAACAACGTGAGACGTAAAGAATTGCAAGGAAACCATTCAAGTGGTATAATTGTCGTGAACGTGATCTGCCTCGAAACCTGCATGAAGCCATTTATGGTAAGCGCCACAGAATTCAACTTGAAGGACGGTAGAGTAATCTATGATTAGATGTGGTAGTAAGCGTAACCAAGAAAGGTATTGTTATGTACGGTTAGGTATTTCAGGCTATGACAAGTTCTGGTATGGAAGACGAAGGAAGGTTAAGTGAGTCAAGGTGACACAAGGTAACGAAACGTAAGTTGAGGTAAAGTTAGGAAGTAGTGTTTAGGTAGTCTAAGAATTTTAAGGGCTAAACGTAGTGATAATAAGCTGACGTCAGGAAAAGGTTTATAGAGTATATGGTAAGATAGGGTAATTTTAAATAAGGTCAATTCATATAAAGCATATTGCATCGCTACATAGATTGGGTGGTGGGTGGGTGGGTGGGTGGATTGGTGGGTGTGGATGAAGAGTTCCTGGGTTCAGCTGAGGAAGATGCTAAAGGATGTCTCGCGAGAGCTTAAGCAAATCTTGGAAGCGCTGCGTTAGGAGTAAAGCATCTGTGTCGCCGGTGGTTTTGTTGCGACTGCTAGCATAGACGAAGGGAACATGGCATTTCCTGATCTAGAGCAGAGATAGGTCTATGAACCAGTCATCATGCAAGGACTTGTTCCAGCGGGGAAACATACATATAATAATAATAATAATAATAATAATAATAATAATAATAATAATAATAATAATAATAATAATAATAATAATAATAATAATAATAATAATAATAATAATAATAATAATAATAATAATAATATTAATTTTCGTTGTATATTTTCAAACTGACAAGTATGATTATAATTCATAATATGAATGGATGATCACAAGTTGTTACAGGAGTTGAATTTAACTGTTTGGCTGCCATGCAAGGCGCCCATCACGTCATACTGTTCATTTTCAACGCCATCTGGCGAATGAAAAGGTTGAGGGAGGGTAACGGGAAGCAATCCCGCGTCCGTTACCTCTTCATGCCAGAGTGTCATCGTTACCCTAAACCCCCTCCCCACCGCGAGTAGAGTATACGTTTGCCGTGGAACAAAACCGTAGATATATATATATCGTATTATATATTCAGCAAATAGTCGACCCTCCTGGCATCTCATTATAGCAGCAACTACCACGACGACACGGCATGCTAGATTCCAAAATAAAATAGAAGAGATGGAGCTGAACTAATGCGATATTCAGCAAACAACCGGCCTTTCTAATATTTCATTTTCGCCACCCGCTACCTTACACCCCACGCCAGATTCGAAAACAAAGCATAAGGAGACAAAAGAACAAAGGCGAAGTTCGGAGAGTTTTCGGCCCACAAGGCCTCTCATTTTCAGTACCGACTTTTTCCGTCTCAGTGGCTATTCTGATGTCTCATTATAGTCACCCACAGCCCCCACGAAAGATTCCAACACAAATAGATTAGAAGGCGTTGAACTAATAAGATACTTAGCTATGTACCTGAAGAAGCGCAGCAATATCACTTTTCTTTCGACGACTGGCCTCGTTCTATGTAGGCTACTCTTCTCGGTGACTGGATAATTAATTGCGGTCGTCCTTCTCCAGTTTATTATTGTCTCCGTGGCTTCACCAGCTGCTACGGACTGCTGTGGATTGCCACGAGGAGCTCGTAAGAGCTGCAATCTGCTGCGAAGGCTGCTATCTGCTGCAGGTAGCTGCGATCTGCTGCGGGTAGCTGCTGATGAGTCGTCTCGTAGCTGGCAGATATCGCTCTGTCACTGCAATACCTTCAGATCTAGAAGTGGCGACTGCAAGCTATTCTTAATGTAGGCAATATTACCATATTGGGCAATATTACCACATTAGCAGTATAATGCATTTACACTTGTAGCCAAGTTCACCGGCGCTACACTCTCTCCGATTTAATTTAAATTTCCAAACTCCGGGAGGAAATTTGTCTGATAATTACTTTGCTATATACTGGTTGGCAAGCAGTTTAAAAGTTACAGAACAGAATCAGACAAAATTATAACTTTAACGGCCCATCAGTCCATTTCGCTTAATTTATATCTGTCACAGTTCTTAGATTATTCCTCCAGAGTTCTCATTCTTTGACTCAGGACTTCTAGAAACTAGGTTAACTACAGACTACACCCTTCTAAATGGGAAACCCGCAATGATGGGCACTTTTAACTACTCTAGTTACTAACTAGTACTTATACTGCTACAAATGTAGTTGTCTAATAGTTATAACTAGTTTTAAAGATGTAATATAGTTTGAAGTTGACTACAAATATTTCATATTAACTACATTTTTTCCTATTTGTTTTAGCTAGCTCCATCTTAACCGAACTTCTGTAATAATTATTTCAAAAATGCAGACGTTGTTCATAATTCATATACATTATAAGTGATAGCGATATATATATTTTTATTAGAAATTTGAGCTTCCTATCTTGAATTATTTTTACAAGTTATTCCTTTCCCCAAGTCATTGTTCTGTGTGACAGTGCGTGTAATAACGGCTTAGCTTCACCAGAACCGTAACAACTCAAAATAATCGCCAAACAGTATGGTCTTTTTGAAGAGCTGTTTCAGCGGTCTAGCCTTTTCGTTCTCTTAAATATAATAGCTTTTAGTAAATATAGACTACCCGTTGATTTTAAATATTTACAATGTTCTAAGAGTTTTTACAGTAGCAGACTTTGTAAGTTAGACATTTTAGTAGTTATAACAGTTTGGCATTTGTAACTGTTAAAACAACGTACGCATCAGGGTGCCTTGTAATATAATTTATATAGATTCTTTACAACTGATCACCCGCGCAACCAGCAAGAACAATGTAGGCCTATGCTTCCCCCGCCTGGTGGGGACTGGCGAACGAAAAGGACAAATCCCGCATAGAACGACTGAATAACAGATTAAAACGCTCTGGTTTTATAGAGTCAGATTCCCCTTCTACGAATGTTCTTGCTAATAAAGCAGACACTTCACTCTTTAAAGCCGTTCTCTTAAATGAGAATCATTCACTCAGATGCCATTTTCCTAACCAACATTTTACGCCCTATTTTCTTAGGGTCAGATTACATAACTTTAACCTTCCTGACAAGGACTCACGAAATTTTATATCTCGTATGTTATTCCTGAACTCTTACTAAGCGATTATTACTTCATACTACAATATCTAGATGTATTTTTTTAGGGCTATGTACACCTACAGCTACAGCGTTATGTCTGTTGTTAACACAATAAACGAATATATGATGATGCTCTAGAAGTTCCTGTCCCTTGTTAGTTTGTTTGATATATGCAGTAATTCACTACAGTTAGATTTGTCACGTTTTTACGTTTTTTTTATTACTTGTGTTGAATATCAGTAATTAATACAGACAATAAATTCTCATACTATAGTATAATTGGAGAAAAGTAGTTTGAAAAGTAGTGTAACTTATGTCCTTGAGACCCCACACAAATCATATACCGGTACACTCTTAAGACGAAGTAGCGATGCACGTAAGGCCTGTCTGCATTAATTGTTAGGATGTTGTAGTGTATTAGATTAATGATTTAATTAATTAATTGAACCAATCGTCGGAACCAGCGATATAATTAATAATAATATTTAGCTAGGATTCGGGGATAACTTGATAACTTATGTCCTTGAGACCCACACAAATCATATACACTGGTATATTAAAACGAAGGTAGTAGGCCTAATGTATTTAAGGCCTATCTGCAGTAATTGTTATGATGTTGTAGTGTATATGATTAACGATTTAATTTAATTAATCAGTACCATCCCTAGTTTTTTTTATTACTTGTGTTGAATATCAGTAATTAATACAGACAATAAATTCTCATACTATAGTATAATTGGAGAAAAGTAGTTTGAAAAGTAGTGTAACTTAGGCGTATGTCCTTGAGACCCCACACAAATCATAATTATACCTACACTCTTATATTAAAACGAAGGTAATAATGCTTGTAAGGCATATCTATTAATTGTTAGGATGTTGTAGTGTATAAGATTAATGATTTAATTAATTAATTGAACCAGCGTCGGAACCAGCGATATAATTAATAATAATATTTAGCTAGGATTCGGGGATAACCTGAGGTGCTGGGCTAATTTGACCCTAACCGACCCTCACGATGCATAGCCTCACCCTATAGAACCGACCCTCACGATTCCTTACCTCACCCTAACCGATCCTAAGCATGGTAACCGGAAAAATTTTGGACATATTTAAAATAATTTATTAAGCTATATATAATCCCTCAAGCTCTAAGAAACTATATGAGGAGCGTTAACAGTTTTGTGTTTTAAATAAACGTCATGATATAGCTGAAAACGAGTCATAGAACGTTAAAAACAGGCTCCATTTCATGTCAAATTCTTCAAAAGCGCTGGCGGCTGTTAGGATCCGCGCCAGACCCCGTAATCGCGGGAAAAGCGCTGAGGGTGAAGTGATAGGTTACTTTCGGCACCCTTGTTAGTACCCCATGCAAACAATTATAGACTTTGCCCATTAATAATTTTAACCCCCCTAAAGAAATTCCTCCGGACGCCCATGTTCACCAGAACCTCAGTTAACCGACCCTCACGACGCCTAACCTCATAACAGAACCATCACAACGCCTAACCTCAAACCGACTCAAGAAGCCAAATTGGCCGTAACCGACCCTCACGACGCCTAACCTCACCCTAAACGACCTGACGCCTAACCTCACCCTAACGGACCCTTTCGACGCCTAACCTCGTTAGTACCCTAACGCAAACCTCACCCTAACTTTGCCCACGACGCCTAACCTCAGCTAACCGACCCTCAAAAGAAATTTGGCCCTAACCGACCCTCACGATGCCTAACCTCACCCTCTAACCGACCCTCACGACGCCTAGCCTCACCCTAACGGACCCTCACGATGCCTAACCTCACCCTAACCGACCCTCACGACGCCTAACCTCACCCTAACAGAACCCTCACAACGCCAATTGATAGGAAGTAGGGCCTAACGAACTGTTGACTATCAGACACTTCACTCTTTAAAGCCGTTCTCTTAAATGAGAATCATTCACTCAGATGCCATTTTGTAACCAACATTTTACGCCCTATTTTCTTAGTGTCAGATAACATAACTTTAACCTTCCTGACAAGGACTCACGAAATTTTATATCTCGTATGTTATTCCTGAACTCTTACTAAGCGATTATTACTACATATTACAATATTTAGATGTAATTTTTTTCTATGTAGTAAACCTACAGCGTTATGTCTGTTGTTAACACAATAAACGAATATATGATGATGCTCTAGAAGTTCCTGTCCCTTGTTAGTTTGATATATGCAGTAATTCACTACAGTTAGATTTGTCACGTTTTTAAGTTTTTTTTATTACTTGTGTTGAATATCAGTAATTAATTTAGACAATAAATTATCATCTATAGTATAATTGGAGAAAAGTAGTTTGAAAAGTAGTGTAACTTATGTCCTTGAGACCCTACACAAATCATATACCGGAACACTCTTAAGGCGAAGGTAGCGATGCATGTAAGGCCTGTCTGCAAGTAATTGTTAGGATGTTGTAGTGTATTAGATTAATGATTTAATTAATTAATTGAACCAGCGTGGAATCGTCGGAATATAAATATCAGCGATATAATTAATAATAATATTTAGCTAGGATTCGGGGATAACTTGATAACTTATGTCCTTGAGACCCACACAAATCATATACACTCTTATATTAAAACGAAGGTAGTAGGCCTAATGTATGTAAGGCATATCTGCAGTAATTGTTAAGATGTTGTAGTGTATAAGATTAATGATTTAATTAATTAATTGAACCAGCGTCGGAACCAGCGATATAATTAATAATAATATTTAGCTAGGATTCGGGGATAACCTGAGGTGCTGAGCTAATTTGACCCTCACCGACCCTCACGATGCCTAGCGGCCTAGCCTCACCCTAACCGACCCTCACGATGCCTTACCTCACCCTAACCGACCCTCACGATCATGGGTGTCCGGAGGGGGGGGCACGGGGGAAAATAATTGCTTTCTGGATTTTGGACATATTTAAAATAATTTACTTATCAGCTTAGTTTTTAACAATGAATGGTTATGATTTTTTCCACAGTTCTATTTTTTTATCCAAACTAATTTAAGGTAACCTGAAAAATTAAAAATATATAAAAACATTGAACATTTTAACAGTTTTGTGTTATAAATAAACGTCCAGATATAGCTGAAAACGAATCATAGAACGTTAAAAACAGGCTCCATTTCATGTCAAATGCTTCAAAAGCGCTGGCGGCTGTTGGGATCTGCGCCAGACCCCGTAATCGCGGGAAAAGCGCTGAGGGTGAAGTGATAGGTTACTTTCGGCACCCTTGTTAGTACCCCATGCAAACAATTCTAGACTTTGCCCATTAAAACATTTTGCACCCCCCTAAAGAAATTCCTCCGGACGCCCATGTTCACCACGCCTAACCTCAGACTAACCGACCCTCACGACGCCTAACCTCACCCTAACCGACCCTCACGACGCCTAACCTCACCCTAACAGAACCCTCACAACGCCTAATAAAAAACTAACCGACCCTCAAGAAGCCAAATTTGACCCTAACTGACCCTCACGATGCCTAAACTCACCCTAACCGACCCTCACGACGCCTAACCAATACTCTAACCGACCCTCTGTACGACGCCTAACCTCACCCTAACCGACCCTCACGACGCCAATTGATAGGAAGTAGGGCCTAATTTTTGTAACTGTCAGACACTTCACTCTTTAAAACCGTCTCTTAAATGAGAATCATTCACTCAGATGCCATTTTCCTAACCAACATTTTACGCCCTATTTTCTTAGGGTCAGATTACATTGAACTACTACTTTAACCTTCGCCATAGAGAGTTAATAAAGTAACAAGGACTCACGAAATTTTATATCTCGTATGTTATTCCTGAACTCTTACTAAGCGATTATTACTTCATACTACAATATCTAGATGTATTTACTCTCATGTACACCTACAGCGTTATGTCTGTTGTTAACACAATAAACGAATATAATTTGATGATGCTCTAGAAGTTCCTGTCCCTTGTTAGTTTGTTACTGATATAGGCCTATGCAGTAATTACACTACAGTTAGAGTTGTCACGTTTTTACGTTTTTTTATTACTTGTGTTGAATATCAGTAATTAATACAGACAATAAATTCTCATACTATAGTATAATTGGAGAAAAGTAGTTTGAAAAGTAGTGTAACTTATGTCCTTGAGACCCCACACAAATCATAAACCGGTACACTCTTAAGGCGAAGTAGCGATGCATGTAAGGCCTGTCTGCAGTAATTGTTAGGATGTTGTAGTGTATTAGATTAATGATTTAATTAATTAATTGAACCAGCGTCGGAACCAGTTTCTATCTAAAGAAATGAGAGTGATACAATTAATAATAATATTTAGCTAGGATTCGGGGATTACTTATGTCCTTGAGACCCACACAAATTATATACACTCTTATTAAAACGAATTGATAGTAAAATATTTAAACATAAATTCCTATTTGCAGTAAATTTGTTAGGATGTTGTACTGATATGATTAAATATTGCACCAGTAGGCATAGAGTGCCGCGTGCCAGCAATACTCGCATGGCTCTCTTCTTTGTAACTTATTTAATCTCGAAATAACATATTTAATCTAAAAAAACTTATTTAATTTCAAAAGTAGTTAGGAAGTAGTTTTAACTACTAATTAAGTAGTTGGTGCCCATCATTGGAAACCCGGTCCTTTTGATTTTCAGTCACTACCTTTATTATCGTAGAATTGAAAGTCCTATGAAATCTCTGAAATCTCTCTACCAACCAAATAGGGCTGAGCTTGTGTGGGGAGTTTCTGACTTTGTCAATCTGGAGAAGATGACAGAGTTCCTGAAACAAAACCGCTTCAAGACTTGCTAATTGGTCCGACAGGATTTGACTCGTAATTCATTGGTCGACCAGGACTCGGATCACCGTGACTGACTCTTGATTGCGCATCGGGTAGGCTGCTGCCCACCTGCTGAAGTGGTCAATGACTGTGAAGATGTAATGATTGCCCCTGCTGGGCACGGGATGAGGGCCTCCTCTCAAATCGATCCCAACTTGCCGATACCTATTATGAGAACGATTATTTCGTTACTTCTTTAGTCAAAATGTTTCGTTCCGAAGCATAAACCGGTGATCTTATTATTTGTGCATTTATTATAACATTCTGTTTTTGCTTTCCAAATTTAAAGTAATCACGTGCCATTGTCCGATAGTGTAGGCCTACTAGCATACTTAACAGTTGTTGAAAAAGAAGAAAATCGCCCTAAACATTGACTTAGAATATGTAATATTTCTCATAACAAATCACCGTTCGAAACCATTATTGAACTAGGCCTACAACCATTTCCGGAAGTTGCAGTTGCTCTGCGTCAAGTTCGCGATAATACGCATGCATATTCAAATTCAAAATCCGATGTCGTTTTAATGTTATTATAAGTCAAGTTTTCTAAAGCAAAACACCTAAATATTGCAGCTATTAATAATGTCAGTCACTTATCCGTTTCACTGCGTCTCAGCGAAATGTATGGGATTCATAGGTTCTGAATATTGTTTCTAAATTTACGTGCAGCTATTAAAGCCGCTTGACTTCGTTTTAATTTTTTTCTTAATTTAATTTAATTCGACTGTTTTGGGATTATTTACAACAAATATATTCTGGAATGTCACAACTATAGGTCTAAGGGTAGACGTTTAAATTTATCTGGAAAGTTGATAACGATATGTCAGAGTGATTCTCGTTAACTATAGCGATAACGAAAATGTTCGTTAACGAAAATAAAATGATTTCGTTAACGATAACTATAACTATAACTAAAAAATAGCATTAACTATAACTATAACGAAACTAACAATAACGAAAATTTTCTTTATTTTCGTTAATACAAAAAATAAAAATAGGAAGTGCAATATGAACGATTCGACATAAATGAGAACGAAAAATGCGATATTTTTATTATGCAATTTGTCAGTTACTATGGAAACTCGTGTATTCATGAAGCTGAATGCACCCATACTTCAACGGCTTTCAAAGCTGAGCAAATTGTGAAGCAGAGTGATAATGTGCAAAATTTTGCTTATAGCCTCAATTATTGTAACTAAGTAGTAACTAAAATTAACTAAAATAAAAATCCATTAACTATAACTATAACTATAACTAAAAAATAATACTAACTATAACTATAATTATAACGAAAATAAAAAAAACATTAACTATAACTGTAACTATAACTAAAATAAAATCTGTTAGTAGAATCACACTGCGATATGTTTGAACGCGTAAATAATAAGGGACGCTAAAACGATATATGAAAATAAATGTAAAATTTGGAATATGCAATACTGCAAGTGAAATAATTAAATTATTACACATCTTTTGCATCCGCACCGATTAACCGATTATTTCCGCCGATACCCGATTTTACCGATTGCTCTTATAATCGATCCAAATTACGCGTATGGCCGTTTATTCGGTAGCCTAAAGCTCTACCGTAAAGGCTCTTACTTCCTTCAATATCTCAGACGTTGGCAAATCCACTACGGCTTTAATCTTCTCTGGATCAGTGGCCACTCCTGATTCAATGATTATGTGCCCCAGAAAGAACGCCTGCTTTTTCAATAAGTGACGTTTCGTAGGTTTCAGTTTTAATTCGACTTCAGCCAGTCGATCAAGGTCTATATCAGCTGCAAAGACGATACTGTCATCCAAGTGGATAAGACAGGTGGTAAAACTGCGGCCATTGATTTACTAGACGCTTTATAACAGCACTTTGACCCTGGACCACGTCTTCAAATGTAGGCATCGTTTCAGACTCTATCTTCTTTCTGATGGTCCAGCCCAAGTCCGAACCAACGTTTTCTTCTGGAGCGATGTCGGAACGACTCCAGTCTTTCGTTGGAAGAGACGGTGCATCAATCAGACTGAGTCGCGTATCGCTCTCTAATTACGTTGACTGGATGCGGTCGATGGGACAACGCGTCCGCGTTGTGATGCGCAGAGCCTGCTCGGTGTATGACATCGAGCTGGAACTCTTCGGTTGTTGTCAACCATCTGGCCTGCTGACCAATTGGCAGAGGTGTTCTACTTAACCATTGCAGGGCTGCGTGATCAGTCCATAAGACAAACCTTTGTACTGACGAAAAAACTTCATAAAATGTACAATGGCCAAAATTTCCCGTTTGGACACATCGTAGTTCTGTTCTGCCGCTGAACACACACACACACACACGACTACCAGTCCGGCATAACGAATTACTCGATCTTGATTAACTTGTATTTGGGATAGTTCTGCTCCTATCGATTCTCCAGAAGCGTCCGTAAGTTCCAATGTCATTCGGAAGAGCTAGGAGAGGCGATGCGGTCAGACTCGGTTTTAATGTCTGAAACGCTTCGTCACAATCTTTTTGACCAGCTGAACCTTGTTCCTTTCTTCGTTAAAGCGTGCAAAGGCTTTGCAATCTTTTTCAAGCCGACAGAGTTCCTGAAACAAAACAGCTTAAAGACTTGCTCTTTTGTCCTACAGAATTTGACGTGGACGGTCAAATCTCGCAATTCATTGGTCGACCATGACCAGTGCTATTTTTGTTAACGAAAATTAAAATTAGAAGTAGAAATAAACGATTTCGTTAACGAAAATTAGAAGTAAAAGTAGGAATTATTTTAGCTTCAAAAACGAAATTAGGAATTAAATTATTAATTATTTCAGAACTAAATTTATGAACGAAAATTAGGAATTATTTTCAGAAATAAAATCAGTTTAATTCTTGTTGCGCCTAAGTTGAGATGAAGGCAGTGTGATTCTCGTTAACGATAACGATAACGAAAATATTCGTTAACAAAAATAAAATGATTTCGTTAACGATAACTATAACTTTAACTAAAAATATCATTAACTATAACTATAACTATAACGAAAATAACAATAACGAAAATTCATCTTTATTTTCGTTAATACAAAAAATAAAAATATGAAGTGCATTGTGGACAATTCGACATAAATGAGAACGAAAAATGCGATATTTTTATTATGCAATTTGTCAGTTACTTTGGAAACTTGTGTATTCATAAAGCTTAATGCACTCATGCTTCAAAGGTTTTCAAAGCTCTGAGCAAATTGTGAAACAGCGTGCTAATATGCACAATTTTGCTTCTAGCCTTAAATATTGTGACTAAGTAGTAACTAAAATTAACTAAAATAAAATTCCATTAACTATAACTATAACTATAACTAAAAAATAATACTAACTATAACTATAACTAAAATAAAAACCATTAACTATAACTGTAACTATAACTAAAAAATAATACTAACTATAACTATAACTAAAATAAAAAACCATTAACTATAACTGTAGCTATAACTAAAATAAAATCTGTAAGGAGAATCACACTGGATGAAGGCGAGTAAAATCGCGCGCCATCCTAACACATAATCCATTGAAAAATTCCTGCTTGAAAAAGAATTCTTGATAAATTATTTAACGTGAAGCTACAAGCCTACAACTGGTGTACGGATTTCATAAGGGGCTTTTCTTGAATTCAACTCCCTCCAGCCAAATTCTGTGGCCTGCTTATTGTCTATATAGTCCGGATGTAGGCCTACTGCTTATTACCTTGTATTATTATTTATATTTTATAATATAGGTATTATAGGATCAGCTAAAATGAACACACTTCTAAGACAGCAGTTCCTATCTAAGGAAATGAGAATGTTTTTGAAATTGAACAAAGACACCATATAGCAACGTTAAAATACTTTTTACAAAACTGAAATTTATAATTATTTGAAAACTAAAATTACTAGAGAACTAAAATAAGAATGATAAGTAAAATCATTTGTGAAGTAAAATTAGAATTAGAAGTAAAATTCAAAGACACAGAACTGAATTAGAACTGAATTAGGAATTATTTTTAGAAGTAAAATATAACTGACCAGGAGTCACTCGGGCCACCGTGACTGCCTCTTAATTGCGCACCTGGTAGGCTTCTGCCCTCCTGCTGAAGTGGTCAGTGACTGTGAAGATGGGCTACAGGTGTTACTTCTTTGTCGATGTGGAGTTTGATCTGATAATCTCTCAGTTTACCAATACCATTGAACAGCAGTGGGAAACGAACAATGACTGACTGTATCTTCGGCGCTGGGCTGAGGAGGGCCAGATGATTAGTGTTGAACTGTTACAGTAGAAGTCCCAGCTTCAGCGCTCTGTCGCACAATAACTCAATGAACCATGATGACCGTCTACGACATAGAACACCGTCTTCACCTCTTGTCGCTGCTTCGTACTTCTGCCTCGAAACAACCCCTCTGAGGTAGAGCCTCCTTTGTTCCGTAGGAGTAAATTTTCAGTTGCATACTTTGTAGGTTCGGCCTCCTCGTCACCTTGGTCAGATCCGAAGTGTCCAATACGTCGACTGCGGCTCCAGAGTCAATTATTATAGATACCGGACATTCGTTCACTAATATCGTCGCTTGAGGGAAGTAATAGTAGTTTCAGTTTAACGACACTGTGTGATAACAAAGATCATTAGCGTCGCCCTCCTCCTTTATCCAGGCTTGGGACTGGCACTGACAGAGTACAATCAGTAGCGGAGTTTCGCTTGAGGGAAGCCACGAAGTTTACCGCTAACCACGAACACGTAACTGTCCACTCTCCTCGGTTTCTCGTCACTGTTCACTTCGCGTTCTGCATATTCTGCCAGATGGAGGCAATGTGGCGCTTCTTCTCTGCGTGACTTCAATGTTCTTTCATCGAAGCCGTATTAGGATTGTTGGCTACTGCACCTCGAGTAATGATTTTCTTCGAGCACCGATAACATATCTTTCCATTATCGGGGCAAGACTGTTTTCTCATGGGATACACCCCTTCACAGTTGAAGCATTATTTTTTGTTCAGTGTGGTGTCTTTGTAGACCCGGTCTACCCTTTTTGCCTGAACTGTTTTACAGCGTTTAGAGCATAGTCATTAGGGCTGGTTCTTTTAATCTCTACTTCCGTTGCTTGGCTTTCTGCCAAGTCCATCGTTCAAGCCAAAGTCTAAAAGCACAGCCAGAGTAATTGTTGGATTTCTTAAAGCACGTCGTCTCAAGTCGTTCGAAATGCATGACTGAATTATTTGCGCGAATATTTCTTTGTCAGCGTCTGCAAATTCACAGTGCTTTGCGAGAGTTCTTAAACGTACCTGATACTGGTCGATGAACTCTCCTGGTTCTTGCTTCGCCGACCGCAAGACGTAGGTTTCAACATAACATAACAAGGGTTTTAAGGGGTTCAGAAGACGTTTAGTCTGTGTTAAAACGACTGCAATTAACCTGGAACATGATTAATGGCCCAATTGTCCTAGCTTCTTCTTAAAAGCTGTGATAGTGTCCACTGAGGCAGTACTAACACACAAACTATTCCACAAGCCTGCAACTCTTGCACTGAAGAATTTCTGCCGTAATGTTCCTTTCGCTTAGAATGTAGCGGAAGGACGTCTTTAGCAGCTTTGAATACATTCGTATCATCTTTAGCCGTCGCTATGTTGAGTGTTTCGGCGACATCGTACACCCTAGACTCGACCCAAATGGAGAAGTGCCTTTTTCTCAAATTGTCATTGATCGACATGGCGGTCAACATATTTTCTAAACAAGACAACCATTTTTCCCATCTTGGACCCACGGAGGTTGGTTCGCCCTCTACGTCGGACTCAGCAAAAGATGGGGGAAACGTAGTTATATTTCACCCGCGCGTTCGAATATAATATCGTCGCCAAAATTTAGAGTTTAACACTTTATTAACTGTTTGATTCCAAATTGAGCCCATCCACACGTTCCAGTTCTTCCCTATCATTTGGACCTATCGTTCACTGTCCCTTTTTACAGCGCCCTTTCCATTATCCTTGAACCCTACAGATATCTGTAATTAGAACAGTTTTGAGACTTGTAGTAATAATTGGTTTCTCTTTTGGACACCTCTTACTGCGGAAGTGCCACTCACTAGCTATGCAAAGCTGTACAACATCGTGAGAAGGTCGCAAGAGACCTCCACGGTTTTTGATCTCCAGAAGTCCGAAATCTGTAGCAAACAACACTGGCTTTGTTCCAAAACAGGACAACTTTACAATCATTGCCACCAAGACGTTTCGTTTACTTGTGAATAACAATGCCATCAACATAGATCACCACATTTTCTACGAAATTGGATACTGTTCTAATATCAACCTGTGGTCCATAAGTTTCACAATCTGTGTTTTAATCGTTTAATTTGTTCAAGGCATCAGTGAGTCTTAGAGCTGCAGCAGTAGCTACATCTCACTTTTCCTGTCTGGCAATTCTTGATGAAATTATTCAAACTGGGCAACTTGTCTATGCAATACAGTTGCTACCTTTGACTTCCAGTTGCTGATTTGCGAGCAGTCTTTTCCGAGCTGCTTTTAAATGGACTGCTGATGGGTTATTGTTCCATCCTCCACGACTTCTTACAGCGCTGAAGAAGAGCTCAAGATGGTCCTGGCTTACCTTATACGTCAGAACGTATTTAAAACAGACTCATTCTTCACAAGTGTGTCAAATAATGACACTGCGGTCATGATGGACATTATGACACTACTTTCTGTATTACTATTACCCCAGGTGGCCCTGGTTAGCGGGACTCTTCGGCCCCTTATGGGTCGCCTTGGTAACCTTAACTTGTTTTGCCGATGTATTTCTGTTGTCGATTACTCTTTTTTTGTATGTTTTTGGTTACCGAATAAAAAATCAATCAATCAATGAAACCAATAACAACGGTCTTGCGCTAACTCTGGCTTACTAGTTGTCCAGAAGTCAAATTCAGTCCACGTAAGTACTCCTGTGCTTCAGCAACGAAAGGTCTCCAGACTGCATTATTTGTCATCCGAGTTGGGGCCTTTTATCCACGAGCAATGGGGTTGCGACTGTTAAGAAATCGAACAGTCGATCAACTGTTCGAATGAATTTAACAGTTGCTTCACATCGTTCAAACTGTGGCAGGTCCAGTGTGGTCTGACAGAATTCCAAAGCATTAGCAATAGAAGCACTTAAAGTCTGCACAACCAAATTTACTTTCATTCTGCTGTTTCCATTGAACATGTCTCTCGTGCAACTTTTGCATGCTCGCAAACCTTCTGTCGTATGAATAGCTTTTAAATTTTCAACATAAGCACACTTTCCATGTTGACCATCAAAATCTAAAAGACCTCCTTTATCTGGTAGCATATAATATTATAGTCCGCACTAATTTATTAATTTTCCGATATCCTCGTCCAGTTCGTTGGTTGCTTCCGGTCCTGTTGGGTTCTTGGTTGGGGTCGACGTCAGACTGTTGAATTGTTTGAAGAAAGATGCGTTTCTGGTCATTCGTTTGCCTTTTATTTCTACTGTTATCGCTTTCACTGCGATCACTGTAAATGGGTCGGGGTCAAATGGCAGCACAATCTCACTCTTTGTAGGTTGTCGGATGAGAACACAGTCTCCTACCGATAGGTCCTCAACTCTTGCCCTTCTTCGGTGATCAGCATATCGCTTCATCCGATCCTTTGATTTGTGATTCCCGTCACTGAGACCAAATTTATCTTCTGTATACAGTTGTATCCGGGAAACCTTGTCCGAAATGGCTCTGAGAACCAGAGATCCGTGGGTGCTTTCTGGAGTGTTGAATGAGAAGTGGGGCGATAGATTCTTAAGAATTTCTGTAGTTCTACCTCCAATCAAGCCCCATGCTATGGGCGATGCGCATTGTTTTGTAATCTTCCTCATAAACCGCAAGCCATTGGTGCCTTGTATCCACGAGCAACAGGGTTGCGACTGTTTATTGTTTCAAACTGACATGAACGCAGTATGATTACAAACCATAGTATGAATGGATGATCACAAGTTATTACAGGAGTCGAATTTGACTTATGGTAGCCATGCAAGGCGCCCATCTGTCCTGCTTATTTTAAGAACGTGATCTGGCGAATGAAAGGCTGAGTCCATCTTTGTGAGGGTAGTGTGAATCGATCCCGCTTCCATGCTCATCTGCTCTTCGTGCCGGATTGTTAACTATTTGCCTAAATCCCCTTACAGCTAGTCGATCGCTTCGCCATTTTGTATACCGTAAGGGTCAAGGCCGTTTTGATTGGTCGTTTTCAACCTAGTAACGATATACTCCCTCTCATGGGCGTATTTAGGAGTGCTAATACGGGTTCAACCCTTCCAAATGAATGCATTACTGTTATTAGACACTATAAATAGAGAAAAATACGACCATTTCCAATGGAACCCCAGGAAACGTAAAACCCTTCCCGAAATGTTTTCCTGGCTACGCCTCTGCTCCCTCTAGTGATATGCATACACGCACACCTCAATAGTTTAAAGGTCGTCGTAGCTTCGTAGACCCTTTATAGGCACTCTTGCATTAATTTTGTAGACTCCAACTGCCAGCTTTGCATTAAGGCTAAACGCATAATTATGCTTTCACATTATTCATTGACGTCATGTTTAGTCGTGATTCAAGAACACACCCAGTTTTACCCAAAGTTAAACTGTTTCAGTACAATTAGAAAAATTATTAAATTAGAATTTGAAATTTCTTTTTGTTCACATCAAATTCAATCATTGAACTTATTTTTCAACAATCTCTTTTTCAGACTTGCGTAGGCCCCTGAAAGGTTCGTAGGCCCTAGGCACAGTCCCTACTGTACCTAATGGATAATGAACACTTTATTACGCCACAGAGGCAGAACAACAACTAGGCCTAAACGATACAAAAATGAGAAAAAGAGAACATAATACGGCCCTGCTTACACGTAAAGATAATTTCTTCTCTCGAATTGCAATCAGAAAAGCACTTACCGAAAAAATTTCACTATGAATCATGATTCTCTTTTGGTTTGGCACTTCTTCCGGGGGCCTAGAATAGGTTCTTCCAATGAAGGAGGGAAACCTTTCATACTTCCACATAATTATTTGACGGAGGTGGGTCCAGTGGGCGTCAGAAATAAAGAAATCTCCCGAGTTTCGATTCGGAGTTTGTCTCCGGGAAATGGTTACTTCCGTTGTCTCTTGTATCGAAGCCAAGCGCTGTAGAAGTTGTTCAGACAGGTATTCTAACAACGCAGATTGCATCTCTGTTGCACCATGCAAGGACTCCCTAAATTCTGTTTGGCTATCTTACAACCGGGTCTCACAATCTTACAACCGGGTCTGACGATCTTGCAACTGGGTTTAACTATCACTAATGTGAGCTAACTCATCCGTGACCAAATCCAAAGCGGAGGGACCTCAAATGTTGGGAGAGGGGCGTAGGCTACCTCTTCCTTCCTCAGCTATTTCCCTAGAATCTCTTTCTTCAAGCGAATCAGGAGGTCTTCAACATTTTCTAAATTATATTTAAATAGCAATCACAAAACAAATTAGTTTCCAACTGTTCAGAAGCAACAGCCAATATAGCACACTAACTGCAAATCCTATCTTAAACTCTGCGCAAGTACATTAAGCCTAAATATATTTGCAACCACGGGCCCTCTTAATTTCAGAAGTGTAAAAAGTGAAAACCTCCATCTATCTATCACATATGAAATAAGTGTACTTTCCATCTCGTAATTTGTATACAGAACTAAAACCTGTATCAAAAATTCGGTGTTTCCAGCGATTGGCGGAACAACGAAATCCGCAGCGACAAGCTTCTCGTCCAATCCAACCTCGTCAGTCGCGTCAACCGTTCATGCAGTACGAAAGCAGAAAGTCTTAATCCGACCCAAAAACATGCATAACTTTCTTAGTATTCACGTCAAATCTTTTCTTACAAAACGACAAAGACTACCTGAGCAGAGCGCATCACTTCTACGTAGAATTGGCCATACATTTCTTCCATCATTACTAAAAGTATCGCCTTAACTGATTGGTCTTTTCTCAACTTATACTTCCTAACTTTCGCTCTTAAGTAAAACTGAAACCGAACGCTCAGACGTCACAGAGGCTATATCAAATATGGAAGGAAGACCCCGCAATCAGGCACGTAGCGCGACTTAAATTCCAGATGAGGCAACTTCGTAGAACATTGGCAAAATCCTGGTCACTGGGGTCATTTAGTCAATCGAAGTTGCAGTATATAAAAAAGCAAGAGGATGCAACTGCTTCCTCGTGCCTCAATGTAGCTACGCCTATGCCCGCAATTACGCTAATCATCTTTGCCATGACATAGTTGTCGTTAAACAGTAGAGGCCTAACTAACCGCAATTATCCAATCACCGGGAAGAGTACATAGAACGTTCTTCCGAGTTATTTTTCAGTCACCGGGAAGAGTACATAGAACGTTCTTCTGAGTCCAGTCGTCGAAAGACGGATACGGTGTCATTTCGTCAGATTCAGTTGCCCAGTGCCCACAGAGTGCAACTGAATTTTTCTGTACCGACTTTTTCCGACCCATCGACTATTCTGGTATCTCATCATACCCATTCACAACCCCTACGAAAGACTCCACCACAGAAATTGACTATCTTATACTCAGAACTCCTCTGTTAGCAACACAATGCTGCTATGTGAGATGCGGGATTTCCATCTTCTTCAGCACGAGTTGAACTCAGTGCTGAAGTGCATTAACGGCTAGTGAGGGTCCGGGTACTGTGATTACCTTCGAATGGCCCCTTCTGACAACCATCGGCTCACCACTCAGCATATTTATAAAATGCGGGCCCTAAAAACTGCGTGCCAGGGTGCTGCAGCAGCCTTAGCACCCTCCCTTAATTCTGGCCTGGTTGAACTAACAAATTTGACAAACAATGGTTCCTCCTCCGGTCCTCTCATTGTCTCCACCCAAGTAGGCCTACCGCCTCTAAACCCCGAGGGATCCTAAAACAAAATAGAAGGCGCTGATCTATTACGATATTATAGGAAGCAAGAGGCTACCATTGCTATGGTTGCAACTCAACTCAGAAAGTGGCCCCCATTTCTCTGCGAATTTAATGATGATGAAGATGATGATGATGATGATAATAATAATAATAATAATAATAATAATAATAATAATAATAATAATAATAATAATAATAATAATAATAATAATAATAATAATAACATTTACTTTTAATCAGTCTGTACATAAGTTTCTTTATGAAGAAATAAATTTGTTTATAATAATAATAATAATAATAATAATAATAATAATAATAATAATAATAATAATAATAATAATAATAATAATAATAATAATACGACGACTTTGTATAGCGCCGTAACACAGCCGAGGCCGAAGAAAAAAGGGCGCTGTACATTAGTTCAAGAAGTCAATGACAGTCATATATGATCGTTTAAAAAGATAAATCTTGGACTGAGATTTAAATGGCTCCAGAGATGGCTTTTTTTTTACATAGTCTGGAAGACTGTTCCATGCAGTGGGTCCTGCGACAGAGAAGGAACAGTCGCCAAACCTCGTAGAAGACCGTGGGACTTGTAGTCAATTTTATTATGAGGATCGTAGCAGAAATCTGTTCCGGTTGTCTGCTACCCGAATGCAGAAGTCTGAGGTGTAGTTTGGCGTAGGGTTATTCAGTGCTTTGTAGGTGATTAAGTTTGTGAGTGATCCGCTGTAGGTGTGTCTGGCAGGGCAGATCAGTGACATGATCGGATGGTGTCCCGTCATAATTTATATTAGAGACGTGCAGCAGAGTTGAGCACTGACTGTATGCGGTCTAGCTGACAAGTCGGCCTTCAACCGCCAAAAGGCTGTTGCAGTAGTCTTCCTTGGGGACAATGAAGCTGTTGGCAACGATGATGACGGTTGAGGTTGATGACCTCATGAGGGTAACCATGTTTGGGTAGAAGTGGGTGGGTGGTGGTGGGTAGGAGGAGGTGGGTGGGTGGTTGGGAGCAGGTGGGTGGTGGTGGGTGGGTGGGTGGGTGGGTGGGTGGGAGGAGGTGGGTGGGTGGGTGGGTACAGGAGGGTGGGTGGTGGGTGGAAAAAGGTGAGTGGAAACAAAATCCATTTACCGGTGAAAGAAACTACCCGAAGAAGTTTACCGTAAAAATTCAACTCAACGAAGAAACCGAGATCCATTTGTCTGGTCATAATGAGACGAGCAACAGAGTTGAGCACTGATTGTATGCGGTCTAGCGGACAGGTCAGCCCCCACCCGGCAGAAGGCTATTGCGGTAGTCATCCGGGAGGAGGTGGGTGGGTGGGAGGGGTGGGTGGATGAACACTGACTGTATCCAGCCTAACTGAACACAGTTAACTGCAAAGAAATCATCAAAGGGAAGGCAGATTAAAGAGGAAAGATTTATCCAACAGAGGCTAACAAAACTCGGAATCACACCATCGACGAAATGCCACTTACGCCGAATAGCATCATGAGGGAAAAGATGGAAGTTCATACTCAAATAGTTAACAATAAACCCGACTCAGCCGATTCAACCCATAAGCAGTAACGCATGTAACACCGGCTAAAGTATCGAAAAGTCGAACTATTAGTTACCTTTGAAAAGGATGCCATGAACCCAATTCAGCCGATTCAACCGGTAAACTAACTTCAGCCCAAGTATCGAAAGGACGAACTATTGGTTAATTTCTAAAAGGAATGGAACCACCATAATGAAGAAATATCAACTGAGGAACTCATCTAACTGCGAAGGCGATAACTGCTTGGGTGAGGTGGGTGTTTCTTTTGCACCCACTTCGAATCTGTGGCATGTTCCACTTCTTGGGTGAGGTGGGTGTTCCTTTTGCACCAACTTCGAATATGTGGCATGGTTCCACTGCTTGGGTGAGGTGGGTGTTCCTTTTGCACCCACTTCGAATATGTGGCATGGTTCCACTGCTTGGGTGATGTGGGTGTTCCTTTTGCACCCACTTCGAATATGTGGCATGGTTCCACTGCTTTGGTGAGGTGGGTGTTCCTTTTGCACCCACTTCGAAACTGTGGCTGGAATAGCGTGCATTATGTCTGCACGGGATTTGCTGTGGATTCTGGATGCGCTTTGTTGGGAGAATGGATTGGGGACGCCATTAATGCGGAATAGTTTCCCTTTGGGTCTGAACCACTGGATTAGCTTGGTATTTGTTTGAGGTTTTTAACTCAAGTGGAATAATCTCCCTTCGGGTACTGGAATGGACAGAGCGCTAACTAAGTGGAATAATCTCCCTTTGGGTTCTGGAATGGACAGAGCGCTAACTAAGTGGAATAATCTCCCTTTGGGTACTGGAATGGTCAGGGAATACCAACTATGTGGATTAATCTCCCTTTGGGTCTGCACCACTGGATTAGTTTGGGAATCTTTATGAGGTTTTACGGGAAGGACTTGGAAAGCCTCTGAGAAGTTATCTTTAAGAGGCGTTATATAAACTGACTGACTGACTGACTGACGGACTCGCTGGCTGAACGAAAATGCTCCTCCTCACGAAAATGAAAGTCTTTCTCATGGTGAAAACGAAACGCCGAAGAATGAACTCTACTACTCCAAAATAACGAAACCCGAGAACCTTATGAAACTGGAAGAACTTCCTATCACGCTGAGAACGAGACTGCTGCTTCGGAAACTGCAAAGATCCCACTCGTGAGGAGAAGAAAACCGCTACGCGTCCGGGAAACGGAAATCTACAACTCATGAGAACGAAAACCGCGCAACTTAGACCTTTCTCAAGTGGGAGCGTTAAGCTGTGTGAGAGCCAGCCTTAACAAAACAATCTCTACATCAGATGCAACTATGTACTGTAAGCTTTTGCATGAGCGACATAAAGTACACACCGAGAGGGAGAGACCGTTCGATGCTTTACGCTGGACTACAATCTGCACGAGAGAAGCATTGGATCGTCGCCAAAGCCTAATTATTGTCCAGTTCATCAGAACCTGTTCCATAGCTGATGTGATCGATCCGAAACCAGGAGGAGACAGCCTTTGACAGACATCCGATCCTGACGCACAGATAGCTGGACCATAGTTTGCAGACGGCATTCGCGTACGGTAAGGCTCAATTGATCAATATTTAACAATGCTTAACCTCTGGTCCTCTAGATTAGATTTTAATGTTTGATAATCTGTATTCCCTACTCTGCATCTTCAGATGGGGTGATTTTGGCTTTGCCCAGAGGGGGTTTGCTGATTCATAAGAGACAGTCAGAAGCATATCCCCAAAGTGGATGCGACCGTGCATGCCCGCAAAATTCAAATCTTTTTCTGACGATAATTTGTCTGTGTTTCTTCGTGTTCTGTGTTTTGTGGCTTCAGTTGATATTTTGTGAGGAATTCGTACAGTAGGCCTATATAGTTTGCTGTGCATTTGGTTCTTGCAGTCATACTAAGAGCAAGTACGTAGTAGTAGCAGGCCTAGATAATAGTCTACCAGGTCTGCTTAAGTCCATAGTTCTAGTGGTAACATTTCGACTGCACTGACTGTGTCCGAAAGTTGTCTTGCCACATCAAACGGTGACAACTTAAGATACTTAACATAACCCTATACTTAAATAATAAGATATAGGCCTAACCCTGTCATTATGTGCAACGACCAATCCATAGTCTTTTGGGCCTATTATTATATGAACGATCTACGTTACTGCCTGTATGGGATATACTCTGCTGGCATTTCCGGGAACTCTGCTGTCCTACTGTGACTGTTCCGCGTCGTGGCTCGTTACGCTCAGCGGTGCAAGCAGAGTTCCTTGTCCCCCGTGCTCGGACTGCTATATTATTTCTCTGTGGCTGGCCCGGTGACCTGAATGGGCTTCCGGTGGCACTGCGTCTGACCTCAATAGGACACTCTGCTCAGTTCTTCTCTAGCCTTAAGACTGTCCTGTTTGACCGAGGTTGGGCTGGGAGCGCTCCAGTAGACTGTCTTGAAGGGGCGCTATATGAAAAATCTACTGTAATAATAATAATTTCCATGAGCATTAGATGGGACCCATACGGGCTCTGTTGGATTCCATATGAGACCCATATAGACTCCATGTGGACATCCTGGCAGGGTAGGCTTAACTGTCCAGCTGGGAGCCTGACACCGCTTGATGGTTACATGGATCGTATTGATGATATATCGCCCAATTACTTGGTCTGTTTGGTATAAAGTCGATAGTGGTCCATCTTATCATCGTCTATGCTCTATGATAATCTGATCACTAATGGTAATTAATGTGATGATGATTTGTCTATATAGATGACTGGTGTCTTCGTGCAATTGACCTATATCGTCGTCGTCGTCGTCATCGTCATCGTCGTCGTCTTCTTCTTCTTCTTCTTCTTCTTGATGGCAAAGCTGCAACGAGAAACTGAGGCGATCTGCAAATGAAATGAAACCGAGTTATTCGAAGATAAACGTAAGAATTGTTCAACTCTAGCACTTAAATATGCATGTGCGTATATTGTAATTGCAATTGAACATTTATATAGCGCCAATAAAGTGCAAAACAAACAATCCTATAATTGTGATGTTTAATGCAATTAAGAACAGAACATTTTTCGGTTAGCAAACATAGCTCAGTTAGCTAGAAGAGTCACCAGTGGCAGGCTCCTAGAGCACCCATGCATGCTGACCCAACCAACAGTTTGTTCTTGGAGCGCCATCGACTGATGCCTCGTGAATAGACACTGCATGGCCTGATTTAAGTTACTAAAGTTTCCTTCTTGTTGCTGATGGCAACAGCCTTTCTCTGGCCCATCTTCTAAAGTCCGCCAACTGTACAGTCTCCAGCTCCTTCATCTGAAGAACAATTTAAAATGTAATTGTAACAGCAATTGTAATTTTTAGCTGCAATGGTAATTGCAATTGTAATTGTAAACAAGTCGTGTTTATATGCTTCTTCTTCTTCTAGTTCTCTGCCTTATGGCGTAGATGGCGTACCCTGTCCATTCCTTTATAAAGCCTCATACCAAATTCCAAGCTAATCACAGTGGTGCCGACCCAAAGGGAGATTATTCCATGTAGATGGCGTTCCCTGTCTTTGGGTTTGGGAATGGACAGGGAACGCCATCTTCGTGGAATAATCTCCTTTTGGGTCGGCACCACTGTGATTAGCTTGGAATTTGGTATGAGGCTTTATAAAGGAATGGACAGGGTACGCCATCTACGTGGAATAATCTCTCTTTGTGTACGGGAATGGACAGGGAGCGCCATTTACGTGGAAATAATGTCCCTTTGGGTCTGCACTGGGCTATCTTGGGATTCTTTATGAGGTTTTACGGGAAGGACTTGGAAAGTCTCTGAGAAGTTATCTTCAAGAGGCGTTATATAAACTGACTGATTGACTGACTGACGGACCGACCGACTGACTGACTGACCGACTGGCTGATATAGTGACTGGCTGAACGAAAAATGCTCCTCATCATGAAGACAGAAATCCTAGTCATGATGAAAACGAAAATGTTGAAAAATGAACTCTGCTACTCCAGAGAACGAAACCCGAGCCCCTTATGAAACTGTAAGAACTCCCTACCATGCTGAGAACGAGGCTGAACGAAAACTCTCCTCATCATGAAACTACAAATCCTAGTCGCGATGAACTCCCTATCACGCTGAGAACGAGACTGCTACTTCGTAATGCAAAGATATCTCACTCTTGCGGAGAACAACACCGCTTCTCGTCCTGAAAATGGAAATTTACAACTCCGGAGAACGAAAACCGCACACTTTGGAGGCTTGGACCTTCTCAAGCGGGAGTGTTTGTTGTTTGAGAGCCGGCCTTGACAACGCAATCTCTACATCAGAAGCAAATTATGTACTTTCAAATGAGCGACATAAAGTATACACCGAGAGGGAGAGACCGTCATTCGATGCGTTTACGTTAACTACAATCTACATCAGAGATGCATTGGATCGTCGCCAGTTTATCAGAACGTGTAAAGTAACTGATGTGGTCGATCCGAAACCAGGAGGAGGCAGCCTACGACAAACATCCGATCCAGACGCACAGAGAGCTGGACCATAGTTTGCAGGCGACATTCACGTAAGGTAAGGCTCAATTGATCAATGTTTAACAATGCATGCGTAACCTCTAGATTAGATTTTAATGTTTGATAATCAGTATTCCGTGCTCTGCATCTACCGATATGGTAGGCTACTTCTCAATTTAACCCTGACATGGTTGCTGATTAATAAGAGACAAAGTCATAGACGTACCACCAAAGTGAATGCGGGCATGCCTGCAAAGTTAAAATTACGCTATGTGTAACCTAAAGGAGACTTGAACCCGTACTCTCCGCGTTACAAGTCGAACACAGTAACCAGTAGACTACCGTACGCTACCACGTATTTCATATCCAATTAAAATCTTTTCCTGGCGATAGGCTTACTCTGTTTCTCCGTGTTCTGTGTTTCATAGCTTCAGTTGATATTTCGTTATGTCACGACGTGCGAGGAACTCTAGATTACATAAGTTACATAACTACAGTTGGTTCTTGCAGTCCTCCTATTAGTAGGCCCAGTGTTTAATCTAGTCCCCTTGCTGTCGGGAATAATAGAGGGTTCTAGGGGGTATCCAGCTTATTATAAAGTTGAAGAATGGGGGGGATAGTGACGAGTGTTACCAAGAACAAGAGTTCAAAAATTTTTCCACGAATTTTCGAGGGGTAGTAACAAGAGTTTTCAAGGATTTTCAAGGGGTAATAACAAATTTCGAGGGGGGGTAGTAACAAGACTTTTCTAAGAAGAATTTTCGAGGGGGGGGTAGTATCGCAGAGTTTTCCAAGACAATATTCTACAAAGTACATGTCTTTAATTTTTTCTTCAGGCAAAAATTTCATCTCTTTAATTTTTCTGGGGGGAAAACTCGATCCTGGGGAACTGCCCCCAGAGACGTCTAGATTAAACACTGAGTAGGCCTACATACCAGTGATGTAGTCGAGTCCACCTTAGGCGAGTCCGAGTCGAGTCCGAGTCCACGTAAGCCGAGTCCGAGTCGAGTCCGAGTCCAGAGTTGCTCGAGTCCGAGTCCGAGTCACAAAGGATCGAGTCCAAGTCCGAGTCCGAGTCCTTCAACACCAAATTTCACTGAAACACGCAATTTAATGGCATATAAAAATAACAGCACATTTATGCTGGAAGAATTATTATTATTATCATTTATTATTATTATCATTTATTATTATTATTATTATTATTATTATTATTATTATTATTATTATTATTATTATTATTATTATTATTATTATTTTACACTGCCATTTACAACGCGCCTAAACAAAAGAATCTTGCACAAAAGCGCGTAACAGGAAAGTCAAATCATACTAAATCTTAAACTAATAAAGTCTTAAGATTACTTTTGAAGAGCAATAATGTAAAGCAATGTAGCTTGTCCGCTGCAACTTTTGGCTTTGGGACCTCAGCCATAATTTTAATTACAAGAATAATTGAAGAATTACGCTTTGAAAACTGATTTCTAAACAATGAGATTAGACTAAGGTATTTTAATACAGCTTTGCTGCTAACACATCTGTTTCTAGATACATGCTAGGCCTACGGCTCCTAAGGTTCGTGCGCAGAGGGCTGCAAAATCGCTTAATGTTCGATTGCCATTCGGCTGGCTCTGCTGCGCGAATGGGGTATTCCGTTAGGTCAGAAGCGCTATAAACGGGTCAAATCTCCCTTCGATGGCCTTGATCTTCAGGCGCATTATTCTGCCTAGCCATTACTTGGAAAGGGGGGGTATGGCGGTGAAGAATTTTTCCAGCGGCTGCAAACTCCAGAAATTCTGCCAAACGGGCCTCTTGGGCGCATCTGACACACTCATCAACTCCGATGAGTGCAGGAGCCGAAGAATATCGTCTTTGGCAGGGTGGGGTATGATCACCCGATGCCCTTTGAACGCTAACCCTCCACCTACGGCGAGCTCTTTGATATCTAATGCGCTCTTTAGTTTAGAATACCTATTTTGGACTCGTAAGTAAGGAAGTATACAAGTCGTTTTTTATCGTGAGACAAAATTGTGACTCGGAAACCGAGTCACCGAGTCAAATTCGAGTCCAGGGCCTTCGAGTCCGAGTCCAAGTCCGAGTCATGACAAGCCAAGTCCGAGTCCGAGTCCGAGTCCACAAAAAATCGGACTCGAGTCGGACTCGAGTCCTAGGCTTTGACTCGAGTACTACATCACTGCTACATACAGTGTAATAGTTTACCAGGTCTGCTTGAGTCTATAGTTCAATGGTAACATTTCGACTGTACTGATTGTGTCCGAGAGTTGTCCTACCACATCAAAACAGTGACAACGTGACAGCGCTGGTGAATGATCTCGACATGTAACTGGGTGCGATGTTCCACCCAGATTTGTCTCTTTTTCAAATAAACGAATATATTAATAATAATCAATTCACTGAAAAATGAGCAGGCTTTAGAAAACGAGTATATGTACTGATATAACCCTATCATATGTGCAACGACTAATCCAGAGTCTTTTGGGCCAATTATATGAAAGACCTACATGTGCGTGTGTACTCTGCCATCAATTCCATGTGCATTAGATGGGACCCATATGGGTTTTATGGGGTCCCATATGGGAGTGGGCACCCTGGCAGGGTAGGCTCAACTGTCCAGCTGTTGTTGTATTACTGCTTAACGACACTTTTTCATATCGAAGATGATCAGTGTCGGAGGCAGAAAGCAACCTCGTACTCCACGTTTATATTGCGACCGAGCCACCCGCAGTAAAGATCCGAGAAATTAATCTCTGATAAACCGACCGACCGGGAAGCGAACCCGGGGCGCCGGCGCGGAGAGCGGGCACCAACCCACTCGGCCACTCAGGATCTCCAACTGTCCAGCTGGGAGCCTGACATCACTTGATGGTTACATGAATCTTATTGATAATTAATATATCGCCCAATTATTTGGTCTGTTTGATTTAAAGTCAATAGTGGCCCACCTTATTAGCCTCCATACTCTATGATAATCTGATCATTAATGCTAATGTGACAATGATTGTCTATATAGATGACTCGTGTCTTCATGCACTTGGCCTATGTCTTCTTCTTGATGGCAAAGCTGCAACAAGAAACCAAGGCGATCTGCAAATGCAGAGAGCAATTTAAAAAATCTGCCGTATCGAACCAAGTTTTCTAAGGTAAACGTAAGAATTGTTCAATTCAAGCACTTATAATATGCATGTGCGTATATTGTAATTGAACATTTATAAAGTGCCACTCAAAGCGCAAAACAAGTCAGAGGCGCTTTCTGCTCTAGCCTATAATTTTATGATGTTTAATGTAGTTAAGAACAGAACATTTTTCGGTTAGCAAACAGCTCAGATAGCTATAGAAGAGTCACCAGTGGCAGGCTAGCGCACACATGCTAAGTCGACCAACAGCTTCTCAACTAGAGCTGACAGCAAGTTCAGAGTTTTTGAAGCACATAGAATCTAGAGTGAGGAACCACGATTGGCGATATGATCCGCTGCCGATGGCTCACGGTTGTCTCATCGTCCATATATATAATATAGGCCTATATTAGGCTATATAATTATATCTCATCGTCCATATATATATATATATATATATGTGTATATATATATGTGTGTATTATATATATATATATAGGTACGCCTATGATTATGTATGTATGTCTGTTGGATCGACCTGATTAGGGTTTGCTTTTGGTGTGGCATCGGCTAATGCCTCAATCAGCCTCATGCATAGACACTGGAGCGATACAAGTTACTAATTTCAATTACTCAAGTAATTTCAATGTCTTTAAATCTGGGCAGAAAATATTTCCAGTAATGTTTACCATATTTACTCGGTGATGGTCAGGTCCCCATTAAGGCTAGTGGTGGACCAGGAGCTGTGATTACCTTCAAAAAGGCCCTCCTCTCTCCCCATGACGACCACCGGTCCACCACGACATAATAATAATAATAATTAACGAAAATTGATTGATTGCTTGATTGAAAATTGATTGACATATTTATAAAATGCGGGCCCTCAAACTGCGCCCGGGTGCTGCAGCACCCTTAGCACTCCCCTTAATTCGGTCCTGGTGGTGGTGATTTTCTTATATTTTAGTTTCTGTGCTTTTTCCTTTTCTCTAGTTTCCAGGTGCTACATGTACGCTGCTGTATTGTGACGGCATTCCGGCCTCCAATGGTTACTCGAGATAAGTCCAGTTCACACTGCAATGGCTGCTGATGAAAGGAAACCTCTCTGTAGCTTTTCTGTCTTCTGATCAAAGGCTGGTTCATACAGGTAAGACCTATACCTAGATGGTGTAGGACACACAGTGAAATTCATTTTTACTTAATCGTACTTGACAATACTATTAGTGTTTTTTTGCCTTATTTTAGGTTTAAGCCTACTCACACTTCAGCTTAAAACTTTCTCTTGTTTTAACTTCCATCTTTGCTATAATGAGTAAAATCACTGTACACTGTGGGAAGATGAGACTGCGAGGACTGGTCACCTGCCCTCATATGCCGAGGCTAGAAAAGGAAATCTCTAAAACCTCATACCCAAGGTAATGCTTTCCCTCCTCCTCCTCCTCCTCCTCCTCCTCCTCCTCCTCCTCCTCCTCCTCCTCCTCCTCCTCCTCCTCCTCTTCTTCTTTCATGACTGTCTCATCTATAAGTGCATTTTAAGACATTTGGGCTTGAGTTGATATACGGAAGCACAGTATACCTGCATGAGCAGCTGAGCACAACAATCGCTGACCTGGTTGACTGGAGGCTGGAACATAACTCTTCCTGATGTACATCAGTGCGTTGCCGAAAAATTATGATGATATTACATATCTGTCTTAATAATGTGTAATAACCTTTGTGGTGTCACTGTGTTTCTGTAGGTACCTATGGCTGGCGGGAATGATTCTGCCCTTTGGTGAGATGGAAAAGATTGTGATCCATGTTACGGTTGCACTCTGGCTCTGTGTCGTCTGTGTTTCAGTTAGTATTTGTCTGTGAGTAAGCTGCCCCATATGGGATCTGGCGTGGCCTAATATCCCGTAAGCTCATGGGGCTTGCTCGTTCTTTTTCGTATTCGTGCTCTTTGTCTGGCGAGGAGTGAAATCCCGTAGAAAGCTCACTCTGTCTATTATAGTGCTGTGTTGTTTATCTTGTACTTGAATGAGCCGAGGGATAAGAAGGCGGATGAGAGAAGACAGCTAAGAGGAAGAAGTGATGGAGGTGGAATTGAGATGGACATTCAAATACTCGGAAATGTCAACTGCACACACTCTTCTTCAAATTGTTGACTGGGGTCTGAGGAAGCGCAGTCAAGCTATCAAGGTACCAGATATCAGTGGACATTTCGGCAAGGCCTAAGACCAACTCTTAACCATCAGGATCGACTCCAGACGCCTACCTTCTCTGCATGTGGGCGTCATGCGCACCAGTGATTTTCAATTATTCTTGAGCAACGTTCACATAATAGTTTTGTAGACTTGGTTGGTATTAAAAGTTATCAAAATGTGACGACAATGTCATGTCAATATGCTGAACTTGATGAACTGTATTTCTGACTGAACTATAGGATACTAGTTATTAGAGCATTAATTATTAAATGTCTCATGATTAAAACATTTATATGTATGTATACGATGTTCCGGGTGTTCTGTTCAAGTTTTCGGAGAAAAGTTAAATCAGCCATGTGACAGACTTGTGCAATATAAGCATTGCAGTAAAATATCGGTAACTTCAGTCGTTCACAGATCTACACGGGCGTTTATCTCAAGTTAGTCATCCAGTTCAGGATGGCCTAAAGTATGCGAAGCTGAAATTTTAACGTTCGTTACAAAGGTTCTGACCAGGATTAGCTGGCAGTGGCGTAACGAGGGGGCAGGGGGCGGCCGCCCCCGGGCGCAGGACAGGGGGCGCAAAATTAGGTCTGAAAATGTGTTTTTGTGAAAGAAATCAGGTAACAATAGAAAAATAGTTAAAAAGTAACTTTTGTACGTGAGTCTTGGGGCGCTGGCGGGAGGGGGGGTTGCAAAATGAGATTTGACAAGGTTCTTGTTGAAAAACAGACGGAAAAGCAAAAATTTCAGGAAATTCTTGCCCCCGGGCGCACGAACCCTTAGTTACGCCACTGCTAGCTGGCTTCTTCTTTTCAGCCTCACGCAATACTTGCCGTGTTCAGATATTCTGCGAGAGTCTGCCTTATGATGAAATGGATAGCCTAGTGTAGTGTTTAACACTTGATTTATTATTACTTTATTTGCTGTTTAATAATCAATCCAGTCCATCTACACATTCCAGTTCTTGACTTCCTTTTCTGACTGACGCGCCATCTATCGTTCCCTATTCTTCTTATAGCGCTTTTCCATTATGCATGAACACTACATCCTTCCCCTCTTCAAATGAAACCTTAACTGACTAAAGCATTAATTGGGCTAGCGCTTAAAGTCAACAGAACCAATGCTGAAAGTCAACTAAACTAATACAGAAAATCAATTGGACTGATGCTGAAAAGTCAACTGAACTGATGCATCCATATAATCCTTAACATATGATGTTAGTCATGAGACGCCTGACGAGGTATGTTCAAAGCTCTACCATTGCAGCCAGGATGGCTGACGACGGTTCACTCTTTGGGGGTAACGCCTCGGTTCAGGTGTATCTGCAGAGTTCGGAACAGGTGGAGGATCTTGTGGCTGCCACTCCTCGACTGGTAGAGGTTGAAATTCATCTTGCCCGTGTTGTGGTGTGCCATTCCGACTGTGTGGCGCTATTGGTTTTTGGCCCTGCATAGGCCCGACATCCTCCTCGTCGGTTGCGCTTGCTTCCGGCCATATTGGGTTCGTCGTTGGGGTTGACGTCGGACTGTTGAATTGTTTGAAGAAAGACGCGTTTCTGGTAATTCGTTTGCCTTTTCTTTCAACTGTTATCATTGATCCTTTCACTGCGATCACTGTAAATGGGTCGGGGTCAAATGGCGGCATGGTCTTGCTCTTTGTAGGTTGTCGGATGAGAACACAGTCTCCTATCGATAGGTCTTTAGCTCTTGCCCTTCTTCTATGATCAGCATAGCACTTCATCTGATCCTTTGATTTTTGATCCCTCTCACCGAGACCGAATTTATCTGCTGTAGTTGTATTATCGCTTTCAGGAAACCTTGTCCGAAACGATTCTGAAAACAACAGATCCGCAGGTGGTTTCTGGAGTGTTGAGTGAGGAGTGGCACGATAGTTTCTTAAGAATTTCTGTAATTCTGACCTCCAGTCGAGCCCCAGGCTATGGGCAATGCGCATTGTTTTGCCAATGTTTCTCATAAACCTCTCACATTCTCCGTTCGCTTGCGGGTAACATGGTGTTATTCGTCTATGGTGAAATCCCATGTATGAAGAAAACTCTTTGAATGCCTGGCTTTGAAAAGGCGCCCCATTGTCGGTCCTCAGCACCTCGGGAGTTCCAAATGTAGAGAAAACTCTTTCAAAGATCGGTATAACGCTGTCTGCTGAGACATTCTTGGCAAACTCGACTACCGGAAATCTCGAATAATCATCAATGATTACAAGTAAGTGACCCCCTGATGGCAACGGTCCATAAAAATCTGCTGACAGCTCAGTCCACACTCTCGATGGCAAAGGCGACATCTTCAGTGGTTCTGGTCTCTTGGTGTCTGTTACAATTTGACAGGCTGTGCAATTGCCGATGTGCTTCTCTACTAGCAAGTCGATTCCCGGAAACCAAACTTTTGTTCTTAGGAATGCCTTTGTCTTCACAATTCCTTGGTGGCCTTCATGTGCTGTTTGTATCGCTTGTACTCGAAGTGTTGTCGGTAGTACAATTCTTGATCCTCTTAGTACCATATCATCACCTGGAGATAAGGACAACTCATCTCTCAAGATGTAAAATGGCCGAATATCGTCAGTTATTTTATTACCTGACGGCCATTTGTCATTGCTTATATATTTGATCACCTTAGTCAATGCTTCATCCAGTTGTGTTTCCCTTCGGATATCTTCTCTTGTCATCGCTTTAGGCAGTGTCATAGTGATTGTCAGGTTTATTTCCGCCTCCAAGTCTGCTTCTATCATTTCCATGTTTCCAATTTCATTCTTAGGGTGTCGAGACAGATAATCAGCTGGATTGTCTTTCGTCGAGATATATTCAACCTGGAAACTGTATGGGAGCAACCGCATGCTCCATCTTTCCAATCGGATAGGTAGTTTTTTTCCAGGATGGCTAAAAATCTGTTCCAACGGCTTGTTGTCAATGATCAGTCTGAATGGTGCACCACAAAGGTAAACCCGGAAATGCTCACATCCATACACAACTCCAAGCATTTCCTTCTCAAGCTGCGAATATCTCTTCTCAGTGTCCGTCAAAACTCTACTTGCAAAGGCAATTATTCTTCTTGTGCCACCACGCAGTGGCGTCTAAACCCCCAGTAGTCAATGGAGAACAACCCCCCACTGGGCCCACAAAAATTTGACACCCGAAACACACATTTTGGTGCAGTGCTTTTTTCATCCGGAACGGTCCGGAACGGTCCGGAACGGCGTTCCGGGACCTTTTTCAGCTATTAAAACTAATTTAGTAAATTAAAATTTTTACTAAAAATTATTTTAAATATTATTATTTAGACACTTTAATTTAATTTCAGTGCTTTCAGTGTATATAAATATTTTATATATATATATATATTATATATTATATATATATATTATATATATATATATGATATATATATATGATATATATATTATATATATGATATATATATTTTATATATCCTTCACAAAAGCAATGCAACCCTGCTCTAGGCCCTACTCTTGCCTAAATATTTTTATACTGGGGTTAGAACATAAAAAAGTACAAAAATGGGGGAGGGTACACTTTGGGGCAGCTTTGGGCAGTGTGATTCTCGTTAACGATAACGATAACGAAAATGTTCGTTAACGAAAATAAAATGATTTCGTTAACGATAACTATAACTATAACTAAAAATATCATTAACTATAACTATAACTATAACGAAAATAACAGTAACGAAAATTCATCTTTATTTTCGTTAATACAAAAAATAAAAATAGGAAGTGCAATATGGACGATTCGACATAAATGAGAACGAAAAATGCGATATTTTCATTATGCAATTTGTCAGTTACTTTGGAAACTCGTGTATACATGAAGCTGAATAAACCCATGCTTCAAAGACTTTCAAAGCCCTGAGCAAATTGTGAAACAGCGGGTTAATACGCACAATTTTGCTTATAGCCTTAATTATTGTAACTAAGTAGTAACTAAAATTAACTAAAATAAAAATTCATTAACTATAACTATAACTATAACTAAAAAATAATACTAACTATAACTATAACTATAACTAAAATAAAAAACAATTAACTATAACTGTAACTATAACTAAAATAAAATCTGTAAGGAAAATCACACTGGCTTTGGGTACCCTAAAAATGATTGTTCTCTAACTCTGTACGGATGGATGGGAAGAGGAGGTAAAATGCTAAAGAATGATGTTTAAATTATGTCTGTAGGTCAAGAACTGACTGAAATATCACAAGTTCACTTTATAGGTCGTTATAGGTCGTTAGACGGCAAAATCGCTCGTCGTCGGGCCCTAGGTGATAAAAATTCCTCTCGACGTTTAAGGGTTAAAGACGGTTAAAGCAAAAGTTAATGTGAAATTTTTAACGGCCAGTAATAATGAATACCAACAAACGTAGGCCTATATCCTTTTCCTGGACTTTTTTCTTTGTGAAGAAAGTCAGCAAGAAATGATCCTTCTAACCCTGACACAACATGGGATGATGGGACTGGGCAAAAAAGATATAAAATAGATCATTGGGATGAATTTTACGTCTGTTGTTACCATGTTATTTGGAACCCTTCACTCCTTATGACCTTATCTATAGGTCAAGTTTGAAGTCAATCGGACTAAAGCTGTTTAAGAATTTAAGAAATGACAGTTAAAACATTAATAATTTTCGTTTGGCCTCTGGCTGGCGAAATAACAAATTTAGAGATACATTATCTAAATAAGTGTATTTAATAGAATAGAATCTTCGTTTATTCATAACACATTGTCAGAACGCAATGCGATTACAAGAAAAACAAAAAACAAAAATGTGTGGGCGTTGGCTGTTCCGTTTAAGGACATCTTAGGGGTTTTTCTATACCAAGCTGAAGTTTGGAGTCAATCTGGCTATAGTTAGTTAGTTAGAATGATTAAGTCTTTCAAGTCTTTAATGCACCATCTACCTACACAGACGAAGGTGACTGGTAAGGACACTGGCCATGATTTGCGCACAATCTATAGATCTGTTATTAGCTATTTGCAATGTGGCTATACTGCTATAAGAATAGGACTTTTCATTTGATGATGATGATGCTGAGTTCTCTACCAGAAGGCAGATCCATTGGGTTTTTTATGCCACCCGGGGGATAATATGATTAAGGTGGTTTCCCGTTGGCCTTCCTGCTTACTCACAGACAATTAAGGGTGAGCAACTTGTCCAGGGTCGCTAGACAGTTGCTTCAACTTGCTTGAGGTAGATTCAACCTGCGACCTTCCGGTTACAAGGCACAGAACATACCGCTACACCACCGCGTCCCTGTATATCATTGTGTATCATTTCATAACACATACTCACTCAAAAGTCAGAAGAAATAAAGTAGGCTAAATGAATCAACTCGCAACGCGTTCATATATTCGTGAGTCCATCGTAGACTTTAATATTATTACTCCTATGCATTATTTTCATTTGAAATGTCCGCCACATACTGACTGGACAGGTCAGAGAGGGCTAGAGATGAGCCAGTTCGATGGCTAAGCCAGATAACGGCCGAAGCGATGACACACATGATGCAGGTTGCAGGCTTGCACCGGAGAACTCCAAGATTACTCCACTAACTTGGGAGAACTCTGCCAGTCTGGGCCGCGGTGTCATTAGCGAAGCAACCTCAGGCCCAGGGTCCTCACCCCCCCTCCCCCATGTTTGGCCGGTATATCGCGTAAGCCGTTGGCCCGTTGGTTGTAGACTCGTAAGGGTACAGGCAGCTGCCTTGATACACGGACGCCTGGTATACCGGGGTACATGCCTTGATATAACGGGGTCTCCAACCCCCCCCATGGCAATGCAGACTGTGCAGTAAGTGGTCTGTTGTACAAGCCGTTTGCTACTGTAATGGAAACATAAGAGAATTTCGATCCAACGATAATGGTTTAATGTGGGTTAATGTTATCACAATCATACAGGAGAAAATATATATCATAAAAATGAAACCCCCACTTTCGGCCAAAATCGGTCAACCCCCTTCTTTTGTCCGTCAAAACTCTACTTGCAAAGGCAATTATTCTTCTTGTGCCACCACGAGAGATCTGTGCAAGAACCGCCCCTAGACCATCTGGTCCAGCATCTGTGATCAATACTGTTGGTAGACAGGGATCGAAATAGGCGAGTGTTGTGCTTTCAACAATCAAGTCTTTGATGCTCTTGAATGCATGTTGTTCATGTTGTCCACCTGTTCCGAACTCTGCAGATACACCTGAACCGAGGCGTTACCCCCAAAGAGTGAACCGTCGTCAGCCATCCTGGCTGCAATGGTAAAGCTTTGAACATACCTCGTCAGGCGTCTCATGACTAACATCATATGTTAAGGATTATATGGATGCATCAGTTCAGTTGACTTTTCAGCATCAGTCCAATTGATTTTCTGTATTAGTTTAGTTGACTTTCAGCATTGGTTCTGTTGACTTTAAGCGCTAGCCCAATTAATGCTTTAGTCAGTTAAGGTTTCATTTGAAGAGGGGAAGGATGTAGTGTTCATGCATAATGGAAAAGCGCTATAAGAAGAATAGGGAACGATAGATGGCGCGTCAGTCAGAAAAGGAAGTCAAGAACTGGAATGTGTAGATGGACTGGATTGATTATTAAACAGCAAATAAAGTAATAATAAATCAAGTCCATCTACACATTCCAGTTCTTGACTTCCTTTTCTGACTGACGCGCCATCTATCGTTCCCTATTCTTCTTATAGCGCTTTTCCATTATGCATGAACACTACAGCCTAGTGACCCATGCCTATAGTGAGTTTGTATTGATTAAGCGCCTTTGTTAGCTTGTTACCGCGACTAATTCGCTTTTATAGGCACTCTAGAAATGTCGAGGTTACGATTACGTATTAGACAAAGCACGTAATAATTGGCAAATTGTAGGCCTACTGTGAAATGATTATGAAATGATTAATGAGTTAGACCACGAATACAGTTTAAAAATTAAGGCAATGTTTGGAGAACGGGATTGTTGAGAATCCTCAATTCCTGAACCATATATCCCTAGGCGTAATTAAATAAATCTATAGCCACTATACCCATATCATCATAATGCAGTTTTTGGAAGTCCACTAGGCCTACGAGGCATACTCGTTCATTCATTTCATTCATTTCTTTCATTCATTTCATTATATATAAGGTCGTTGATTCAGAGCATATAATTATATAGCGCCCCTTCAAGAATCAAGAAGCTACTTGGGAAGTTGGGAGAGCTCCCGCACTGACCGCATTGACGACTAAATTAAGCGCAGGCGAATAACACTATAATATAATTTATGCTATCTTATAATATAAGTCTTAGTTTGTTCTGGGACTATTATCAGTAATAATAGTCCCAGGTTTGTTTACGTTGTCCTTCCTTGTGTGTTTGTCTGTTTCTAAAGGCTCCGAAACGGAACGCTTTAGCGATTTGAAAAATCGCACGAAACGTTATTACGCCACGTCTGTTTCAACGCGACTATTTTCAGCTCACAATTTTATTTAAACGCTGACATATGGACATTTTAAACTTCAAAATTTATTATGAGGTTCCGTAATACCAATAACGGAGTCCATTAATATGCATATTTTAAGTTTTTAACCTCGCTTGAGCGGCGTGACGTAAGAGAAATGTTGTCTTACGTCACGCGAGGCGCAATCGAAATAAAACACGGGCTCCGTTCCGAAAAATTACGAGCGCTGTAATGGAACACGATCGAGCTTCGTTTACTATTATATTATTTAGCCCGGGGAACAAATATTAGATTAGCCGTTTAATTGCTTTTATTCCAATACCTGCTGTAATGCTGTTTGCGTCAGAGAAGTTTCCGCTATCCGTAATGTTTACTTGAAACGGCCTTTGACTTGGAGGCCGCCATCTTAGAGATAGTTGCACCTAAACAAATACTTAAGGGGGCGTGAGAGGTTAACGAAGTGAGTACTGTGCCCCACTTCTGGTTGTCATTAGTGCGACCACTCCTTTGGATTTATTCGAAGATCTTGGTATTTTTAGGTCGACTTGGGATCTGGGGAGTTTGCATAGCAATCTTGGGATTTTGTTGGTACACTTTCGTCCAATCTGGGATTTTTCTGGCAAGGTCTTGGGATTTAATAAAATGGAGAGTGGTCGCATTGCTCGTTGTCATCTGACGCCGCGGTGCTCGGTCAACAGTTTGGGTTTCAGTTCTCGGTTAAAGTTTAAGGGTTACCGTTGAATCCCAGGGTTTCTTTCCTTCGTTCAATTCGAAAGAAGATTTTGAAGAGGAAGAAAATGTCTAGTGCGAAGAAAATCAAGACCGGCGCCGAAGAGTTCTTTCCAGGTAACACGGCGCCTGCATTCTCCATGTATCGGTTTTACCCTGTGACTTAAAACTGTAGGCCTACTGTCAGAGTTTTGGGGTACGACCGTCACCTTGATCGAGGGTTCAAGGTGCCTAGAGTGGTTCAGAGCCCTCGTTAGTACAATTATCTTATCAATATTATAACGTTCTGCAATGTGTAGGGCCACTGTCAGTTTTTCGGTGCACTGGAGGGGTTTGGGGTTCTCTGTCTCTGCTCCTTTCGTAACCAAAATCTGCTGAAAATCTTGATTTGCAATTTATAAATGTTTGACAACAACAGAAATTCTAATAACATACGCAATACTTGTATGTGCATTAATATGGGAATTAATATATGCACACGTATGAGCACTGAAATTATTAGCTGTGAGACAGATTAAATTGAAAGATGCTGAGACTGAATCTTGTGAGTTGTAAGCACGCCGCATGAGAAGTAGACTGTTCTATGCGCACTTTTGGTGAAACGGAGAAAATTGAAAAAGAAAGTTTAGTGACTTAGAATTTAGTACTGAAAACTCTTTGGTGGGACAAAATAGAGAAAGAATGTTTAGAAAACATTTATGTGGACATCGACACTTTTAAGCAATCACGACGATTGAAGCCTCTTGCATAAGAAAACATAATTTGAAGGCAACTTTTGGAATTTGTTCAAATAGAACAAAATATTACAGAAATAGCTCTATACAATTAAATGTTATGATGATTCGTCATTACATGGAACATTATAATTATTAGCGAAATGAATTATGACTGTCGCTGTAATTATTTATAAAAGTACATTATATAATAATTCTAGAGAAAAAGCTATTTTTGTAATATCATTTTTAACTGTGATACTTGCTATCATTGTATAGGCCCTATATGTGCATTATTTTCGAATTAGTCTCTCCATTTTGTCTCTTTATGTAATATTTTTTTGATTATCCTTCTGTAACGGAACACGCTTACTATTATAATGTTCTATATGCATGTGCGAATCACAGTTTGCCGTTCACACCACGTGACCGTAATAGAACACGATAATCCTGAACCATGTGTATAATAATCAAGAAACAGCGTGTTCTGTAATATCCACGTGATTAAATCTCTGGAATATAATTGGTTGTGGTTCACATAGAATATTATAATACCTATCAGTTGGTAAGAATATGCAAATAGAATAAAATACTTCTGTTCTTTTCCCAGCAAAGGCACCATTTCAACAAGCGCCATTTTGCACGAAGATAGAACAAATTACCCTGAATCGGACAGTGTGTCTAACTCCAATGTAAACAAAACTGCAGATAGAACACTATAATTCTCATGCGGCGAGCAGTGGATTTGACCTTGAAAGGGAAGGTCATTACTTTGGATAACCTTTGACATGGAGAATAGAGATTGAACGGTTTTTCATTTAATTAAAAAGCTGTACTGTTTCATGCAAAAGTTGGCTGCTGCTTTTAATTTGTATAATTTGATTCTATTCCTTAAAGCAATTACGGTAGATGCACTTAGAAGATTTATTTATTTTGTGACAAATTTAATTTAATGTCTTATGAAAAATGTACATTGTCATTTATTTAATTTTCTATGCTATTTTGAAGTACTTGCTATTCTTGAAATCAATTAAATGCACTTAGAAGATTCATTTGACGTTTTTTGCGATAAATGCTCTGTACACCAAAATGTGGTTAACAATTGGTCTATTAAAGGATGTTCTTACTTACATAGTTATATACGTACTTATTTACGTTGGTGGAACATTAAGGTTGTTACTGAAATGAGGTTGTTAACATGTTCTAGTGCTGCCAGTAACTAAATTCTTAGTGAAATATTTGTTTAGATGTTGGTGTAATTCCGTATAAGCCAGATGCTCGTCCTGATGAGTCGCTTGTCTTCAAGTACTACAATCGAGATGAGGTTGAGTCTTTGTGTAATTTCAGTTGCTTAAATTATTTAATAATTTGTAAAGCAAAAGTAAACTCAACACACTTCTTTGGATGCTTGCATAGAACTCTTACATATAGTTTGATATAGCGCCAGGGAATAAACTGGTCTCCCTGACACGGCTTTTGTGTGGTGCTGAGAAATTTTGAAGATTTACAATTACAGCTGCAAGGCTTGATCCTCGTGAGGTTGGAGGACTATTTAGTCGTTCCCAAGTTACTTTCAGGATGGAGAAATTGGATTAATTTAAACCAGAAATGTGCCGGATACCAGTTCTTAAGTAGTTGGGTTTTTACTATTGGAATTTTTTTCAAATACAAATATTGGAATTTTGTCAATGTTTGGCTGAATACGAATTTGAGTCGAATATTCGGTTCATCTCTAATTTAAATGCATTATTTGAAGACAATGTCACTTTATTGTATTGTATTGTATCTAAAGATTTATGTAGCGCCTTTCTCAGAATAACTATTCAGAAGCGCTGTCAGCACGAAAGTTGGATAATGACACCAAGGAAATGTCCAGATTATGTAAATTGATTTAACATTGGTTTTGTCAATCTGTTGCTTGCAGGTTGTACTTGGAAAGACGATGGCGGAGTGGCTGCGATTTTCCGTCTGCTACTGGCACACATTCCGAGGAACTGGTATAACACAGCTTCACATAATGGACTATTTATTTATTTATGTAGCATAAATGATTACTAAACAATCATTTAATTATCTAACATAACTGATTCTGTGTATTTTGTTAAATTCATATTCAGTACCTTTTGTTTTATTACTTGCATAATTATGTGATCCATGTGTGCAGATTTCCATCAGCACTGCTAAACAAATGCAATATTAGTGTCTTCATATGTTCAGATATGCATGCATGCATAATAAAAATGAAAACTTGCACATAAAACATACATATCTACAATACATACTTGCATGCTGGTATAAACTGTAAACTTGTGAAGTTCCCTGGCATTTACAAAATCATTTTTACCATCTGGTGAAGTCGCATTATTTGTGTTTATCTTTACCCTACATAATATTATGGCTAGCTGTGCACCTAAAACATGACTTCACATCTTTAATTAGTTAGAGCACTCAATTTGTAACACTGATAGTACAGGTTTGCACAAGTTATTTGAACACTTGGTGTAGACCGGTGTTTAACTGGGACCAGCACTTGCATGCTGCTCTATGGTACACACTGGTAGCATATATGTAAATTATTCATCTGGCCGGTACTTGTGGAATTGATCTGATTGAGTTTTTGCTTTTAGGTGCTGATCCATTTGGTTTTCCAACATTTAAACGACCCTGGGATGATGAGTCTGACAGCCTGGAGAATGCCAAGCGGAGACTGCGTGTAGCGTTTGAGTTCATGACCAAACTCGGAGTGCGATACTGGACATTCCATGACAGGTAAGATCATCTGACTAGATATATTGAACGAGACAACTGAAGAGAAATGGTTTACTCGTCAGCACAGATTTTTTGCTTGTGAAATTGTAGCTAATAAATTACTAAGAGAGAGAAACAGGGAAAGTGGATTGATAGCATACTGGGAGGGGATTCCCTAGGGATAACTATCATGGAGAGAACAGTAGAGGGAAAGGACACGAGAGGAAGACAGATACTGCTGCCAGCTGGATGGATGGATATGGTAAACTGAAGGAGGAATCCCAGCATTGAGAGGAGTGGCACCAAATGTTGGAAAATATTGATGTAAGTATGTAAGAAGACTTAGGTTCCATTGTAGAGATCTAAGTAAATTGAAGTTAGTTTTCATGACAAAACGAATGTTACGTTGACATTTAGGGGCAACGAGATTTCATTGTGAAACTTGTTAATTTTGCAGGGATATTGCGCCTGAGGGCAAGGACTTGCATGAGACGAATGCAAACCTGGATGAACTGGTTAACCTGGCCTTGACCTTGCAGGAATCCACTGGCATCAAGCCACTATGGGCAACATGCAACCTCTTCTCTAATCCCAGGTGACTGTCTTTATTGTCTAATTTAATGAACTTGCAACTTAGTAAGCTAATAAATTCATATAATACGTTAAATTAATGCAAATATCAGTAAAAGAAAATAAACAGTTCTTTCAACTTGATTTCTGTAATGCTGTGTTGGTTTTGTGATTTTTTTATACCGTATGATGTGAAAGTCAGTTGGTACGGTAAATGAAACTGTTTTTCTCGTATGAAAGGTAGTTTAATTTAATGTTTGTTGACAGACATTGATTACTTCAAAGTCTAGGTTAAGATTTATTGATTTTTGTTTTTCTTATCATAGACAAAGGACACGTGCCTGTCAAATTATTTTGACTTTGCTTTTAAGCGTTGTTGAAGAGTCCTTAATGTATGGTTATCGTTGCTTTGGTTTATAGGTACATGAATGGAGCGGCCACAAATCCCGATGCACATGTTGTTGCTTATGCAGCAGCTCAGGTGAAGAAGGGATTGGAGATTGCTAAGAAACTGGGAGCGGAAAACTTTGGTAAGTATATCAGAAGCCCGTTGCTGTATCATTGTTAAAGAAAGTGTGTGTGTGTCTGTATTGATATTTTTGGATAGGCTTTGACACATCAACCATGCCAGCATATCCATAACACGATGGGACTCTGTGGGTCACTTATGGGAAAGAGTCCTATATGGGCCTTATCAACTTTGTGCATTTACGAAAGGCGACGTTTAAGCATTGTAGGAGTAATGTAAGAACGAATGATGCTATGGGTAATATGGAGCAACATAGGATTTTCTCCAGACAGGACATTTTGCTGAACTAGTGTGCAGATACTCTGCACGTGATAGTCTAGTAGTCATGTGCCTCGAATTCAGTCAAGAGGTATGATATATATTGTCTGACTTCTCTGTTTATCTCCTAAAGTACAGTGGTCTTTACATTGGGCGAAATTTCTCTGTTGCATTGTAGTTTTCTGGGGTGGCCGTGAAGGGTACCAGTCCGTCCTGAATACCGATCTTCATAAAGAGCTGTCAAACTATGCCAGCTTCCTAAAGATGGCTGTTGGTAAGTAATACTGCTGTCCTTTCACATGTCCGTTCACAGTAATAATGCATAAGATGTTGAACTGTCGATGCACAAATGAGGGGCTCAGATCCTTGGCAGGGCAGAACTAGGGTTCGAGATTTTTGCTTCTCTTGTGCTCCTTTCACTAGCGAAGTCTGCTATGAATAAAGTTAGTGCACACTGACTGTGGTGGGAAGATTGGGCAGTGAGGGAGTGGGCTTCCTTGTATGCTAGCATGTGCTCGCCCTGCCTTGTATGCTGGTGCAAAGAGAGGTGAAGTTGCTAACACTTATAGCAATGGCTGGTGTAAGAGCGGTGTTTTCTTCTTCTTTGCCATCGGTATTATTATTCGTTATTATTTGCTGTTATTACTTGCTATTATTATTCTGTATTATAATTCGCTATTATTATTCGTTATTAATATTCGCTATTATTATTCGTCATTATTATGAGAGTAACATGATCCTGAACTATGGAATTCGAAACGGAGTCAAACCTAACTTAATTGACCTTTCTCTTGGTTGAGTGAATTTGCTGTTTTACTCTACGGGTAATTTTGTTTTTTGCTACTGCTGAGGAAATGTGATGCAAACCATAATAAAAACCATGAATCATAAGAGCTGTTAAGATTTATCTGCTACTTGTGTAATTTGAATGTTATTTAGATTATAAAAAGAAGATTGGGTTCAAATGTCAGTTTCTGATTGAACCAAAGCCAAAGGAACCGACCAAACATCAATACGATTACGGTTGGTACACTTGTTCCAGTTCTTTCAGGTATAAGTACATTTAAACTGTAAACAATGAAAACCTGATGAGTGACAACAATATTTGTAATTGCAATTTACACATTCATGTGTTTGTGAGACGTGGTAGCCGAATGTTGAAGCATTCGCCATGTAACGTGGAGAGTACAGGTTCGAGCGTCCTTCGAAATGGTGACTGTATAAGAACGTCACTGTTGCTTAGTGCCATCGATTGATGCTTGGTCATTTGACAGTGGCATTTAAATAAATGCATTATAATAGCATCAATTTATGTAGCACCTGTACAAGAAAACTCCTCAGAGGTGCTTTAAACCTGATGACACAAGACTAGAGCTAGGGTCGAATGGAATGGTGCTCGACTGCTGGTGAAATAGAGGAAGAGAATGGAGAAGAAACTCATGCTGCAAGTTGTTGCTTAGCATCCTGTTCCAGAATGATGATGGTCTATGCAGTTACAATAATAATTCAGTTATGGTCAGAAACCAGTTGTCTTTGGATAGTCTATCTGTGCTATGTAAATTTAACTTGACTTCAGTTTTAACATCACTTTGCTTTTAACATCCATGCCATCTGTCAGCTGTCGAGAGGAACCCGATGGTTGGCTCTATGTGTGTGCATGGGCCTGCCATTGGTGACTCTTTTACTAGTTTACTGTGCATAGTTCTGCTACCTGATGTAATAACCTAGTCCCAAATGAAATTTAACATATAGGCCAACGAGAGAAAGCGCTTTTTTGATATACTTAAAAACGCGCTGTATTAAGTACCCTGCTACATAAATACATACTACCAATATAAACATTTCAGTAAAAACAATAGAATTATTCTGTGCAGCGCTGCTGATTAATTCTTTGCAATAACAATCAATTTTTGGCATTACATGGTTGTAATGCTGCAAATGAAAATGCCAGCATAATTACTTGTCATAATATTATAACTGTCTTGGCAATTGCTTTAATGAAAGATCTCCTTGTATTTTACTACGATTTATATAGCGTTGTTGATAGCAAGCTACTTCTAGAACGCTCAACCAGTAGCGGCAGCCATCAACAGGCGCCCAGCCCTCATGTAGGACAATGAGCAGCCCGGAGGCGCCAGCCGTCAGGTTGTGCGTTTGTATTGTATTGTATTGTATTGTATTGTACTCCACGTTTATATTGCGATCGAGCCACTCGCAGATATTGCGACCGAGCCACCCACTCCTTAGTATGATGATACCTGTGTGATCATTGGAGATGTGTTGATTCTTTTCAGACGCAATGACTGTCATTGGCTTTTTGCGTACGTTTGGTCTGGAGGAGCACTTCAAAGTAAGAGACTAGAGACATAGAGTCTGTAGACTAAGAGACCCGAAATTAAGAGACTTTATGCTAGTTTAGCCTAAGAGACTCGATACTAAAAGACTAATACTAAGAGACTAGATACTAAGAGACTCGAAACTGAAAAAGTCGAGACTGACCGACTCAAGACTGAAAGACTCTGGCCTGAAAGACTTGAGACTAAGACTTGAGTATGCTTTCTGCTGATAGTCTTGACTAGTCCCCTAATTTGAGACATCATGTTCACGAAATTGTACTTAAGTAAGTCAGGTCTATTATTATTATTATTATTATGTCTACTGCAGAATCATAGACTGCAAATATTTGGAAAACCATCTGTACTGTGTTGTTTCCATATGATTGTCATGCAGCATTATGTAGCACTAGTTCAGGCAAAGTGCAGTTTTCACTCTGAGTCACACTGCTGTATGGCTCTGTGCTCATTGTCTAAATAAAATTATAAATATTAATAATTGTGCTTCTGGATTGTTTAGATAAATGTCGAACCAAATCACACGACTCTGGCCGGCCATTGCTACGAGCATGACGTCATGATGGCATCCCAGTAAGTGAGCTGTGCTCATTCGCTCATTTAAAGGACTGTTGCTCATTTCAAGCCAGATGGCTTAATAATGGTGCTGGTAGTGATATACTAAAGCACGATGATGTTGTCTGGATCATATTGATGATGGTGATGACTGATTATGGCGTGGTGGAAGTGCTCTTGCAATATGATTAAAATGTGAGGAGATGGACTGGTATTGTTGTTGATGATGATGGTGGTGCTGATGATGTGGCAAATGATGTTTCCATTGACTAGGTTTGGAATGTTGGGATCCATCGATGCGAACACTGGTTCCCCGGATCTCGGTTGGGACACGGACCAGTTTCCAATGGACGTCAGGAACTGCACGGTGGTGATGAAGGTAGGCAGGAGAGTGTTTTATCAATATTGGACTGAACGACTGATCTTGGTTCTGATTATCAGATCTAGCCTTTTTAAATACACTTTGACAAGATTCTATGTTGCTTTGCTTTTGGTGCATTCATTGTACCTCTTTTGGTACAGAGCCATGCTTCTTAGGAGTTACTATAGTTGTAGGACCTTGTAGCTGATTGGTTAGAACGCTCGCGTTGTAATGCAGAGATTACAGGTTCAAGCCTCCTCTGAAACAGTTACTATACCAGGCACCTTGAGCAAGTCTTTGCTAAGTGCCATCAATAGATGCGTGGTCATTCATTAGTGACACTTAATAAATGCATAATGATGATAATATTGTATTGTATTTGATCATTTAGAAAGTGCTTCTCATAGCACAAGCCTTTCAGAAGCGCTCCCAGTGCGAAGTACTCTGAGAGAAAAGGAAGGTTTTAAGGTGAGAGAAAGAGGTAGAGATGCTACCAGAGAGGATTGTAGAGCATAGGGAAGGAGGAAGTCCATTACTCCTTCCTAATACTATAGAGGCATGTCAGTAAGCATTTTACCTAAACCTTTTGTTGCATAGAGTGCATAAACAAGTCCATTACGTTTATCGTTGTAGACGGTAATTGAGCAAGGTGGTCTGCAGCCTGGTGGACTCAACTTTGATGCGAAGCCACGACGCGAGTCGACCGACGTCGCTGACATGTTCATTGCTCACGTTGGTCAGTTATTGTCAGAGTTCTATTATTGTGACTCCTTCAAAGTACATTTTACTTGTTATGTTGCTTACACTGTTCGCTAGTCTTAATGTGGATCTGGAACATTTTTGTAGCAGCGTTCAGATTTGTTGTGGATTGTGGAACAATCTGAATCTGTCCATCACAGTCGTTTAGTGCCATTGACACAAAGTGCCAATGGGTCCATCACTTTGGAACTGTCTTCGATGTACAATTCAAGCCGAGGTACTGTGGGGAGCAGGACTGTTGCAGGTTGATGCCTCCCCTAATTCCTCAGGGGGCTCAATCCAGGAGAGCCTCCCGAGTATTTCGTTCAGTGAGATATATTAATTGCACTCTGTTAATTGAACTATACAATACAATTGGATATAGTGGTGCTATATAAATAATAATACAATACAATTGGATATAGTGGTGCTATATAAATAATAATACAATACAATTGGATATAGTGGTGCTATATAAATAATAATACAATACAATTAGATATAGTGGTGCTATATAAATAATAATACAATACAATTGGATATAGTGGTGCTATATAAACAGGGCCGTAGCAAGCTATAATTGCGCCCTGTGCCAAGCGTAAATCTAGCGCCCCACCCCTCAAAGATCAACTTAACAAATAACAACCAAATTTTGTTATCTCAAATAATATATAAAGGCTTTGTCTTTTTATCCATCTAGTTTAACTTGCGGGAATCTTGCTTGATTGCGGGAATCTTGAATGTTTGCTTTGATTGAGCCACAGGCTAAAATGTCAAATCTTGCGACGACTAGTTCGATCACTTACAATCATTCAATCGTCGTGAAACTTGGCAGACAGACTCGCCCTCGCACACACTTCATTCTATCAAAATTTCAGCTCCCCCAAAAAGGCTAGCTTATAGAATCGGGGACTCAACTTTTCGAATCGGGGAATCCCCTTTTCCGACACGCAGCGTTGTGATTGGCCAGCGTTGCCATTGGCTGCAACAGAAACGGGTGCGGTGCTTGATTAAACGGACGCTATGTTGTAAAATGAACGCGGACTATATATTTGTAGAGGTAACTGCTTAATATGACGGATTATAGGATACTAGATGGATATAGTAAAAAACTTTGTTTTTACTATTGGTTCTTTTTATTAAGAAAATAGAAACGAAGTTTCTGTGCTTCTATTAACATTTCATTTTAGTCACTTCAGATTTATTTCGCTGTTGAAGGGACTTTGAGGACAGGGAGTTCGGGAAAGTTCCGTGAGGTTAGGATTCGACTTCCCTTGGGTTCGATACCCCACCGTAGGCTATGGCCCTATGGGTGACCCATCGTATAATCAACACGGGGTTTATGAAGCAGGCGTGCGCTCCTACGGGCCTCTACAGTGACTTCTATAGCGCCACCAAGCGATATTATGCCTTTCAGCTCTTCAGATAGGCCTACTATATAGGCCGAGCTTAGAGCCTACGACCGGCTTTGGTGGTGGTAGAAAAGTGTCCGCTCTGATTGGGCTCTTCGTCCCAAGTCCCAACACCAGTGCTTTCATGATCGGTCTGGGGTTCACTCCCTGTCTTAACACCCACTATTATAGCCTACTCCTTATATAGCACTTCTGCCTGTTCTTCTTGCCGCTGTATAACTTTTTGAATTAAATCATCTAGCTCTGTATTAGCTGGCACTGACAACTCAACATCCGCCATTTCGCTAGTTCTGATTAGGCCTAGGCTATAGTTTAATTAAAAGAAATTCAAGGGAGATAGCGTATAGCGGTTTCCAAATCCAATCACGCGAAAATTATTTTTCGTAGTTCGCTTGATTAAGTTAGCTGTCTTTTTCAAAATTACAGTTTCATCGAGATCGAATTAGCTAACGTCCATTCAATAGCAATGCATTTTTTCAGTAAGCAGGGACGGTACATGCAAATCATCTAACAGTCCCGAGTCCCTTCTCAGTGTCTCGCCTCGTTTTATAGGCTAATCTACGTGCCTAAAGAACTGCGTTCTTTTGCTCACTTTTCCAAGCAATCACGGGCACAGCGCAGTAGGCCTATTGCCAGCGTCTCTTATCCCCGCGTAAATATCCACAAATCACGGCAGTTCGTTCAGTTCGCTCTATTTGGCTTCTGCGCCCATTTCGGTCTATGCCAGATTTGTTATATTGATATTATTTAATTTTATTACATTTATTTTATTTATAATGTATTTTTCATATTTCAAGATCAAGTAATTATTAATTAAATCATTCCGCCTCAAAATTTGCGCCCCCTCTTGAGTTGCGCCCTGTGCCGCGGCACCGTTAGCACATGCCTCGCTACGGCCCTGTATATAAATAATAATACAATTGGATATATAGTGGTGATGTATAAATAATAAGAGAATGTGTTGTATGTCTGTTTGTTTGTAGGTGCAATGGATACGTTTGCGAGGGGTCTTCGAAACGCAGTTCAGCTGATTCAGGATGGAATTCTTAGCGATGCTGTTAAGGTTTGCTTGGACTTTGGTTTCTTTTCTGACGAGTTATTTTGTGTAAACCAGTTGATGATTGATGCGAATGGTAACTTTTACGTAACTTGGAATATTACATAGCTTCGTGGCTGTGAGCAGTAATTACACGAGAGTCCAGCATCAAGAAAACAGTTGTCCATGACAGAAATTTGCATTGCCAAGTGTGCCATAGTCTGGAAAAGTCTAAGAGCCACTGTCCTAGACCATCGTAAGGCCACCGCTGTCTTCATTATCGCTTTCCACTGTAACAAAACGTCTCCTCAGGCCTGACTCCGTGTTCTGACCTGGCACCAAAACCGACCCAGCGCCCTCGCTCTTGCAGACTTTATTTGATATTGCGCTGGTGAATAAACTGGTCTGTGTAATACCATGTTCTGTATATTGCTCAGATATTTAGGAGTTTTACATTATGTTACATAATGATAGAATTGCCTCAATCGGACAATGATTTACAAGATTGAATTTCGATTGCATCATGCTGTTTTGAAACAGCGATCTTTTACAATATTCTCCATTATAAATTGAAACAGTTGTTTTTAACGAGTAACATTATCATGTTTGATTTAAAGCTTTTGATTGTATTTTGATTGTCAGAGCGATGATGTTGATAAAGAGGAAGTCTACACAGATTCAAGTGCATTCCTGAAGGTATGTCAAAGGATTACATCAATTGCTAGGCTGTCATACATTAGTTCTTCAGAGCGTTTGAGAGGTTGAATAAATGAGCTATAGAAATGTTCAGATGTGTGGCATAACCCTTCTCAGGAGCTTTGCCATTTCCACAACACTTTGCAAGCTGTCTGTATTCTGGGCTTGTCTCCAGGGTGTGTGCAGTCTTAAATTTATGTGAGAACATACTCATTCATTTACAGAGATTTATATAGCACCCTTCAAGGCTACTACTCAGAAGCTCTCGACCTCAGCCTGGCTAAAAAGGATAGTTTTGAGGTTAGAGTAGAACGTATCTGAATGTACCCTGGGAAGCAAACATAGGGCCAAGGGGAGCACTTTCCAGACCGAGGGCCAACTACTGAGAAGGTGCGGTTCTGTCCAGTAGATGTTCGGGCGAAAGGAACAAGGAGCACACCCTGTTTCAGTAGAGCGGAGGAAGCAGTGACCCCGAACACCCAGGGTAGGGCAGCAGAGCGTACTTAGTTTTTTTAAATTAACACTAAAATCTGCTTTTGAGAGAGGCTTTCAGTGTTTGTCTCAGGTAAGATTTCTTGGGAAGTGTTTTCAGTCAAGATGAACTGTTTCTATGGCGTTCTGTTACATGGTGGTCTAGTCAAGTGGTGTGCAAATTCGGCATTCAACTGGGAGGGGATTCAAATCCCTGCCAGGGCAGAAAGAGGTTTCAAAGTGTCTGAGTCACCTGTGCCCTTAACAAATTCTGCTTCAAAGTGAGTATGCTCCCCGTATGCTGTCGGTGAGGGACAAGAATGGCTGCCTGCCCTTGTATGCCAAGGCTAAGAAAGTGAAGTCGCAAGCTGTTCATACCAGCTGCTGCCTCCTGTAGTTAGTTCAAGGGACTGCTGTTCTTTTGTGAAAAATGCTGGTTTGCCACTGTCTCTCTCTGCCTCTATATGTCTCTTTCTGCCGCTGTGTGCCTGCCTATCTATATGTGTCTGTCTGCTTCCCGCCTGCCTGCTGTTCTACCTGTATATGTGTTTTTGTGTGTGTGTCTGCTTGTCTGTCTGTATGTCTGCCTGCATGTCTGCCTTTCTATATGTGTTTCCATATGCCAGTCTGTCTGTTTGCCTGTCTTCCTGTATGCATTTCTTTCTGATTGTGTGTGTCTGTCTGTCTTGGCTGCAATAAACATCTCATCACGATGATTGTCAAAATGATTGTTTAAGGTTCTATGTGATTCACCAGAGGGCACATAACATACGATTCCCAAGGCAGCATCGCTGTTAGCAGTCTCACACCGACCTCCACGACAAAACGTCCAGACGGCTTCTAAATTATTTTAGAACTAATCAAACAGCAAACGAATCATAAATAATAAATGCGTTTTTTGTCACAAAAGTCCAGCTGAAGCAAGCACGTTTGCCTCAGCTGTGAACTGATGGAAATTGTATATTTTGCGCTTCCATCGTCTGTGAATATTGCTCATGCCGTAAATCTCCATTGGCCGCTTATTGCCGAAGAAATAGGAATGACTGTGTAAGGGAGAAATTATTTTCCTCGTCCCTGCTGTGTCAGATTGGCAGGTTAAATTCAGTCGCGGCTGATTATGTCGTGTTTTATTGTGGAGCCGTGGGCATCGGACATACTGAGTGTGCGATGTTGGAGTCATGTCTGGATATGGCGGACACTATGGTGGCCGGTGCAGAGCTGTATTAGAAGAAGAAGAGCAGTTTGCATTTGACATTGAGTTTGGAGGTGTAAAGAAAAGCATTTTGCATCACACAATCTCGATTAAAAGAGGAAGAAGAGCAGTTTTGCATCGGATATCTCGGCTTTATAAGCCAAGTCTTGAAATGGCAGACACTTATTCGACTGATTCAGAGCGGAATTAGGGGCCATCCGTTTACTGATAATGTACGTACGCATAGGAAACCGGGAGGGAGGCGGGGTGAAACCTGGATGATAATTAATTTGTTTATTATTGGCCTTGTTCAAATGAGCCACTGAGCAGCTATCAGACAATTACTACCGGGAGAAGTAGGACTGTGTGAGACGTGTAACTTGTATGCCTCGTTACCTATGACTGAACAGCAGGAGTCCCACACAGTCTGGCTTGATTGTTTCTGGGTGGATTAAATAATTTATAGACGGTGCTGTAGGATTCGGGGAGGGGGCGTCAAGCCTATGTACGCAGGTGGGAGGATGTAAAAAGTAAAGGTGCGTACAGGGAGGGGAGGAACCAATTCTTCCCGCTTTCTGCCTACATACTAAATGGATGACCCTTAATTCACTCTGGATCAGTCAAATATGTGTCTGTGCCATTTCAAGACTTGGCTTCTATAGCTAAGAATTCCCATGCAAAACTGCATGGTGGTGGTGGTGGTGGTGTTTGCTGTTGTCGTGGTCATGATGGTGGTTATGGTGGTGGTCGTGATGACGGTGATGGTGGTGGTGGTTGTTGATGGCTGTGGTTTTGATGGTGAAGATGAACGTCAGTATTACACTCGTATATCTGCGAGCATTCTAGCCACATTAGTTTGTGCTGTTTCGGGACGTTGTCTTTGACACAGAGTGTAGCCCTCGGATGGAGTAATTGTTTTGCAGGGGCATGCCCAGATCTGGTGAGGAGGAAAGATAAGCTTGGGTCCGACCCTGTGGGGTCAAAGTTCACAGACATCATCCCATTGAATTGTTTTCCTGCACTGGTCTTTTCCCCGATCCATCGGATCTCGCTGCGTCTTCTTCCATGATGAGCCATTATCACAATGCATCACGTGGCATCAATCGTCGCCACTTCAATGGAAAACAAAGAATCGATTGTCTTTATGATTTCTATTGAAGCGACCGCAATTGATGCCTTCTATACATCTTTAACTGTCTTTATTATCTGTCTTTACCCCAGAGTGTGATTAGGAAATTTTATGGTTAATAAAGACTGTACCTACTTACTTATTGCCTTTTTAAAACTGTGTCTGTTAGATGTCTTTACCACAAAGTGTGATTAGCAAATTTTATGGATAATAAAGAATATACTTACTTACTTACTTATACATTAGGATAACGGAGCTATGGCGGCCATTAGATTAGATTTGATCAGATTGCCAGACAGTAGAGCTGGTCCTGTTAAAGTGAATATTAATAATAATAATAATAATAATGATAATAATAAGAATAATGATATTCGTTTATTAATTCAAACTGACAAGTTCAGATTAAGATTACATGATAGTAGTAACAGATGATAACAGGTTTAACAGGAGTCAAATTTAACTGTATGGCAGCCTGCAAGGCGCCCATCTGTCCTACTGCTCACTTTACAGTCATCACCTTGGAGTTGGAGGCTGAGTCAACCTTATGGGGCTAGCGGGTATCAAACCCGTGTCCTTCTTTTCTTCAAGCCAGCGTGTTTCCTTTCAACCGTCTCCCAGCCAGAAGGCACAGTAGCCGTGTTTGACCACCAGGCATTCCAAACCAAGGAAACATTGGGATACGGGTTCCATAACCATAGCCATAAATTTTATTGAACCCAGGTCACAGTAATTGACAACGAAAAATGCAATAGAAAAAGAACGGACTAGCCACAGAAGGGATCAATAGGACCATGACCCTAAGGGACCTCGGTCGCGCTAATGGGCTCCTGTAGCAAAAACTTAATTTTTCGCAGAAGTAGTACATGTATTAAATCACAAACTTGTGTAAGATATAATATTATAATTCCTAACTAGTTAACTAGGTCTAATAAATTTAACAAGCACTAGACAAACGGGGTGCTAAGATGAGACCGTAGTCTGATTTTAAACAGCGAGATGTTAGTTAAATTATGTAAAGTGAGAGAGGTGTATCATTCCAAATGCTGGGCTAGCGCATTTAAAACATCCTGGAATTGGTCCTAGCAACACGACGTACTAGAAATCCTGAAAATACACCATTGAAACAGTGTTAAGTAAATCTCCAATAGCATTCCCCTCAATCTCAGTGCTTTGGCCGGCCTTCAACTCCTACTCAGGCGATGCACCGTTAATCCCGAGACGTCCCCCGTAGCACTGCAACATAAAAATCGATGTCCTTTTCACAGCTATGTCATTCTGCATTGCATCAAGGTCAGTTTCCTGACCCGGCGAGCATAATTAGTGCAACTTGGTCGCGAAATCCTTCTCGAGTCGTCATCGAAGAGTCCGACCGAATAATTTATTGCTTTCATCGCTCCGGAAGCAGGCATCCATCAATCCATCTTCGTCTAATAAGAGATGGAGTTCCCGGATGTTAGGAACCCCGGTGCCAATATTTGTATGGTGCCGCGCTTGGAAACTGTTGCCATGGGCGATGTAGGTGTATAGGGTATTTTTTTGTCTGGTATTAAACGACAGTTGGACTGGTGTGGTCGGATTTTTTTCTGCCTCAACCAGTACAGATCCTGTCACGCATCCATGTTTCCGGGACTTTCTATTGAGAACTTAGTTATGGTAATCATAGGTGTGCATTTATATTGTACCTTTTTTAACCAGGAGCAAAATTGGCTTTGATTCTGCTGTGGTGCTGTATAACTCGTCTTATTATTTTTGTAGTTATGGTAATCATAGGTGTGCAGTTATATTGCACCTTTTTTTAACAGAGCCATATTATTTTCTCTTTGACCTTTTAGTATACATGCACACTAATACAGCATCTTTACTTAGCACCTGTCCCATTGTGTGGCATTCACCAATCACCATTGTGTGGCATCATGACTAAAGAAATGATAGCTCACATCAGACACTAAGATAAAGTAAAGGTAACATTAGTGTCTGCAGGCTCAAGATATCCCTTGTAGGTGGGTTCTTGAGTAGGTGCATTTTATACGACCTTATTCTTGAGTAGGTGCATTTTGTGTGAGCATGTTCTTGAGTAGGTGCATTCTATATGAGCAAAAGTCTAGTGTAGGCACATCTTATATGTTGAGTAGGTACATCTTATATGACCATAGTCTTAAGTAGTTGCATTTATTAGGAGATTATAGCGGTCACATTAGCATCTGTTGTTTCCGCAATACTTAATGCAAAGATGGATTATCTCTGGCATTTATTCTCCTCGAATTGTCTTTGGTTGTCTGAAACTAGATCAATCAGAGACTAAGGGGCTTTTTCTGAGCAATGATCGGATCTTATTACATCTCGGGTCTTTGCAAACCATTTGTTTTTAATTAGATTTGTCAGTCCATCTGTCTCTGTCATTGTTTTGATGTATGTCCTGTCTACAAATTGCGTTAATCATGTATGCGTATGCTGGTGAAGGTATGTTTGTGTATGTGTGAGTGTATGCTTGTGTATGTGTGAGTGTATGTTTTTGTATGTGTGAATGTAAGTTTTGTGTATGTGTGATTGTATGTTTGTGTGTGTGAGTGTATTTTTGTGTACGTAAGTGCATGTGTGATTGTATGTTTGTGTGTTTCTGTGTAAGTGTATGCTTGTGTATGTGTGAATGTATGTTTGTGTATGTGTGATTCTATGTAAACTTGTGTGTGTGTTTCTGTGTAAGTGTATGTTTGTGTATGTGTGAATGTATGTTTGTGTATGTGTGAGTCTATGTGTTTGAGAAACATGTATGTATGTCTGCATGTGTGTGAATCTATGGGTCTGTTTATCTGAGGGCCTGTTTATTTACCTATGGGTGTGTTTACCTGAACTGTTGTTAACAGGGAACCCAGAGTGCCAATCCGCACAATGACTACTGCCAACACTTCGTCGATACGGGAGAAAGGCCGCAGAACTTCATCAGAGACGTCGGTAAGCTAATGATGGATTGTCTACTGGAATGATGTAATGTAATGTAACCAGACACTTGTACCAGACACTTGTAGAGCGTCAATTCAAGGACACTCCTCAGCAGTGTTTCTCATTTGCAGATGCAAGTCTATTGTCAGATAATGTCTAATGACCAGGGATGAGCCGATTATCCGTTCGGTAATCGGTTCGGGCCGGATTTTGCACTAATCTGTATTAATCGGAATCGGCGATCCCAGGCCTTAAAATCCGAATAACAAAAAATTAATTTTGACCAAAAGCAAATCCTTTTTTCATTAATACAAAAATAGTGACCTGTTTTGTTGACCTCCTACGGTAATATTTAATCTTAAATATTGAAAGTCCGTGTCAGATAATAAAATTGTGAGTCGACGCATCATCAAAATGGCGGATAGTCTGGCTTTTTAGTAGCAAACAGTGCTTAAAACCAAATAAAAGTGAATATTGCCCATTAATAGGATTGGCATCGGAATCGGCAAAAAACAGGCCAACTAATCGGAATCGGAAATCGGCAAAAAATGCCAATTGGCTCACCCCTACTAATTAATGACCAATCATTAATCGATGGTGTTGAGCAATTGTGAGTGAAGGACTTGCTCAAGGTCCCTATACAGTAACCGTCTCAAGGGAGGAGGTTCAAACCCGTACTCTCCGCGTTACAATGCGAGCGCTCGACCAAGCGGATGATCGAATGAATCGGCCACGGGTGTTTGGATACGTACATCGAAATTGGTAGGAATCGGCGAGAAGTTTCCGTTTAGATAGATTGATGTTAGGTTGTTGAACTGTTTGGATGAGTAATTGCATTTTGCAAGTGGAAGAATTTCATTTTGGAATTGATGAGAAACCTTCGGCAAAGAAGATTAACTTCATTTCGTGTTTTGTCTGGCATCGGACGAGTTCGGGTTTATTTCGCCGTTTAATTCTCCAATACCCGTCGTGATTCAATTTTGTCTCTCGTCGGCCTCGAGGCCTTATTCGATCTCCATCGCTTGGCGCATTCATCAATGTCTTCCTAGTTTCCCAATAAGGACAAAGACGATTTATGTTGCTCCAGTGGTTTTAGGTGTTTGATTTTGCATGTTTTATTGCCTCAGAGGGATTACTATTATTTACTAGTATTACTTTTATTGCTACTACTATTATTGCTACTTAGTACTATTATTAGTAGTAGTAGTACTATTATAATTGTTGTTTTTGTTATTGCCTTGAATATATTAAGTGCAACTATTTAATGACTAAGCATCAATTAATGGTGTTGAGCAATAATTGTGAGTAAAGGACTTGCTCAAGGTAAGGTCCGTACTCAGTTACCGTCTCTGAGGAGGCTTGAACCTGGACTCCAATTCACTGTCGATGAATGGGTACTTTTACTCTGAAATATTACTTTGAAGTTTTTTTACTTTAACCGTTGATATTTTGAATTTGCAGTTTACTCTGACTTTGTGTAAATTCTCAGTGTCCTAATTTAATTTAATTTAATATTAAAAACGTTTTATTGGCCATCTTCTAGTACATGCTGTTTTTTGTTTGTCTGAATGACTACAGCAGCAGGTGTAAGATTGGGACTTTTCCGATGAATAGTTTTATTTTCCTTTTTGATAGGCCTGACGAATAGATTCGAAGAGTATCCAAAGCTACGAGAGCTGATCCTTCGTAAGGATGAACTGATTCAAAACACGAACACTCCTCCAATGTAAGTCAGATTTAATGAAAATAATTACAGGAAAAAACTTAGTGTGGTCACGGGGGACCCACGAGAAATGTCCTTCCTTTACCAGTGTATCTCATTAACGATATAACGCTATCACGTTCCGAAGCACTTTCGCCAACCAGGACAACGACGAGTAGGGTCATCTCCAGACAAATTACGGTACTTCGACATCTCAGGATTATAATAAATATAACAGAAACAATAATAATGATGATAATGATAATAGTAATAATAATTGTAATTAAGCAATTGTAATTGCCAGTGGAGCTGTCATGTTTCAATCAGTTGTGTAAGTTAGTAAGTCAATCAGTTATTTTAACTCCCTATGTTGTTGGTGAATGAGCTTTTTCAGTTGCTGGACTTACCTAAAGTTCTCTAATTACTCATTTACCATCGGCCATCTCTTTATCTCAATGGACTGACTGGTCAGTGGGATGCTGACCTGATTACAGCTTTGTTTTGATGTGCCATCGGTTGATGCCTTGTGCATTAGACATTGGCACCATAGAAGTTATAATTACGGTTACTGGATGCTCACAACTGTTTTGTCTTGAATTCCAGGTACCTGAAGTGTGACCTTGATACGTTTGACCTGCGAGATCTTGACTCCAAGTTTGATGTGATCCTGTTGGAGCCTCCGCTGGAAGAGTACCAGCGCACGATCGGAGTTACCTACGACAAATACTGGAGCTGGGAAGAGGTATGGTTGCTTTCGATCATGGTCTTACCTTCGATCATTTCCTGGCTTTTTCATGTAGTACTCTATCTGTAGCGTATACTGGGAGGTGTTTGCTTCTGTCGATCCTTTCTACGATCACTCGTGTTCTGGCCTTCGATCATTGCTGGTTTTGGGTTGTGGCTGGCTGTCCCTTTGAGCACCAGCATGAACTGTTCAACTTGGGGTATTGCTAGTTGTTGATTGAATAGACGGCTTTGGGTATGAATTGATTTGAATGCTGTGGTCAAATTCTAAATTCTTCTAGAACTGGAGAGCACCGATTGACCCCCATGAAATTTAGCAATGCTTAGGAAAACTCATGTCTATAAAGTGTAGTCACTCACTAATGTGTCAAGAAGGCATGTAGGCATTGGATAATAATTTAAGCAAAGTCTGTATGTTTGCATGGAATGTATGTATCTAATGTTTGAATGTGTGTACCAGTGGGTACCAGTATATATATATACCGGTATATATATATTTATGATTTGTGTGTGTATGTCCAGACAAAAGTACGTCTGAAAAGCGCTGTGGCTTTAAACCAGACATTATTCTGGCCTTATCATATAGCCCCGATTTGATGGGTGCTTGACAGATTGGGTAATGAGACAGTTCACCTCTGTGATACTTTATCCAGATCGAAAAGTTGGAGGTGGAACAGGTGGCTGCTCCACGGTCATTCATCTGGATCTGGTGTGGATCGAGCGATGGATTGGATGCTGGGAGAAGGGTAAGTCACTTTCACCTGCTTACTTATCCACCTTCCAGCTAGCATATACTTACTTATCTACTAGTTGTGTTGTGTGTCTGCTTATTTAATGGTGCAGTGGTTGAGAAATATTTAGAGACCTTCTTCGACCTCACACAGTCTTGTACAATACAATACAACTATATTTGATTGTGTGTGCCTTCTATAGTTCAGAAGTGCACACACGGCCGCACAGTAGAACCGTTTCAGTGGAAGCTCAACCCTTACTCTCCGCGTTACAGACCAACCGGGCGACCGCTCAAACAAATCAGCTCCTGTGCCCAACGTATCAGCTAATTGGCTCCTATGCCACACCACCTATCGGCTCATGTGCCCCCACACACTTGCATAAGTACAAAATTATTGGCATCTCTCGTGTGAGTGCCTACCTTATTTTCCTGACTATAAGTCGCAGTTTTTTTATATGAGCGTCGACGGTTGCGACTTATAAAAAGGTGCGACTTATTTATTGAAATTTCAAAAAAATTTCGAAGCGGTTATTTTCGGCAACTATTGAAACAAAGAAGCCATATTAAATCACATTTTATTGAACGCGAAACTACGTAATGAAAGTATTTTTAGGCTCACTGTAGCTTCATGTCAGATAAATACCGACAGCGTTATCTACTTTGGTAAACAGGGTTAAACTAGCAATCGCTAATCATATAGATCTGCAGCATGTTTAATTAGTACTGGCTTTGATAGCTAAAGACTAGTATTTCAGACCATTATTAGTATTTAATTATCCCAAGCTGTTTAAGACAGGGTTGGTCAGGAAAAGGGGCCTAAGAACAATATATCATTAGGACGTCGTTCACATGGTAATTGGAGGTAATTATCTCTCATCGGGACTATTCGCAACAGCTAGACCGTATGTGCGCATATGAACACGTACACCTGCTTATGCATACTTTGCTGCCCTACTTACTTGTTTACTGTTCTTGCCTTTGGCGCTTTTGCAATCAGTTAGGCTTAATGAAGGGATGCAATATTAGGAGAGGGAGAGGAAATTATCTGCTATTGAACGTAAGGACATTCAACTTTCTTTTGTATGTTTTGCACCTGTTGACAAGTCTACCTCCCCTGATTCTGTTAATATGATTTTATTATATAAATCTCTCTCCATTTGGAATGCGCTGTTGCCTGTTCGCTCTACAGTTCTATCTGGTAGTCTATCTTCCTCCTTTGGGTCATTCCATGTCAGATCAACGCAGTGATTTTGCATCACCATCTCAGATTTTGATTAAATTTGGCAAGGCGTTAGAACCCACTGAGAAACTCTCAAAACCAAAATTTTAGATTTTTGGGTCAACCGGTGTCCGAGATATGGGTCATTGAACCTCGACCCAAACGGTCCGATTTGCTCTGACCGGACGAGGGTTAAACTGCTGTATCTCAGCTCCTATTGCACCTAGAAACAAAAATAAGATACCAAATTAAAGCTGTGTGAATCCTCTATATGGGCAAGGCATCTAGAACTAGTTATTTTGAGTAATGAAAGAAATATGAGCCACTGTAACCTTGTGACCCTGACCCAGGTCACTTTGTACTCTCATAATTTTATGAACTTTTTACCATCCAAAGATCTCATTGTTCTGAACAGTTGGTGAAAATTTCAGAGTGGGATCTCTCATAGTTTTTTTGTTATGATTTTTTGAATGGTAAAAAAGGGCGTGAATCGCACTGTGAATGAAGGTAGACTACCGGGCATGTTAAATAATGTCTTTGATAGTGTGAGAATATCATTTTTAATAAAAATGATAGCAATTCAGAACTCTGTTAAATCAACATTTACAGTCTTTCAGTACTAGCTAGATATTCTGTCTTTCCAGTGCTATTGTAGCAGCTTGCATCTCATGGGCATTCAGCGCATATGCCCTCCCAGTGCTTATTCTTCGTTGAAGTCCTGCTGTCAGTACATCACACAAGATATTGTCAGTAGATCACTTGGACATAGATAATAGAAAAATCGAACGGGACCATGTGGATGCAGAAAGTTTATTTCCACTTCATCCTGTTCATGAAATGTCAGCATTACACCGTCAAGCCACCAGTGGCCATGATATTGGTGGTGACATAACACTTCAAGTGCAAATTTCACAGGTTGTTGATGGTTGTATGGACAGACTGTAGAACAGTGGTGTCAAACCTTTTTGAATAGTGGGCCAGTGGCAAAATTTTCCAGTAAGTGATGGGCCAGGATGTCAAAGGTGCTTGAGAAAACGGGGGTAGGGGTGTGGGAGGGGCTTGGTGAACCCGTTCCACAGAAAATATTTGACAACCCTGGTTTAGTCCGTTAATAATGGTGCATTTTTTAGCATACAAACAGTCAAATTCAGCTAATAAAATCTTAATTTTGATCCTCGTTATCAGTCATGAACATCACGGTAGTCTTTAGGTAAGGCTTTGTGGGCCAGAAAAATACCGTCAGCGGGCCAGAAATGGCCCGCGGGCCGGCTCTTTGACACCCTGTGTACAACATCAATAGACTCTGACTGACGAACATTCAACTCTGGACATCTTCACTCCACTTGTTCTGTTGATATGGGAAGAATGCAGTGGAGTTTGTGAGTTCCAGCAACTGTAAGTGGAGACTCAAATCTGCTGCTCAACAAAACTACTTATTGCTCGTATTCCTCTGTGGTTGCAAACCAGAAATTGATCGATGCTTTGCGAAGAGGAACAACTGATGTGGTGTCATAATTTGGTTGTCGTATGGCCTCTGCAGACTGGCACGTGCACTGTGCAGCAAGGTGCGTGATGGTTCCACCTACTCCATCGCATGGACCCTTGCCAAGAGATGTAGCAAAAAGTGCCATTATGTCAGGAATGGATGCGCATAGGCTTGCAAATTTGGTGATTTTGTACAACTTTTTGTGTACTTTCTGATTCTGTGAATTATTCTGAATTGAAACAGATAGTTTCACACTAATATGGGTGTAAAAGTGGTTGAAATAATGATATATTTTAACATTCGTGAGTGATCTACTGCAGTACTTTCTATATTAATTTGAGTCTACACTAAATGCCCATGAGATGCAAGCTGCTACAATAGCACTGGAAAGACAGAATATCTAGCTAGTACTGAAACTTGGAGGACTGTGAATGTTGATTTGACAGAGCTCTGAATAGCTATCATTAAATTTTTTATTAAAAATGATATTCTCACTATCAAAGACATTATTCAACATAGTCTACCTTCATTTACAGCGCGATTCACGCCCTTTTTTGACCATTCAAAAAATCATAACAAAAAAACTATAGGAGAGATCCCACTCTGAAATTTTCACCAACTGTTCAGAACAATGAGATCTTTGGATGGTAAAAAGTTCATAAAATTATGAGAGTACAAAGTGACCTGGGTCAGGGTCACAAGGTTACAGTTGCTCATATTTTTTTAGTTATTCAAAATGACTTGTTCTAGATGCCTTGCCCATATAGAGGATTCACACAGCTTTAATTTGGTATCTTATTTTTGTTTCTAGGTGCAATAGGAGCTGAGATACAGCAGTTTAACCCTCGTCCGATCAGAGCAAATCGGACCGTTTGGGTCGAGGTTCAATGACCCATATTTCGGACACCGGTTGACCCAAAAATCAAAAATTTTGGTTTTGAGAGTTTCTCAGTGGGTTCTACTGCCTTGCCAAATTTCATCAAAATCTGAGATGGTGATGCAAAATTTTATTCAAAATTGCGTTGATTTGACGTGGAATGCCCCTTGCCTTTCTCAAAATCTGCACTTCTGAACGGTTGGTTCACCCTACATACAATACAATACATCTGTCAACAGGTCTACCTCCCACTGGTTCTGTTATTATGATTTTGAAGATGTGGGTATCTGTGTCCATATGTTTTCCATCTGTCCACAGGTATATCCCCCCCATTGGTTCTTTAATATGATTTTACCGTATGAATCTATCTCCATTTGTTTCTCACCTGTCCACAGGTGTACCTCCCACTGGTTCTGGTAATATGATTTGGAGACATGTATCTCCTATTTTGTTTTCCACCTGTTCACAAAGGTCTACCTCCCAGTGGTTTATATAATCTGTAACTGGCGTTGCCTTTGTCACCATGGATTTTGTTCCTGCACATAGAAATAGCTTCTCATTACTCCCAACCAGGAATTGCAGTTGCTTAACAGTGTGACAATAACAGTGTGGCAACAAATCCTTTGTCTGCCGAACAGACTTCCTGCTGTTTCAATCTAGGGCCATTTAATTAGCCTTTTAATTAGCACGTCTTTCAAATGCCCAATTATGATGCGCTCTTATTAACGTCTGGCCTTCGGGGCTTCTTGGCTGATTGCGAAAGAGGAGAACTTGTTCATGCTTTCAGATGCCTTCATCAGTTCTATGATGAAGTGATAAACTCTTTTGCTAAGCTGTGTTGTAATAAAAAAATTAACACTCTGGCTAGTCCGTGCTGTTAAATGTGTAGTTATGGATTATTTTGTTGTTATTCTTCTTGGTTATTTCATGCTGCTGTATTTTTTTTGTTATTTGGTGCTGATATTTTTCTCAGTTATTTGGTGCTGGTGTTTTTTAGGGTCTTTTTTGCTGGGTATTTTTCTTGGTTATTTGGTACATTCCACTATAGACTTGTCTTTGTAGTGTACTACTCTGGTATCTGTTCATTTATACCGTAACGGTAACAAGAAAGATTTATATAGCGCCAGCATGTCTTTGTTTTGTGTTGTGATAGTGTCTGAAGAAATGGGGCTTTCGTCGTTGTGAGGACATCTGCTGGATCAAGACGAACATCAAGAACCCCGGTCACAACAAGAATCTCGAACCAAAAGCCATCTTCCAGAGAACAAAGGTTCATCTTTCGTTAATCTAATCTAATTAGGTTATTGATCATTGGCTCTCATCAACAGTTTTTTTGCTGCTTGCATGTTTAGTAACATTTTAACATTTTGGGAACATTGATCTTGTCGTTTTTGCTGTTTCTGAAACAGCGATCTTGTTCCTAACTTTGTTAGAAAATTGTTTTTGAGGCATGCTGATCTTTCTCTGTGTTCTTTCGGGAACACTGATCTTGCTTTCTGCTCAATAAGGAACACCAATCTTGTTAATTGTTCTTTCAGGAACACTGATCTTGTTAATTGTTCTTTCAGGAACACCAATCTTGTTAATTGTTCTTTCAGGAACACCAATCTTGTTCTTCACTCATTCAGGCACACTCATTCCAGAGAACAAAGGTTATTTGCTCTGCATGTTCAGTAACATTTTAACATTCATTCACTCATTCAGGCACACTGATCTTGTTCTTTCATGCACTCTGATCTTGTTCATTCTTCTTTCAGGAGCACTGTTTGATGGGAATCAAAGGCACGGTCCGTCGTAGTACGGACGGTGACTTCATCCACGCCAATGTTGACATCGACCTCGTCATCGCAGACGAGGAATCTTACGGCAGCGACGAGAAACCGGTCGAGATCTTCCACATCATCGAACATTTCTGTCTCGGCCGTCGACGTCTCCACATCTTCGGAAAGGATGCCACGATCCGCCCCGGATGGCTGACGGTCGGACCGAGCGTGACGAGCAGCAATTTCGACTCGGAGGTCTACAACGGGTACTTCAAGGATCCGAACGGATACCTGACCGGGTGCTCGGAGGAGATCGAGCACCTCCGGCCCAAGTCCCCACCGCCCAAGGTCAACAATATGACAACCGGGTCGACGATGAACCGCGGCGGAGGTGCCCAGAGGGGCAACATAGCCCAGAGGGATGCGTCCGCCATGCGGGGCATCGCTCCACCGAGGCTGGCGCCCCCACCGAGGAGTGCGCTCGTGCCGAGGGGAGGGATCGGGTGGCCGCGGCTGGCAGGGGGATTTCAGAGGGTTAGGAACTGGCTGCCGAGACCAATGATGCCACCACGGTAGTGGTCGACTTAAGGACATTAACGACCTCAAGGACCTTCGCCCGATTCTAAGGGAAGACTGCTTTTCAAATATGTATGTATGTGTTTGTGTGCATGCATGCATGTATGTATGGGTATCCGTGCGTATGTGTACGAATGTATGTACTGGAAGATCCAAAGATGTTTGTGCATGAGGGACCTAGTGGAGTAGGACTGTGCTTTGTAGGAATTTCTGGTAAAGGACATCTTCGGTTATCCAGACTTTGACAGACTTTAAATTCTGATAATAACCTTTTTTAAGACTTGGAGAGACTGAGAAACGTGCATCATGTCCAGTAAGGTTTTCGCATGACTTATCATCCCAGGATGTTTACTACTTTCTCTGATGTACAGAGTTTGCAGAATTCTTCATATTAAACTATTCTCTTCATTCCTGAGATGTGTCGTATCACAGGTACATGAGGTTATAGTGGTAACTATAATGGACTGTTTAGTAAAAGGTTGGGGGTTGAAATCCCTGTCAAATTTGTTTCAAGATTTCTGCTCTATTGGTGGGAAGATGAGACGGCGAGGGAGAGGACTGGCCGCCGACCTCATGTTTAATGTTATTTTCATGACATGTCACATAAGTATGTGCTGCACGTAGCTGACAGTTTGACTTTTAAACATGTATTTGCAACATGTTGCCATCAACGGCGACAAATATCGAGTTATTGAAATAGTTGAGTATGAATCCGATTTTACAAGGTCCATTAATGACTGAGAATGAAATAATTGATTACATTTCAAAAACGTGTTCCGTTTTTAGCTTTTCTTTTCAACAATACCAGTCACTTTTTTATATTGATCAAGAATTGTCTAATAACGGCAGACAACGATGTAGCCCAACTGTTTCAACTGTCTGATGGTTAAGCAGTCAGTGTTACCTACAGACAGGCACTTTTGTCTGGCAGTACGATTAGGTTGCAGTTTGTAAATGGGAATTCACAGTTCTAGTTCGGTCTATTTCTTCGTGGGATGTATTCCGCCTTGAAGTCTATTGCTAGGTCTTGGCCCAGTGTTATTCCTATTAACTTAAACTGTAACTGAAATAGCGTAATAACAGAAAAATGTTTTGTAGTTAACTGAAACTGAAAAATGCTGAATAACTGAAACTGTAATAGAAACTGAAAAACACAAAAGAATAACAAAACTTGAAAATAAAACATGCAGGCGCCAAATAGTAAAGCAATCGACGACTACGAGAACAATGTTTAAGCCAAGTAGCGGTCGAAAAGTATAAAGTGGTGTGTTGGAATATTTTGTTTATGAAGCTAGAGTCGACAAGAGTTGATATTGTGTTTGCACTGTTACTGGCAATGGTACTGAAAAACACAAGTGTGACACTAGACTGGTCCAAAAAATTAAAAGTTGGAAATACATTGCTCCACAAGGCTGCCCTTGTTACACATAAAAACATGAGTCTGTATGCAAAATTTTGGAAAGATTTGATTATGTTTAGAGGTCGCTATGTTTTTCGACTTTTTGCCATAATCATATTATAGTATGAACTTGTCAAAAACATGTATAATTTTGATTTTTTTCAAATCGGTTATAAATTATTTTCAAGTCAGTTATTATTTTGAAAAATAAACAGCCCAATTTAGAAATATATACTGCAGTGTTACTGCTTAGTCAGGCTGCATTACGTTTGTAATAAAATATAATTTTGGATAATTAAAGAAGTAATCCAGTCTGCATAAATCCCGTCATTGAAGTGCTGGAAAACTCCGCAACCTACTATTATTTCATTTTGCCTTTGTTGGAACAGAAAATTTTGTCCGATGACTGGAGACAAGTTGCAGCAAGTATTGTTTCTGTGACTCATCCTTAGTATATCATTGTAAGAATTGATCAGAGCCACTCCACGTTCTGCGCAGTCATTGACGACCATCAACAGTTTGACATTTGCCTTCATCGACTGGGAAGTAGGGTCCAGTGGTCAGGGAGTAAAGGACTTTGATAGGAAGGCTGTGGGTTGTTCTTGACCCTGGATGGTAAAAAGATCAAGCAGTTTTAAAGATCTCCTTGTGACATACTCTTCCAGTGGAGTCTGGTGGTCGAAGGATTTCAAGACGCTACATGGATAGCGGATTAGGTGGATAAATAAGATTGTATTACCAAGCAGCCTCGATGTCTTCAGTGACACGCTTCGAAGAAATAGCGGAGATGATGACTGAAAGAGTTAATTAAATCGAACTCAAACTGTAACTCCTTGAATCAGCACAAATTTGTGTTCATGCAACTTCCACAGTTTGCAAACACCCGAATCCACACACTGTGCGGGGATTCTAGCCTCCTCCCGAATTACCAACGCAGCGACTATTGTTGATTTCATTCGTGGCCTCACCAAATGCTATAGTCTATTCTGGTAATGAAATATGAAATTCCTCAGGATTGCCCAATTTTTGGGAGTCCAGACCCAAGAAAGTGTTTGTCAGGCATCCCTAACAGACAACATTGTGAGGAACTCCTTGTTGATGCCAGTTTCACCATAGCTGCCGTTTTGTAACGTACGAGCTTTTATTGCAGAAAGTGAAAAAACATGTGCTGTAAGCTTATTTCATATTCAAGGCTGGCTTCACAGACGAAAAAAGTACTCGAATCACGCTAAATTAGCAGCATACAGAGCAATATTGAACAATACAATTGTAGGATATGAAACGAATTGTGATGAAAAGGTGGCATGCAAAATTTAAAAATTAGTTATATAAGCCAACAACCAAAGAACTTGAAATAAGTGTTTTATTTGTAAATAAGCTTATTATTCTTTTAGTTACTTAAATACAGTTGGCATATTGATCACGATTTAGAAAGATGGTGCTTGGTGTTCATGGGTGCTTATTTTAATTCATGAAGCTATTAACGCGTCAGATGCGCAATTTTTGCAATTTCTACAAAAGTGTCAAAACCTAGCGACCTCTAAACATGCTCAGATCTCTTCAATTTTTTCAACACAGAGTCTTCTAGTCAAGTGTAACAGGGGCAGCCTTGTGGAGCATATTTTGAAAAAATATATTTCCCCATGTAAGTTTGGACCAGTCTAGTCAGCTACAGTAATAAATGCATAAAATCATTTGCATAGCATAAGTGTGTGTGACTGCTGCTGAAGGAAAAGCATACATACATACATACATACTTACATGTCATACATACATACATACATACATGTCACATACATACATACATGTATACATACATACTTGTCAGACATACATACATACATGTCATACATACATACATACTTGTCAGACATATACATACATGTATATGTCATACATACATACTTGTCAGACATACATACATACATGACATTGTCATACATACATACATATATGCATACTTGTCATGCATACATACATTAAATCAGATTGATTTGCTGCATAAATATTCCTGGAAACTGTTCGGAATGCTTGTGGTCAGTGTGTCATCAGTCGTGACATCTGAAAATAATAACTGAAACTGATAAATCAGATTGCAGTTAACTGTAACTAAAGAATCAAAATTAAGTAATTGAAACTGTAACTGAAAAATGATAACTGAAATAACATTGCTTTGGCCACAGAAATATACTTCTGACTATAAACGGGCAGTATAAAGTATACTATAAACAGCAGACAGAATCCATATACACTGGAGCCTCATTGTGACTCGTTTTATTATAAAGCAACTTTTGATATAAGATGACACGAATCAAAGATTTAGGTCAGCCGTAGCAAATTATGAACTTCCTTGCAACACGGTTTCATATTGTACGGAGGTTTTGTATGGTATGCAACTTGCAGAAGGTGGTCTGAGGAAGCGCTAGTGTATATATTGTGTGCATGTATAGTATACCGTATATATATAATATATATATATATAAACAATACTATATATATATATAAAATATGGAAAACATCAGAAAGAGAAGATTGAAGTGGATGGGGCATGTGTGGCATATGGATGAAGATAGAAAAGCCAAACAAGTGCTGTCCTGGAATTCTGGAGCGAGAAGGAAGAGAGGAAGACCACGGAAGCATTGGCCGGGAACCATCAGCGATGACTTGAGATACCTGGAGATGTCGTGGGAGGAAGCGGAGCAGCTGGCGATGAACAGAGAAGAGTGGAGGAGATGCGTTGTCCGATGTGCAGACCTGCACCTGTACTAGGAACGACTAAGTACTAAGTATAGGCATATATATATATATATATATATATATATATATATATATATATATGACGTCGATCGAGAGAAGGGGCCACTTGTCCGGAATGGACTTATTACCAGTTTCCATAAGCTTATACCATCAGAAAATCAGGGTAAAAATTTCAGAACGTTTGGCCCAAAATTTATGAACTTCTGAGAGAAAATATAAAATATCATTTGGCGGGAAGTCACCTATAAATATTCGAACTGTTTCTACCCAATGCGTTAATATCAGATGTTGGCCTTAGTACATCATGTGGAGTAATATAGGTCGCTATACAGCAATTATTAGTTTCAAACTTTCAGGTGCAGTAATTAGATGCAAAAATCGATAATCACGATATTACGAAAACCCATTTTCCTGCTGATCTAGAACCCGACAAGCGGTCCCTTCTCTCGGCCTACGTCACAATTATATATACTAGAGCTATTCAACGATTAAAAATTTTAATCGCGATTAATCTTGCAATTTAAAAAATCGCGATTAATCTCATCATGAGAAAAGAACAGTGCAGTATTGTTTTTATAAATATTAAATATAGTAAATATACAATTGTACATGCATGTATGCATAGTATCTATCATGTACATGTATTTTTTCCTTATATTGTAGAAATGTAAATGTAGGCCTATGCATGCTGCTCAGGAAACATACATGATCCATCTTTTTACATGAATCACTGTATTCAGTCGTCTTTTAAATGGATAGGCCTAGATCTGAACCGGATATGAAAGAGCTTCTGTAACAAATCCTAATGTTACCTCAGCTGGCAATATTTACATTTACCGAGAAGGTAAATTACCTCTTTTACCGTTTGATTTGACTAAGCACCGGTGAACAGTAGGCTGGTCTTCTTCCTCTTTATATAGCACAGCTTTTGTGTGGTACTAACCTGTGCTACACATGCTATGCGTTACTTTTGATGCAGTCTTCCTACAAACCCTATGTACTGTTCCTTTCCTATTAACTCAAACTCAAGTAGACGATCTTTGTATTGAGGTACACATACTGTTTTGATTCATCAGACAGTCTTGGGATTGCCTGCCCCATTGAGACATCCATAAAAGGAGCTATATCAAAGCTCAGATGCCTGCATTACTTTGCAATTACATTACCAAATATGTCGCTCTGTCGACTGCATGGGAATCCGTGTTTGCGTGAGACGGCCAGTGGCGACTTTTCCCACTTGTCTGATCACTGCTTACTGGCCAACGTTTGGTTCTTAACCAGATAGTGTAGTGCAGACAGAGTAGCCACTGGTGAGATTCTCTTGCAGAGACGTTTATGCAAAAAACTTGCCACTGCATGAGTAGTAGACTTGTGGAATGGTTCGCAGTGGAATAGGAAGCCAGAGGATGGGCTGTTTAGCGTTCCATGTTAACTAGCGGTCTTTCTAACACAGATTACACGTCTTCTGGTCCACTTTAAACCCTTGTTAGGCCTACGCGTGTTACATTACATTACGTGCGTTTCAGAGCGGCTGTAGATTGTTGGTGTTGACGGCCTGGTAGATGTTGACGTTGATAGTTTGGTTGGCGCCAGAAACGGTCGTCTGCAGAGGCGCAGAGTTCGGCTGGAGACTCTTTCCGGTGAACAGTCCCTTGAACGTTTCTCGAAACTGTCGACTCATGCCGCAGTAGATGAAGAAGTTGATCGGATAGCTGAGCAGAATGAATAGATTGATGAGCATCGGTGCAATATACGTGGCGTTGGTGTCCAACAAGGACAGGTCGAACGTATTGTCGACGATCATGACGATGAGGAGCAGCGCGAGCGGGAACTCAACGAGCAGAAATGCTCCGACGACAACGACGAGCATCAACGTCGTTAGGTTACTCTCCGCCAGGCGGCGACATTCCGACTTCCGGTTCTGCTTGAGCAGCTGGTGACGTCGTCGCTGAGCCGTTCGCATCGTCTGAACGAGCAGCCCGTTGAGGATGCTGAGCATCGTGCAGGGAACCAGATGGATGAAGACGACGCGGAACCAGTAGTACATGTTGAAGTAGACGTTCATGTACTCCTGGACGAAGGGCGAGTAGATGGGGCGACAGGCGGTGACCTCGACCGAGGAGAGGTCAACGCGCGATCGGGTCTCAACGGGGACGTAGTGGAACTCGAAGAATCGGGTGATCTGCGAGAACGTTGCACCTACGTAGACGACGACGATGGAACGAAGGGCGTTTGGAATGGTACACCACTTCTTCGAGAGGAGTGGCCTACACACGCAGACGTACCTCTGAACGGCGAGGACGACCGTCAGCCAGATGGAGGCCGTGTGGAAGATGATCGGAATGTATTCGACGAGACAGTGGTAGGCGTAGCACCACTCGTACGGCACGTATTCGACGTAGTTGCCCATCGTGTAGAAGTACCAGAAGCACGGGAGCGGCAGCAGGCCCGTCAGCATGTCCGAGATCGCCATGGCAACGAGAAGGATGTTGGTGGGGTTGCGCATGTTGCGTCTTAGCAAGACGATGCAGATGAGGGAGTTGGTGACGAGGGTGATGAGTATGACGGGGGGTGAAACGACCCCGTAGACGGGTACTGAGAACCCCGTGTATGGAATGAACAGCAGCGGTGGAAAGTAGTCCGCTTCCCCGTCCGAGACGTTAAACTCCGACGGACTATGCGTGATGTTGTCGCTCGCCGCCGCCATCTTGGATCCGGTGTTGTCCGTGGTCGCCGCCATTTTGAATCACGATCGGGAAAACGTAAACTCAGTTCAGCGAGAAATCTCGTTGGCCTATACGTTACTAGTTTAAACTAAGTTTCTTACTTAGTTCTTTTGCGATGTAGGTCTAACCAATTGACGACATGCAGCGTATCTTCGGGAAAGTTCTGCGCAAGATCTTATTGCGACAGTTAGAGAATAATAGATCTTTATCGACGACAATTTTTCCAATTAATCGCACTAATCTTTAGTAATCGTTATCGTAATCATGAGATTTCTAAAGCGTTACCTAAGAGCTAATCTCAGGTAGGCTACACCAGCCTACTGAAGTCGGAGGGGTGTCGTCCAGATATAACTTTGACCTTGTATAGGCTATATGAAGCACAGATCCGCTGGCAAGAAGACGAAAGATGGTCGGCGACTGAAAAAGAGGAGCTTAGAGCGCTATGGATAAAAGCACTGCGTATGTTGTATAGAGGGTGTATACTTTCGAACTTTCTGGAAAGTTTAATAAAGCGAGAATCGGAATTTCAGTATGAATGGATTTCAACTGAAGACAAAATCCTGAAAAGCATCGTAGCCTGCTCTGTGTAAAAGCACAGTTATGTAGTCTAAGTATTTGCGAGCTGTCTGGAAAGTTTGATGAGAGCGTGCCTCGGAGTCTCAGTGGAAATGTATTTCAACTGAAGGCAAAATCCAGTCCATATCTTGAACATCGAGTTTCTTTTGACGCCAGTTAAGAACCCGTCGTAGGCTAATGCTGGACCGATCGAAGGCTGAATCAGCTGCGACGAGATCTGTTACTTCGAGGGAAGGGATTTCTTTCTGTTCGATGAATTGACGTAGAACCGAACAGACGATGGTTGGATTCAAACAGACACTCCGCCGGCTCTTTGACCTGTGATAGCCACAACATTTGATCAGCCACGATTTAATACGGATGCTGATGCTGCTGATGATGCTGATGATGATGATGACGACGACGACGATTGATGACGACGATGATGATGATGATGATGACGACGACGACGATTGTGACGACGATGATGATGATCTAACTCGCATTTCCATAAACGCGAGAGAAACTCTATAGGGGCCTAGCCATTAGCCACCACCTGTTCGTCTCTCACTGATAAATAATTCAGCGTTTCAACGCCTTTGCTCATCGTGGGACCTTATTTTTTCTTTCTGCAGAACTGGATGAAACGTATATCTGGTCCAAATGTCATCAACCATCTCTCCTGAACATTTTAGAACAGAAATCTAGAATCAAATTTCGGCCCTGGCAAAGAAGAATCTGTACCCCGACCTCTCGATTGACAGTCCAGCACGCTAACCAGTAGCCTACAGCCCTATACAAACGAGTAGGCCTATATTGTGTATAGGCCTATATATATATATAAATAATATATGTGTGTATATATATATATCTGTGTGTGTGTGTGTGTGTGCGTGAGAGGGACAGACAGACAGACAGACATAGATAGACAGACAGAGAGAGGAGATATATATATATATGTAGAAGAAATGAGAAGGTCGAGAAGGTAGAAAATATAATAATAATATCTTTTCTTTAATAAGCGCCTGACAAACGCACTGCGCTGTACATTTACATGTTATGCAATTGAAATCTTAGGCCTAACTACTAACAGAACAGACAGAATACAACGGCGCTAATAGCAGCCTACAAAGCATATCCGCCAAATGTAGAACTCGGTACCTCTCGGTCTCTGAGAAGAAGGCCACGGGCCCCCCTGAATAGAGAGGAGTGAGTATTGGAAAGGAATCGTTTAGTGACTCCACTGCAGTACTTGTGTTTGTCGGATAGGAAGTTTAATTAAAGTCATATGAGAAAAGAAACGGACATTCTTTAAAAAATAAGTTAGATATAATCATATTAGACAGCGTAGGACTGTCGGGGATGATGTATCGAACCGGAGACTCGAGCTTATGACGTCGCGCCTCTCAATCACAACAATTTATATTTGTTTCATTCTCCATATATAGGCTAATCTATAGAGAGAATATATGAACACTGTATAAGTATATACAGTAAACTAAAAATTGTTAAAGCGCTACTCTAAAGCTAAGCGCAGATCACCAGCTTATTCACGAGCGCTATATATATATATATATAATATATAATATAAATATTCTGTATATATTTTATATATTATAATAATTATATGATATATATACACAATATTTATATATATATATAGGCTAGTCTATATGTATATGCATGTAACATGTGCATAAACATTTTTCTGTTTATTCTCAACCTATGTAACATAGATGACATATGACTTACGATACCGCACAAGGACGTGGCTTCTTATAGCGTATAAATACCCGTCGAGTCGTTATATATCGTTCGGACCAGAAAAACCACGATATTGATGCGACATCAGGCGCCACAATTATTCTCGGCAATCTATAACTCAAGGCGCCACATAAATGGCGCAGTCGAGCAGTAATCTAGTCCCCTTGCTGTCGGGGGGGGAATTGAGGGTTCTGGGGAGGGGTATCTAAAATTTTCCAGGAATTTTCGAGGAGGGGTAGTAACGACAGTTTTCCAAGGATTTTCAAGGGGTGATAACAACAATTTTCCAACAATATTCGAGGGGGGGTAGTAACACTAACAAGACTTTTTCCAAGAAGAATTTTCGAGGGGGGTAGTATTGAGAGTTTTCCAAGACAATATTCTAAAAATTACATATCTTTAATTTTTCTTGAGGCAAAAAATTTCATCTCTTTAATTTTTCTGC
>JACEVL010000850.1:295000-377500 GCA_020284085.1 Aporrectodea caliginosa | reverse complement strand
ACGCCTGCGTCTCCGATTCTCTTCCTTCTGGACCTCTTTCCATCGTCGCCCGTTCCTCTGTCTGTCTGTCTCTGCCTGTCTCTGTCTCTGCCTCTCTGCCATCTTCGCCTCTTTCTCTTTATATCTCGTCTTGTCGCTCTCTCTTTTCTGCATGTCTCGCGGTTCCCTTTCCATCTCCGGCTCATGCACACTTCATACATTATGTATTCGGATAGACTTAGCACGTGGCGACAATTCCAACATCGTGTCTGTGTTTCTATTTTCAGGGGAGGAGGAGGAGGAGGAGGAGGAGGAGGAGGAGGAGGAGGAGGAGGAGGAGGAGGAGGAGGAGGAGGAGGAGGAGGAGGAGGAGGAGGAGGGGAGGAGGAGGAGGAGGAAAGAAGAAGAGGAGGAGGAGGGAGGAGGAGGAGGAGGAGGAAGAAGAAGAGGAGGAGGAGGAGGAGGAGGAGGAAGAGGAGAAGAGAGGGAGGAGGGGAGGAGGAGGAGAAGAGAGGAGAGGAGGAGCAGAAGGAGCAGAAGGAGGGAGGGAAGCGTAGAGGATAAAAAGCGCTAGAATGACCAAGAAGATGAGGAATGATGAAGAGGCGGAGGAGTGGATTAGGAGGAAGATAAGAAGACTGAGGAGGAGGAGGAGGAGGAGCAGGGGAAGAGTAGGAGGATGAATAAAAAGAGGAAGAGTACGAGGAAGAGTGGAAAGAAAAGGAGGAGGAGTAGAAAGAGAAGGAATGTGCGGAGGCGGAAGCGTAGGAGTATAAGAGGAGAAAGAGGAGTATAGATAAAGCTGCGGGTGAATGGGACACGCATCATCTCGTGCGTCCGAATGGAAGAAATAAAGAGAACGGGAGAGAAAAGAAAATCAACTCTTGAAATTCATTGACCAGAACGACGCATTGAAAATAATAATAATCACTCTAGATCTCTCCTCTTCCTCTTCTCCGCCAACCTCTATTGCTCCTCCTCCTCCTCCTCGTCCTCCTCCTACTCCTACTCCACCTCTTCCTGCTCCTTCACCTCTGTCTGATCCTCTCTTCCTCTTCTTACTCCTTCTATACCTGCTCCTCCTCATCTTGCTCCTCTCTTCTTCCTGCTCCGCTTATTCCTCTTTTCTTCCTCCTCCTCGTCTTCCTCCTCTTCCGCCACCTCTTTCTTTTCGCTCCTCCTACTCGTCCTGCTCCTCCTGCTCCTCTTCATTCTCCCTCTCCTCCTCCTTCAGCCTCGAGCGACATTACGGCGGGCTCTGCTGAGTGCTGAACTTATGTAGCCCCATTTTGTCGACCAGAAGAGGGGAGGACTCGAGAGAGAGACGATGGCTGGCATATGCGGCGCCACTTAAAAGGATACAGCTTCATTGTTTACTACGCACGACATCTGACGTGTTCTTTGTTAAAGAAAAACTGCTTCATGACACATTGCAAATATATAATATATATCCACATACCCACCCACACACCCACACACACCCACCCACACACACACACACACACACCCACACACACACACACACACACACACACACACACACCCACACACACACCCACCCACACACACACCCACACACACACCCACATACCCCCCACACACACACACACAAATAGCCGTTTATTCAATCAGTCATTCATTTAATTCATTCGTTTATTTCAGGAATTTGACACAGAGCCCTTCAAGAAAATCTAATCAGAGAGGCGCTCCAAGCCCATACACGGCAGTAAAAATTAGACTTGAGCAACTTATAAAATGTAGGCGCACTATACGCTTGGCAGTTTAAGGAAGGCCATTTCAAATGGAGGGCCCAACTGAGAAGGAGCGGCACTGCTTAGTTGAGGAGTGAGCCCTGGGAACTAAGAGTTCTCCCCCAGCAGAAGATCGGAAGACTCGACTGCCAGCTGTATCAGAGACCGGAACACAAAGATCACGCAAGTAGGCCGGAGCACAGCCACCCCATGCAGTAGGCTACAGCAACCGTGTAGAAGATGCGTTGCAAGACAGGGAGCCAGCGCAATACAACCAGCTTATATACAGAAACAGGAGCTTATTTAGGAATGCATCCAACAAGACGAACAGCTGAACGGAGGGCCCGACCAAGTGGCCCAATATTATTTGTCCAAGTGACAGGCCCAGTATATGATCGAACTGCAGTGATCCAATCTGCTATAGCAACAAAAGCATGGATAAGGATAACAGCAGAGTCATGAAACAGGGAACGAGAAATAACCAGCAATATAATAGCACCTATGGGTAAGCTTATTTATGTGCTGAGAAAAACTAAGTTCTTCATCCAGAGTTACCCTTAAGTCCCGGACCGAATCCAAGAAGGTGACATGAGGGAATGCTTCCGCCACCAGGCACCGGTCAACGCTCGCCAGCCGTCTATACCACCAAATGAATTGAGTCTTAGAGGCGTTAAGAAGCAGGCAATTGGATGCTAACCAGGCGGGAAATAGCATCCATAGCTTGACACATCTGCTGAACGGCAGCCACAGTCCAACCGGGACGCCATTATATCTGCCAATATCAGATCCGATGACACTGCTAATTCAACGTAGCATACGAAAATTCGCTTTGTAAAGCCGAAAAACAAGAAACTTGATCTAACAGTAGATTCATACGTGAGCACATTATCAAGATACATCTATATACATATTATATAGAAATCATACAAATATATTCATATGCATGAAACGCTTTTGAAAAGAATATACGACCATTGGTGGTGGTGGTGGCGGCGGCGGCGGCGGCGGCGGCGGCGGCGGTGGTAGAGATGATGATGATCATCATCATCAATTATTGAACGAATTCAGAACCTTCGGTATTGCTAACTTAGTTTACAAACCACCGTTCACACCGTTCCAGCTGCTTTGCCTCCTCTCGCCTGGAGTCCTCTCTCTAGCTTAGCTGCATTGCCTCCTCTCTCTGGCAACAGGATTCGAACCTGGATATCGCTCTCCGGACAACCCCTCTGTTACGAGGCAGCGCTCGTGAATAGGCTGGTGCACGGAGCTTAGCTTTAGAATAGTGCTTTAGACATTTGGAGGCTGCGATCATGATTCTATTCGCACTCTAATGATTGTTTACAACATTTGACCTCTCATTGGCTCAAAGGCAGTGGCGTAAATCATGGGGGGGGGGAGGGGGACTGTCCCCCAAGTTTTGACTGAGACTTGTCTGTCCCCCTCCCAAATATACAAAAACCCGGACCCTGAAAAGTCTGTCCCCCAAAGTTATGTACAGATTTTCCCCGCTGCAGTCAAAGGCCGTTGACGCTAATAAGAAAACATTCTTGGAATTCTGTCGACCACAGGTGTCCAGAGAATTATTATTATGCGTGGGTTGATCAGATTAAATTGGTCAAAGGACACGATCCGATTACATTGGATAAGACAGAGCAATTCATTTGTTTTCTTCAAGAATAGATTGCACGATTTGCGCAAGTTATTTTGGTCCGCGACGACAGTGAAGCAATAGCGAAGAACCGCCGTTCGCTCAGTGTCGCTTTCTGTAATAGACGCGTTCCACAAACATCAACATCCTCTAGCAATCTGTCGTCCATGCTCGATCTATTCATTACGTCCGCCATTTCGCGAAATTAAATAAACGTTTCAAAATCGTGTTTTCGCGAAATTAGTTGCGCGATGTCATCCGATTCTAAACGATCCGACGAATCGTTTTCAAATTACAATAATATTTCCTATTTTCTACATTTCCCTGGCAATATGGCGACGACTGATTGCGGAGTCCATGCAGACAGTAAGCCATCTAAAAGTAGGCTATATCAGATTGGATTGAGGATTGAATGTTAGCGTTTCGCGATATGAAAGATTTATATCGCCGCCAAAGCGTGACTTAAGCTTTCATGATAAAATCAAATATAATTTTATTGCTTAACAAATTCACCTGAAATATCATTGTAACCAGTTTTACGGCAATCAGCCCAGTTCTTCCTGTAGGAAAATGCATGGCCACCTGGGAAACGGCTTGTATGAAATAATGCATGCAATGTTGCCAAACATGTATTATAGAGTTTTTCATTGCATCCTTAACGTTCTTCATTATACGTCGACCCTCTAATCGTAATAGTAACCCGGAAATTTGTCCAGCTATGTCAAGTCGATGTAAGGTGACCACTTGGCGCGGTGGTGTAGGGGTATGTTCGGTGCCTTGCAGCCTGAGGGTTGCGGGTTCGAATCCCTCAAGCCGCCGCGTAGGGACCCTGGGCAAGTCCTTCACTCGCAATTGCTCATGCGCTTCGGCGTGAAACTCCGATTCAGTGTCCGGGCTGTAGTCGGGAGCGCCTCTGAGTAGAAATCTCTTGAAGGGGCGCTATAACAAGTGCTAATACATACATACATACATACATACATACATGTCTCGGATTGTCCAGCACAGTTCCGGAATAATATTTATAAAAGTGTCACGCGTCCCGGGACACGGCCTTTCTGGAACAACGAAACGTCCCGGACTGCATTTTTCTATAATTAAATAGTAGAATTTTCTGTATTAGAGTGACAATATTTAGAAAGTCAAAAAAAATAACAAGAAATATGCAGCGCCGCACAAAATGTACAAATTCGCGGCACAATATAGGCCTAAGCTTGAGAGTAATTGGTAATGTAGCTTACATGGTTGTAACCATAACCAGTCACTTTATCAAGTCTTTACTATCTAGGCTTGTATATTTTGTCTCGTTTTTTCTTATTAAAAAACTAAAAATATATAAAATGCTTAATTTTGGTCTACAATGTTACAAATATAATTTCAGTTGAGGCACTGCTTAGGCCTACACAGGCCTACATCGCGCTCTTCCCAGACAGTCCAGCTCCTAATTGAATTTTACTTCGATTGGAAGTACTGTGCACGTGATGTCCCGGAACGGCAGAAAATTAACGTGGTCACTCTAAGTGGATGTCTAAGTCTACAATGTTGTTCAGAAAACGTTTTTCTAGGTCCTTAGCATTTCACACGATGTCCACGGCTTTGCATGGAGAAAGCTTTATAACCACGTTATTTGGTCGGCAAGATAATTAATTAAAATTAAACACAACTTCGTTGTGCCGGCTAGGTAATTAACTACAATTAAAGTGTGAAGGACTCTTTTTATTGGCAGCTATTAATGAACGTCAGCTGTTACGTAGGCCTACACGCCCAAGCAGTCACCCAAGACACGCTGACATTTTTCTTGGGTAAGCAAGAAATTTTCAAATTCTCTTTTAGATCTTAATTCCAAATTCAGTTTTCGTTCTCAATTGTCTTTTAAAATCAAGTTCAAATCCATTGTTCAATTAAAATTCAACTTAAGTTTCCAATTTCGGTTGCATTATGTCAACGGTTATATTCAAATTCGGGGCGCTCGATAGTGTAGTGGTTTGCTTGCTGGACTGTCAATCGAGAGGTCGGGGTTAAAATCCCTGCCAGGGCAGAAATTTAGTTCGAGATTTCTGCTCCGCGTGCGCCCCGAGACCTAGCAAACTCAGCTATAATGAATAGACTGACCGTATACTGTCGGTGAGAAGATGAGACGACGAGGGAGAGGACTGGCCATCCGCCCTCATATGCCGAGGCTAAGAAAATGAAGTCGCTAACACTTCATATCCATGGCTGCCTCAGGGATAGTTTAAGGGACTGCTCAGTGCTCATTCTGCTTATTCATTTATTTTATAATCTTAATTAGGGCCTACTTATCATTTCTTCTATATTTTATAATAATATTTCTAGCTGTAGCCTATAACTCAGTGCGTTTGCAAAGTGAAATTAAAGAATATAATTACTTACTTACTTTTTCTGCTTCTATGTTCAAATTGAATTCTCAATTTCACTAGCGGTTGATACTCAAGGCTAATCGGGGACAAAAAGGGAAAGCCTTTTGAAGCAATATCTTTTAGGTCCAATAAAAAAGAGGTGAGCAAGAGTTCGGGTAAATATGACCTGTGTATCTGACATGTAATCAGATCCTAAACATAACACCATTAAATTACATCGGCCGTCGCTGCGTGGCGCTCTGTAGCTTCGTCTTACACGTTCGGCTTTACACTGGCTCTATTTGATCGATGGTCCATCAGGTCTTTGAAAGGCGGTAATTGGCACCACAGGGCATAAATCCACGCCACTTCCGCCCGGCAGGGGCTCACGTGTCCCTTCTTAGAAATATAGAATACATAATGGAAGACATCTATTTTAGTTTACAATGTGTCAATATGTATATCGACGACATACACGTTGTATAGCCTACATATAGGCCTATGCGCATGCATGTTATCGTGTCGCGAATATGATGTGTGTATATAGACCCACAGATTAACGATATATATATATATATATATATATATATATAGCATCGCTATTTGAATCAACGTGTGTATATGTATATAAACTAAGTTTTTGAATTGAACGCCTTTATTACACTGCGTAGTCTTTTTATATATGGGATCTTCGGTGCATTTAGGTTTCGTGGATGTTTTCCCAAATCTACCGAAAGTAACGCTACGTCTTTGCGCGACTGCTTGTGTGCCACAGGGCATAAATCCTGTGAAAGTAAAGGCTACACAAAACTCTGTCTGTATGTTTCTCTGCCTCTGTAGGCCTATATGTCTCTGCATGAGACGAAAGCGACGATCAGATTAAAGCGGAACGACCTAAAACCCTTGTTACCCGCGAAACGAGACATCGGTAAAAAGAAAAAATACGACCGACACTTAGAAGACCGGTGGAGGGCAGCGAAGGGGGTCGACATGGATGTTGCAGCGGGGAAGGGTCAGGGATGGGATACGGTGTGAGATTGGCGAAGAGGGCCGACATGGATGTTGTAGCAGGGAGGGGTCAGGGGTGGGATACTGTGTGAGGTGGGTCTAGAGGCGAGATTACTCCGTGGAAAACAGTTACAGAACGGAGTTGGAGGAGGCAGGATCGGTTTTAAGTATACATAGGCTGACCGGGAAGTTGCCACTGTTGAGGGTGCAATTTTCACAAAACTTGAGTTTTGTTTTCATGTCTTCAATTATTATTTTAATGATTGTAGTATTTTGTGGGGTGTAAGTACAAAATAAAAATAGACTTTAATTAGGTGGGGTCAGGGTGTCAAAATATAAACTTTGCTTGGAACGTCATTGAGGCTAAGGCCGGCCCTGTAGAGGGAGCAGCCTTCGGGTCTGTTTAAGCGGGGGAGGGGTGTTAACGCATTTTGCATTGAAATTTTTTAGTCAAAATTTGACTTTCAAACCACAATTCCGCAAAAATTACGATAGGATAAAATGTTAACATAGGTCTATATACATTTAATAAAACAAATGTAGGTTGCTAACTTGAATTGTGGTTTGGGCTAAAGCCAACATCACCAGCTTGAACGTTTATATCGAGAAACTGGGAAGTTCGACCATCCCTAAGCGTCGGACAGATTTCAGTCGCTGTACCGGAAGCCATATCGACCGTAAAGAGAGTTGCTTGTAAAGGAAGGCCAAGGGTGAATGGGGGAAAGGAAGGGACAAGGAAAGGGCAGAGGACGCGGAGAAAAGCGTCCCTGCATAAAACGTCTTCCGCCTTTTGTAGCGCCTGAGTGACAACATCGTTATCGAGATTCAGGATCGAAATAGCTAAACCTAAAGACGCACAAATGGTTGCCGTAAAACCGTCAACAGCACTACTCTCGCCAAAACCATTGTGCTATAAATTTTACATACGCGTAACGCATTAAATGCGCACATAATAGTAAAATACAGTATATGGACCTATGTACAATGTATTTATCTATCTGCATTATGCGCGGTAATGTCTGAATATAATATAATATATATATGTATATATATATACACACACACGATGATTGTTATGTATATATATAACCTATAATTATTAGCAGGCGTTTCCATATTACATTTACCAAGTGTACACTTTGTACATTTACGTAAAAAGTATTGCTATATATATAATTTATGTATATATATAATATATAGACGTCTAATATAAGCATATAGATTATAATATGTAGGCGAGAATCAGTACATAAACATGCGCGTATGCATAATAGATACATACACCGTTAGAAATTGTCCGTAATTACCGGTAAATCATCCGTCAACAGAGTTGTCAGATCTTTTCCAGTAAAACTACAGGCGTCCCATTTTCTCATTAACGGGTGTCCCGATAGTTATGGCTAATACATGTTTTATTTAACGCGTACTTCGCGTATTTTTTACGACCGATCTAAATTTATTTAAAGTTATTAGCAAGCGCAATTTAGCTTATTTGTTTCGCCGAATGCTCGATTATTAACGACGATTTATCAGCGGAGATTTATCCTCGATATTACTATGATTATCCTTACTGCTAAGGTGATTGCCTTTGTATTAAATCCAATTTGGCCTGAAATAGACGGTGAATAGCAAAGCGCTTTTTAATACTTTCATGACGAATGTCATGTTACTTACTGTGAATTTCCGGCATTTAACAAGTGTTTATTTTCTTCTGTTTTACGGTAAATTGTCTTCCTGTAAAATGAGGATTTGTCTTGCCTTTCCTTGCGTTATTACTGTGGCTTATTAAACTATAATTCGCCTTAATTCATGCAAAAGAACAGTAAAGTGGAACTTAAATAGATTCTGCATCTTAAGAAACAAAGTAACAACATTTTAAACTCGAATTTAGTTTGCATCTTTCAACAACACCATACTTGTTATATGAAAGAATGGTTTTTGAAGTTTAACATAATAAATCTTCATTACACCTGTAAGTGGCTACATCAGTGTATTATAATATGCAGTACTCATTTAATTTGTCCTAAAATATACAGATTTAAATTATATGTCTAAATCAGTCCTAAAATATCTCGTGACCCTGCAGTGACCGCCTCATTGCCTTAAAGTTCTTTTAATTCTTTTATATTATTCAGTATTCACTCACAATTGCTCAGCGCCATCGATGCTCTGTCGTATACGGTCAATGCGTGCACTTCTGAACTTTGGAAGGAGGGCAATATCAAATACAGTTGTATTGTATTATTGTATACATACTGACATACATATACACACATGCATTTCTACATACATCTATAGGCTACCTATTCATAGATACAGTCATAGTTACATCATATCCATGCATACATTCATACTTGTCTATGCCTCTAGTTAACAATGGGTTGGAAGCCCGTTCTATTCAATCATCGTCTTCTATAGTCACATATAGTGAATTTCTGAAGAGGCGCTATATAAATATTTCTTACAATTACAATTTTAATACAATATTACCCATGATTGTTTAGATGCTTGATATATTATAACTCGCCCTTTGCTGACTCGTCTCTATATATCCTTTGCCTGTCTATTTATATATATGGTTATATATTCATACACATATTGGGCTTTGTGTGTAGTTATGTATAGGCTATTCACTAGCGTTTATTTATCTAATGCTGTATCGGATAAAAGTTGCATGGTCCTATATATACGGAGACGTCTGCTAAATTCGATCCATCCATCTTCTTTTATGTACCTGCAACCTATAAATGCATATCGGCATTTATATAGCGCCTTGCTATTCTTTTATACTGTGCAGAATGCATGAACACTGATTCTTGAATACAGTCAGATTTGTAAGGATACGTGTTTGTAAACATGTGTTATTAGAACTACAAATAACTATACGTGTCCATAATTATGTACATATATAGCATTTCAGACTTTTATTATATAGAATAGAATAAAAAAGTATCGCTCCCATGTCGCATACTGAATCGTAAGGGAGGCTGCTTTTTCTCCTCTTCGGTCTGTAGGCCTAAACGAGCTATGGCTCGGAATGTCAAGGCCCTGGACACTGGACCGGTTCAAGAAGAAGAAGAGCAGTACCTTGAGCTAGCCTGAGAGGCAGCCATGGGTATGAAGTGTTAGGGACTTTATTTTCTTAGCCTCGGCATATGCATGAGGTCGGGTGGCCAGTCCTGTTCTCCACCGTCTGATCTTCTCACCGACAGTGTACGGTCAGTGTATTCATTATATAGCTGAGTTGGCTAGAGGCGCAAGCGGAACAGTGATCTTTAAACAAATTTCTGCCTTGGGGGGATTTGAACCCGCGACCTCTCGGTTTACAGTCCAGCACTCTAACCACTAGACCAGAGCGCACGTTCGTTCTATAGGCTGAACCCAGTGGCAATTTATACTGATTGGTGACAGAAACAATTGTTCGCTAACTGGGTCTAGAACATTTCCCCCGGACATTTTCCCCCTGGGCATTTCCCCCGGAGATTTTCCCCCTGGGCATTTCCCCCGGAGATTTTCCCCCTGGGCATTTCCCCCGAAGCTGGACTTATGAAAATAATTCTTTACTTTAATAGAAGTTGGATTGATGAAAGAAATTCTTTTGCTTAAATAGAAGCTGGATTGATGAAAGAAATTCTATGCTTAAAAAGAAGTTGCATTGATGAAAGAAATTCTATTGTGGAATAGAAATTGGATCGATGAAAGAAATTCTTTGCTTAAATAGAAGTTGGATCGATGAAAGAAGGTCTTTGCTTCGATGGAAGTTGGATTAATGACAGTTATCATGGACAATGGTAGAGTTACCTGCTTACTGTGGGGGGATGCCCGAGGGAAATGTCCGGGGGATGTCCGGATACCGCGATAATTACTTGTCTACATTATGGCTATACACAGAGTGTGGCCACTCATCAGGCTCGAACTCGCAATCGTTAGGAGCTGTCGTCTGCGGCGCATGCACAACGGCAGCAACCAAACAACGGTTCAACCGTTGCTTCATAGTTAAAAGACTGACGAACTGGGTGTCGCCCCTTTAAATCAGTGGTAATCAAATCATGACCTCTTACAGAGATGGCTACTTTTCCCTAAATTGCTAATCTATTAGAATTAGAATTAGCTGTTTGTCTAAATATGTCTAATCGATTAGCTAATCGATAAGCTGAATTGCTAATCGATTGGAATTAGAATTAGCTACTGAAATTTGCTAATTGATTAGAATTAGAATTAGCAAAATCTGGTCGCTAATTGGTTAGAATTATAGAATTAGCTGTTTGTCTGATTGATTAGTCTAATCGATTAGCTGATCGATTAGAATCTAATCGATTAGTTACCCATCTCTGACCCCTAAGGGGCGGTTCCAGGTACGGACTGCCTCTGAATACCTGCAGGAGCACATTTACCCCACCTCGGCCGCGGTAATCTTAGTTCTGCATCTCGAGGTGAACTGTGATATGTATTTATATGCATTGTATATGTGTTATAAAGGAAATATGCAATATACATATTTTAATCTAGTACATAGACCCTTATGTATGTATTTATATAAGTAGTCCTATCTATACTTCTTGTTCCATTTGTATTCACTTCAAAGACGCAACATCGTGCCCTCCCTGTGGTTAGACCGACCGCGTGGAATAACCTTCCACCAGATCTGTGTGTTCTTTTAACTCGGGACTGGATACACCTTTTACAAGAATTTTAAACTGTTGTTTATTACCGCAGTTGGACTGGGAGCGCTTCTGAGTCGTTATCTTTGAGGGGCGCTATACAAATGTTCTCAATGAATGAATGAATCTAAGGTTTTGCCTTGGGGTGGCCATGTTCACCATGATGTTTACCCCAGACCTCGGCGTTTTGGCCGTCTATTCGTATTCACTTCTTGTAACGGGAATTGAACCACAGACGTTGCAGAGATTATATAGACAAATGCATTACCAATATGCCATGCATGGCCTCCATGTAATTTCCTTGTAACGTTATTTGTCATTGTTTGCTCTCTGCCGACTTTTGTTCGGTCCGCTTAACTCTATCTACTGACATTGTATTGGATTATTATATGCTACACATGGTCATATATCATGCTGTGTATATTTATCTAAATCTATATCTATACCCATATCTATGATTTATACATTTACAATGCATATATATATATGCATTGTATATGTGTTATAAATCAAATATGCAATATACATATTCTAGTACATAGACCTTTATGTATGTAATTGTATAAGTAGTCCTATCTATACTACAAAGACATATATATATATTCATACATATATATATATATATTAGGGTGGTCCAAAAAAATTAAGGTTGAAATATTTCAGAGGCATGTTGTTTATTTTGTACATCTGGTACAAGAAACTCACAGTGCAAAATATTAAAAAGATTTGACTATACATTTACAGGTCGCTCAATGCTGTCAAAGTTTTAATATACTTAATGTAGTGTAAATATTGCGATTTGGCTGGCCGAGGCAGCCAGTCAACAAGCAATGAGCCTGCAGTCTATCAGTTTGCCACTTTATTGTTAGGCGTCTGAAATTCGTGTTTAAATGACTGTCCATATTGTCCAGTGTTCAATGCCCATTTGAAAAAGCTGCTTGCTTAGTGCCTTCATCCCTGGTCAATGAGTCGTTGAAGGTGCTGATCAAGGCAACTCCTCTCTCATTCATGACTTTAAGTTCTTCAGGTTTCCTCCTCACGTGCTAGTGCAACTAAGCCCCCGAAGTTAAGCCTGCGCTCGACCATCTATAGCACCGCTGCCACCAGATACTGAAAGTATAGTACAACAGCTTTTCAGTACAGCCTACGTCTTGTTCCAATTGCTCAGGAGGAAGATCCAAGAGCATCTCCTTGATACGAACGCGAAGATACTTCAGAAACCTTGGAGTTTCGAAAGAAACAAGATAGTTCAGGCTCATTGTTATTTCCTCTCAACATTTTTCTTTAGGAACCCATCTCTTGCGATCCAGCTTCTTCTCCTTCTTCATTTGTGTCATGAGCTCTCTTTTCTCATCCATTGACAGTTTCCCAAAGAAAAGTGAGAAGCCGACAAAATCACTTGCTAAATACCAGAGATGGTGTATGAAAGTAATAAATGCCGCCTTGGCTTTCTCATTTACAGCATTGTGGCGGATTAGGCCATCCAGGAGAGCCCGGTCATCACAGCAGTATCACAAGTTCGTGGAGCTTCCACCCAGGTTCTGAAGTAGATCAGGACAATAAAAACAGCTACTTGGCTCAATTTATTTGCTCACGAAACATCAGGAGTTTGAGTACGAAGATGGCCTTGGCCATCCATCGTGCATGGTGGAACGTTCCAGGCTTTGTGATGGGAGCATGTAGATCCTCGTTCCCTCGGACTACTCTTTTGGACAACCCTTCTGACTAGACGCAGCGCTCGTGAATAAGCTGGTGCCCTGCGCTTGGCTTTCCAGTGGCGCTTTAGAAGTTTGGAGATTACGATTACGATTACGGTTACAAAATACAGTCACGGTTCTACATAAAGCTAGCTGCTTTCCAGGCTAGTCTTCATGGCCACGATGGTAGCATATCGCCTCTCCTTGTAGTCATTTATTCTTAGATCCTGGAATGCACGGAAGACATCTCTTAGGATGAAGGACAACTGTTCACAAAAACGTTCGAATAGCTGGATATCTAGTCCAGAAGATGCAACCATTTCACAGCTTTGAAGACTGTAGCCAATATAAGCATCTTTCTCTTTGACTTTGCGGATGAAGGAATCCCTCATATTGACTGTGGAGTGTAAAATCTCTATTTCGGTCGGCCATTTTTGAGAATGGCTGCCACTGAGGCCAGGAGCAAAACTGCGATCGCCCTTTAGCTAGAATCTTCCCTTAGGACACGTTCATAGTATGTACCAAATTTTATGCTTCTATCATTTAATGAACAATAATTGTTCCATATTTTGCACCGGACTGCCTTCCTTCCCCCAATTTAACGTTCCTGGCTGCAAATCTCGTGTAGATAAGTGTTTAAAATTAGTTCTATTGGAATCTTTGCCCCTAAATCTGTATGTTTAGACATCAAGATCACAATTGTAAGTGAACTAGAAGCTGAGATATTGAAAAATCTCTATTTCGGTCGGCCATTTTGAAAAATGGCCGCCATTTTGACAAAAATAATAATTAAGCATGGCCCAATATCTAGATCTCGTACTAATAGCATGTATAATGTCTGTGCCAAATTTTATGCTTGTATCGCAAAATGCACAATCACTTCAAATTTCGGAGCTATGCTGCTACACTATAGTTTGGACCATTCTCATGTAAAATTTCGATAGTCGTGAGCGACCCCTAAATATTAAATGTTTCACGACAAATTTCACACAGGTCCTTTTTGGATCAATATGAAGCAATTTATCAACATGCCTCATGAATTTAAAAAGAAAATTTTTTTTACATGTCATTTTGGACCACACTAATATATATAATACTATATGATATATATCGAAATCAGCATATATATGTGCACATTTTTACGATTATCTTGAGAATTTCTTTAAATTGACCGTCTATATGCAAATATATATATGTGCATAGATTCACATAATGCATATATTTGTATATGCGAATATAAACATATACTTATGGACGTCCATTATGGATAAACTCTTGAATAGGATGGTAGATGCCTCGTTCCGCATGGCTTGCTGATCATGGTGTTGTTGCTGCTGTTGTTAGGATTGATGATGACGTATGTGGCTGGTGCAGTGAGCCGTGATACCTTGCAAAACCTGTTGACCTGTGTCGAAAGAGCCTTGTCGAGGCATCACGGCTCTCCGCTTCCGCCAACGTCCTTCCTTCCGTCCTTCCTTTCTTCGGGGAACTTCTGTTGCGCCGTCGGATTTTCTCATAAGCGGAAGAACTTCAAACAGCGATCCTATTATGTTTCGCATTAGGGTATACTGACGCTACTCCATGATCTATACTCTGACATTTACATCCGTTAAGTGTTTTTACCTGGAATTAAACCCATCCACTGAAAGGTCATCCATCCGTCCGTCCATTCGTCCATCAATCAGTCTGTCCTTCCATCCGTTCTTCCATCCGTCCGTCCATCCGTCTATCCATCTGTCCATCCGTTCGTCTATCCGTCCAGCCATCCGTCCATCTATCCGTCCGTCCATCCGCTCGTCTTTCCATCCGTCGATCCTTTCATCCGTTTATCCATCCATCCGTCCGTCCGTCTGTCCCTCTATTTATCTGACACTGCTGACAACTGGTGTCTGCGTTCACAAGACCTCTGAGGTTATACACAACGCTCGCCTAGAGGGATGGTTTGTATATTATGTAATACATAATACTATTATAGTATATCGCTGTATTGCATAATAATAATAATAATAATAATAATAATAATAATAATAATAATAATAATAATATAATATCTTTTCTTTAATAAGCGCCTGACAAACGCACTGCGCTGTACATTTACATGTTATGCAATTTAAATCTTAACTACTAACAGAACAGACAGCCATGTAATACAACGGCGCTAATAGCAGCCTACAAAGCATATCCGCCCAACGGGGGCTCGAACTCGGTACCTCTCGGTCTCTGTGCCAGATGTTATCCAAAGCGCCACGGGCCCCCAAATAAACTACGAAATAGCGTTGAATAAGACATGTACCTTTACAGTGTATCCAGGTAACTAAGAAAGCGACCAACCGTCTATCGAACCAACCCCATTCAACCAACCAGCAAACTACCCACCTACCTACCTACATACCAAACAACCTACTTGCCACCTATCTATTTACCTACCTACATACTTACTTCCTTCCTACTTACCTGCCTACCAACCAACCTATCTACCTATACCTCCTGTCTATTTGCAAGGCAACGGATCAACCTACTTGCCTTCGTATACCAACCAAGCTACCAACCTACCTACCTACTTACTCACCTACCAACCAAACAGCCTATCTACGTACTACCTACCTACCTATTTACCAGCCAACGGACCAACCTACGTATACGTATACCTACCTTCCTACCATCCAAACAACCAATCAGCATATCTCCCTACCTACCATCCTACAGGACACCAGTCTACATGTATATACCAGAACACCATGCCATACAATCCTACCTATCTACATACCTACCAACAAAAAAACCAACCTACCTACTTACCTATTTATCAACCATCGAACCTACCTACCTACCTACTAAAAGATCATATCATGACATGTATTTCTGGCGGAGCTGTGAGCAACAGATGCGAGCCTTCACAAAACTTCACTTCTGAGTTTCTGCCACAAAGCCGGTCATCCATGGCCTCGACGGCGGCTGGTCATCGGCCTTTGGCGGGGGCGTGCCAGAACGTCGACCCGGAAACACACGAGGGAAATTATCCTTCCCGTCAAATGGGGCGTCCGACACTTTCTCGCGCTTTTTCCACACGCACCTCGTCTCAACCCCTCACTCTTCCATCCCTTCCATCCTGCTTCAATGGTTGTGAACGCAGAGCGTCTGGGAGGTTATCTAAAAAGCAACTGCATAAATGCATGGTGGCACGCTGGATTTGGGCGCTCTATAAATGTTCTGTTTTCCACTTCGGTTTACAATTGTACAGTTACGCGTGGTGCACCCCTTGGGACTAGATTTGTCAATTAGTGGCCCGCATTGTGGCACGAAATCCGTGAAGGATTGTATGGTACTGATAGCATGGCGTTTTGCCGGTTTTGGTATACCCTATACGGACCGGTGTCCTTTTGAAATGGTTTCCTTTTGGTGTTCCTGGAAGAATCGTAATGGTGTCCTGCTGATGACCTGGTAGAGTGGCGTCCTATACAATGCAATACAACTGTTGCTGGATATTGTTCTCTATCCAAAGTTCAGAATTACACACAAGACGATACGATACGACATGTAGACAACCCAAGGCGCTTAGCAATTGTGCGTGAAGGACTTATTACACTAGAAGGTCCTTACACAGCGACTGCCTGAGTGGAGGCTTAAACCCATATGCTACCCTCCGCGCTACAAGGCCGCGCGCTCTATCCAATCGACTACCCTGCCATATAGTAAAGTAGGCTTAAGTAAGGGTTCCAAACCCGTAACAATTATGCCCGCGGTACATGCTTATGGATTCAGATTCACACAGAACGTGAAATCGAATCGAAAAGTAGAGCACGTGGAACCATGCGGAACAGATTGGTTGTCAGATGAAGTGGAACGGTGTGGAACAGAATGGATGGGAAAGGACGTGGAATTACTCGGTGCATGAGCGTTCAAGTGTTCCAGGCGATCTCTGTATTCAGATGCAACAACACCCGTCACTAGTCGGCGCCACTAGCAACAACGAATTGCGAGACGACGATCTATGTTTCTCAAATGAGCCACCACTACTATGCACACAAGGGAAAGTACAGTCGCACCGGGCAGCGTAAGAATAGCCTTCCGCTCGCATTGGACGCTTTGTAGTGTCAGAGGTGGAAACAAGTTTGTTTCAAGATGTAAAGCTGGCTTTTTTTCAATTTTCCTATTTCGGATAATAAAAAATGAATTATCTCGCGGTCGCTACGGCGACATTTGGAATTCTCATAAATAGCCCTCTTTAGGCTACTAGGTCACTGTTGCTAATGCTAGTTACTATTCTTATGTGGTGTTGTAAACTTAATAATAAATACATGCTCTACGGAATGCGGACTAGTATAAGCACGAAGCAGTCTGCCATCTAAATGTTTACTTCAATGGTTTCATCACGTGCCTTGGCGAAACATGTAAAAAAGAGGTCGTTGGGCGAAACCAACAAAGTATGTATATTGAGGTACCGAGCAAAAATTTGTTAATGTTTTTATTTAGCTGCTCAGCTCGCGACTTTTGGGCTAGTTTTTGACGCGATTTCGCGACCAGGCACTTCCGAAATCTGGCAACTCTGCTGCTGACTAGGTCACAGTGTCTGTGCTGACGTAACGTCGTAAACAAATCATTGAAATCAAAGTTTTATGAACACAATAGGCTGAGACTTTTAATTGGTGCCGTGAATTCGCCGTGAATTTTGCAATTTTTTAAGTATGCCGTGCTTTTTCACTTTTTGACCGTGATTTTCGTTTATCCCCAGAGACAGCATATCGAGTAGGGTCTATGCATGCACATTTAGTGGGTTATCGTAATCTTAATTTCCCGGTATCTACAGCCTAGTGTAGAAGGAGCTAATTAGCCTAGTGCCCTAGTCGCAGGCTCGCAGCAGGTCATTCGAAGGCGTTGAATCGGAGAAAATCAGTGAGACTGCATGGTAGGTCCTATAGCCTAGTCACGATTTGCCGCTTCGTGAGTTGATTGTTAACGTCTTCATCCCAGATTTAGATCCAGGATCATTGCGAGGTTAACATTTCCTTGTTCAATCATCTGCAGGCCGATAGGGGCCTAGTCGTGAAGAAAGCGATCATTCTAACCCAAATTGTCCTAGCAATAATCCTTTAAACCCAAGTTGGTACTAAATCCAATGCGATTTTTTCAATCGACGCTGCACGCCAGCGGCAAAACCGAATTGTCGTTTTCAGACAAATCGTCTCTGATTCGAAGCGCAGTGACGTCCATTCACCCCGATCGACACCCCCTCCTCCACAATTCCCCCGCCTCCACCCCTTCTTCCCTCCTTCCACTTTGTTCCTTTCGCGAAAAGAGACCCCTTATCTTTATCCAGTCGATTCAGCAACGTATGGCCGTGAATTGGAAACGAGAAGTACACATCATAGAAGAACACAGACTCCGAACGTCAGAACTCTGACGTAATATATATCGGACGAAGCGACGTTTGCAGGCGCTAAATAAATAAGTCCATAAAGCGAATTAAAAGCGCGTCCGTCATTTCGCGCCTAACGAGATTAGTTGCCGCCGGTTTGTTTAGCGCCAGTTTAGGATGTGGCGTTTTGTGTCGAGCGTCCTTTGTAGATATAGACCGGTGAATTGCGCGGCGAAAAGTAGGCGACTGGCTTTCGGAAATGAACATGTTCAAGTCAATCATTTATATCAACGCAGTTGTTAACGACGTCTTGTGACTGGCACAGCCCTTGACATTTACCATAGACCGAACCTACTCAACGGTGCAAATAGAGCTAATTTAATGGAGGCGATTGAACGGGAATTGTGATTTTATAGTCTACGGTTGTAGTGTTATTGCCGAGTTGGCAAAGGTGCAGAAATCTCGAACCAAATGTCTGCCTTGGCGGCGATTTGAACCCCGGACCACTCGATTGACATTCCAGCACGCTAACCACTACACTATCGAAAACCCTTCTCGAAATGCAAACATGTGCACGGCTATATTTGCGCTTGGACAAACTATCGAAACTCTAATAATTCACAAGATAATAATCAGAAAATCATATAAGAAAACCGCTCAATGCGAAAAGATCCGAGAGATTGAGTTAATTAAATTGATGAACAGCAGACGATTTTTTTAAAAGTCGACTAAGATATTATACGTGAGAAACAAATCAAAAGAGTCGATTAATTAAGAAGGCAGTGCGTGGAACTGCTTTATATTGCGCCGGACTGCAACTGGCTTCACATGGAGAAGTCTGATTGATGCTTTCGGAATCTCTTTGACAGCAGACAATAAGTCTTTCTCTGCAGGCAGCTACCAGCCTCTGAAGCCGCGTGATAATCGAGTCCGCATCTTTCCATCGCCTCGTCTGGCACTAAATAATCACCGACGTCACACGAACCAGAACTGGGGCACATTTATATTGCGCAAAAATAAACCCCATTATAACATCCACAGACCCATACCATGTAGTCTAAATTAATCCAACTGACATAAATAAAAATAAATATTTATATGTATACATCTTGCAATGCATTATTTTGTATACATACGAGATGAAGGATAATATAACAATAAATAAGATGCTATATATATAATTATATTTAATTGAAATATATAATAAGCTTACATATTTAGTTACTTAACACATGTATACATCACTATTCGCTATAAATATAACTTTATCTTGTATATATCGTACATACTTACACGCCGACGTACATACATCATATAAATAAGCATGATCCTACATCTAATAAATTCTTATATTTACCTTATATTGCATAATAAATATAAATTATCTTCCTTATCCTGTACACAAACACCTACCCACACACACACACACCACACACACACACACACACACACACACACACACACACACACACACACACACACACAAACACACACAAACACACACATTATATATGCATGTGTGCGCATTACACACATACAAAGTGTAAACATGCAGCAGCAAATTCATATATATATATTATATATATATTATTTAGATTTTGCACATAAATATATTTGCTTATATCTATGTGTGTGTATGTATGTGTGACTGTGCGTGACCGTGTATGGCAGTTAATGCGCTATATAAGTCGTCATTACGGTGGACAGTGCAATCGCTTGCAACAACCTCTGCAGCAGCAATAAGAAGCGGACGAAAAACGATAGGTGAGCATCCATCATCCACTGCTCAGCACCATTGCTCATCAGTCGTATACATGCTCCTCCTCCTCGGCGACCCCCCCCCCCCCCACCAGCCGACCCAACGCCCAACAAACGGATACATCTAGAGAAGTTTATATAGCGCCATGATCCTATAGCGATCAGACACACACGAATGCACGCAGATATTACTATTGTATTTATGTCGTTCGTCACCATAAATTTTATTACAACGCCATAAATATTTTTCATGATGCTGTCCACACAAACACACACCTACACACACATAACACCTACATACACACACACCTACACATCTACACACCTACATACACACACACATGCACACACATACCTACACACATACACCTACACACACACACACACACACACACAAACACACAGACACACACACACACAAACACACACACACACACACACACACACACACACACACACAAACACACACACACACACACACACACACACACCTACACACAGACACAATAGTTCTATTCTAAGTACACACACACACACACACACAGACAGACACACACACAGACACCTTAGGTGTTTTACACACACACAGAGGACACACACACACATACCTACACATGCACACACACACACATATACCTACACACACCTACATACACACACACACATACACACAGACACACACACATGTACCTACACATGACACGTGCGTATTTATGTATATAGTTCTATTCTATGTACACATATTTCATTTCATTTCATTTCATTCGTCCATGCATGTTGCGATAGACCCACACACAAGCAATGTCAAGCATATTAGGTGTTTTCGATGTATAATTATATCAGGACCTTTATGTGTTTAGAATAATAATTATTATACATGTATGAAACTTCTGGTCCATGCATATAAGATGCTCCATTATTATGCATATATATATATGCACATATATATATATGCATATGTATGTATGTATGTATAGGTGTAGATGGGCCATATGTATTTGTCATAGATATATATATATATAGATATGTATGTATATGTATACATATACAATTACCATTGGCTCTTGTGCATTCAGGTCCTTCATCGGATGGAATCGATTCTTCAGAGAAACAATTCTTCGTCGTCGTCTTCGTCTTTTTTCATCATCTACTTCCTCCTCCTCCTCCTCTTCTTCCTCCTCCTCCTCCTCCTCCTTTTCTTCTTCCCTCCTCCTCCTCTTCGTCTTCTTCTTCGTCTTCCGGCTGTTCTTGTTCTGGTTCTGCTTGTTCTTGTCGTTGCTGTTCTTCTTCTTTGTCTTCTTTCGCCTCCTGTTCTTGTTATTGTTCTTCTTGTTCGTGTTCTTCTTCCTCATCTTGTTCTGTTTTACTGTTCTTGTTCTTCTTCCTCCACCTCCTTCTATAGTTTTTAAAGGTTTATTATGAAAACTTCTATGGTGCTACGTCACACATCCACAAGCTGTTTCAAAACTCCAATTGTGTTTGTCCTTCGTCTTTAACGTCTTCCCACACCCACCGCTCATCCGTCCGCCCATCTATTGTATTGTATTGTATTAAGAGCATTTATAAAGCGCCTCGAGTAGGGTGAACCGCTCAGAGGCGCTCCCAGTGCGCAAGGCCACGATAAAAGAAATAGGTTTTGAGAAAAGCAAAGGAGTAGGAGGGTTACCAGCTAGATTTTGAGAGCGAGTAGATGGAGACAGTGCATTCCAAAAATTGAGGTAAAAGACCGCGACTGAGCCATAGCTGTTCTAGTATGAGGAACTAGAAGATCAAGGCTATTTGAAGAGCGGAGTAGACGATGCGAGGAGGCTGCAGCTGTAAGAGGCCGGTGTAATATATCAGCTATATATTTCGGGGCAAGACCCCGTTTTGTCTTGAAGACTAAAATGAGGATTTTGAATTTAATGCGTGCAGAGAGAGGAAGCCAGTGCAGTTGTTCACACATGAAGGTAGAAATGTGAGAGTATATAATAGTGTCGTAGGAGGACTATTAATCTGGCGGCCGCATTTAGGACCGAATGCTGAGGTGAAAGACGAACCTAGGAAAGACCAATGAGAAGGGAATTACAGTAGTCAATTCGGGAGCAAATGAAAGCGTGAGCCAGCATGGTGAAAACAGAAGACGAGACAGAACGCCGAACAGCCCCGAGACGCCTTAAATTAAAATAACTTTCTAACTTTCCAACAGTACTTTTCGTCTGTCCGTCCGTCTGTCCTTCCATCCATCCATCCGTCCATACGTCCATCCATCCGTCCGTCCGTTCATCCATCCATCCGTCCGTCCGTCCGTCCGTTCATCCATCCATCGTTCATCCATCCATCCATCCGTCCGTCTGTCCTTCCATCCATCCATCCATCCGTCCGTCTGTCCATCCATCATCCATCCGTCCGTCTGTCCATCCATCCGTCCATCCGTCCATCCATCCATCCGTCCGTCTGTCCATCCATCCGTCCGTCTCTGTCCATCCATCCATCCATCCGTCCATCCATCCATCCATCTCTCTGACCTATAGATGTTATTCCGAAAGAGAGCGATAGGAGGCGATGTATGTGACAAATTCGTGGTAAATAGCGACATCGGCAGTCAACCGTTAGACGTCGGAATAGGCTACTCCTCCTCCTCCTCCTCCTCTTCCTCCTCCTCCTCCTCCTCCTCCTCCTCCTCCTCGTCTTCCTCCTCCTCCTTTCTCGTCTTTCTCCTCCTCCTCGTCTTCCTCCTCCTCCTTCCTCCTCCTTGTCTTCCGCCTCTTCCTCTTCCTTATCCTCCTCCTCCTCCTCGTCTTCCTCTCCTCCTCGTCTTCCTCCTCCTCCTCTTCCTCCTCCATCTCCTCCTCCACCTCTTCCTCTTCCTCCTCCTCCTCCTCCTCTCCTCCTCCTCCTCGTCTTCCTCCTCCGCCTCTTACTCTTCCTTATCCTCCTCCTCCATCTCCTCCTCCTCCTCCACCTCTTCCACCTCCTCCTCGTCTTCCTCCTCCTCCTCGTCTTCCTCCTCCGCCTCTTACTCTTCCTTATCCACCTCCTCCATCTCCTCCTCCTCCTCCACCTCTTCCTCTTCCTCCTCCTCGTCTTCCTCCTCCGCCTCTTCCTCTTCCTCCTTATCCTCCTCCTCCTACTCCTGTTTCTCCTCTTGTTTACCTCCTGCTCCTGCTACACCATCTCCTTCCTTTCTTTACATACATAACAGACAACGCTACGAGAAGTCACGCAATCCCATCGTCGTTATCCACTGCTCCTGCCTCTCCTCCCTTTCTTCCCCTCTCCTGCCCTTTCCCTCCCTTCGTATACCCCTTCTTACCCCTTCTTACTCCCTCCTTCCTCTCACCCGTGCGTCCGCTTCCAACTCCTCCACGTCTCGTCACTTTTCGCTTCTTCTTCCACACCTCCCGCTTGTTTTTTCCGATTCGTCGTCAGCGAAATCGTCATTAGCGTCGTAGTCGTCATCATTGTCGTTGCTGTCAGCATCATCAGCACCACCACCGCTGCCTTGTCGTCAACATCATCGAATGACTTCACAGGAAAGATGAACATCGTCGTTGACATCATCAGGACAACACTTACAGCAATGTGACAGCATTCATCATAGTAAAAAAATCGTCATTATCATCGTTGTCGTTATCGTCGTCGTCATCGTCGTCGTCGTTGTCATCATCATCATCTTTGTCGATGCCTGAAAAAGCAACCGTTCAATCTTCCACCATCTCCCACACACTAATCCACTTTCGACATGTCGTGTCCTGATCACGTCCGTTGGAGGAGGAGTCACAGGAGGAGAAGGAGGAGAAGGAAGAGAAGGACGAGGAATATGAGAAGGAGGAGGAGGAGAAGGAAGAGAAGGAGGAGGAGCAGGAGGAGAAGGAGGAGGAGCAGGAAGAGAAGGACGAGGAGCTGGAAGAGAAGGACGAGGAGGAGGAGGAGAAGGAAGAGAGGAAGATAAGGAGGGGAGGGGGAGGAGGGCAGTAAGAGAAGGACGAGGAGGAGGAGGAGAAGCAAGAAGAAGAGAAAGATGAGGAAGAGAAGGGAGACTAGGAGGAGGGCAAATCCCCATCACGGCAGAAATCTGCGCCGAGATTTCGCCTCCATCTGCACCCCTAGAAAATTCAAATATGATGAGTACATTGACCGCACACTGTCGGTGGTAAGCTCCGACGGCAAGGGAGAGGACTGACCACTCGTCGTCATATGCCGAAGCTAAGAAAGTGATGTTGCTAACGCATTATACCATGATCGACTCTCGAGGTTAGCTTAAGAGACTTCTTCTTTCCCCCTTGTTCTTCTTGTTTTCTTGTTCTTCCTGTTCTTCCTGTTCTTGTTCCTCCTCCTCCTCCTTCTCCTCCTTCTCCTCCTCCGGCTCCTCCTTCTCCTACTCCTCCTACTCCTCCTCTTCCTCTACTTCTTCCTCTTCTGCGTGTTCTTCATCAATATCGTCATTTATGTATGCCTTATTCTTACCTTATCTTCATTTGTAGAAATATGGAAATGCCGGTGCAGTAGCCTACTATCGGTCCGTCTTTTCTTTTACAAAGAACTGCACAACGCATAAATCCCTGTACCTAATAATTTTATCTGCTATCGCGTTTCAGCTAGACTGGTCATTATGACTTTCCACCCGGAGTGATTATAGCGTCTCTCTTGTTGATAAATAAAATTATGTGCTATGAGCCATATATCTTTGTGCATATAATATTTCTATGTACCTACATACATGAACATGCGTGTGCGTTATTATTATGATTATTATTATTATTATTATTATTATTATTATTATTATTATTATTATTATTATTATTATTATTATTATTATTATTATTATTATTATATTATTATTATTATTATTATTTATTATTATTATTATTATTATTATTATTAGTATTATTATTATTATTATTATTATTATATTATTATTATTATTATTATTATTATTATTATTATTATTATTATTATTTATTATTATTATTATTATTATTATTATTATTATTATTATTATTATTATTATTATTATTATTATTATTATTATTATTATTATTATTATTATTATTATTATTATTATTATTATTATTATTATTATTATTAGTATTATTATTATTATTATTATTATTATTATTATTATTATTATTATTATTATTATTATTATTATTATTATTATTAGTATTATTATTATTATTATTATTATTATTATTATTATTATTATTATTATTATATTATTATTATTATTATTATTATTATTATTATTATTATTATTATTATTATTATTATTATTATTATTATTATTATTATTAGTATTATTATTATTATTATTATTATTATTATTATTAGTATTATTATTATTATTATTATTATTATTATTATTATTATTATTATTATTATTATTATTATTATTATTATTATTATTATTATTATTATTATTATTATTATTATTATTTATTATTATTATTATTATTATTATTATTATTATTATTATTATTATTATTATATTATTATTATTATTATTATTATTATTATTATTATTATTATTATTATTATTATTATTATTATTATTATTATTATTATTATTATTATTATTAGTTATTATTATTATTATTATTATTATTATTATTAGTATTATTATTATTAGTATTATTATTATTATTATTAGTTATTATTATTATTATTATTATTATTATTATTATTATTATTATTATTATTATTATTATTATTATTATTATTATATTATTATTATTATTATTATTATTATTATTATTATTATTATTATTATTATTATTATTATTACACACTTATTTAGCGCCACTATCCAATGACTAGGGCTAGAAGAAAAAAAATCAAGGTCAAACGGCGAAAAAAAACGCAAGGCGTAGGCCTACTTTTTTTTAAATTGCCAAACTCACGGTGAATTCACGGCACCAATTCACCGTCATATTGTATTCATAAAACATCGCACTGGCAAACACTTTTCAATCCGTTTACGACGTTATGTCAGTGCAGACACTGTGTGACTTGGTCAGTAAGTAAAAATTAACGATGTCACGGCTCCAAGTCAGAATACAATGGTTTAATTTATTTTTGGCGCCATCTGTCAGTTGATTGAAAATGCCTTCGTTCTTGGCCAATGCATTATTCATGATCAAGGCAGACGTTTTAGGTCCAATTTATTATGTTTAACATCAGAAATTTATGGATTTCAACACAAAAAGTGCAGCATATGTGAAAAATCACGGCAAATCACGGTAAATGATAAAATTCGCGGTTTCCGTGAGTTTCGTGAATTCGTGATTTTCGTCTAGCCCTGCCAATGACCAAGCGTCAATTCTAAGGCTGCGGATTTTAACGATTAATTAATCGATTGATCGTTAAAAAATTTAATCGATTATTTTCGGCTTGTTCATTTAATGTTCTTGCTTATTTTGATATTGTCGAGCGGTCCATTTCTGGAGTAAACAATATGGCGAACAATTATAATGTAAAATTAAACGATCATTTTACATTTAAAGTAAATACTGATGGAAAAGTCGAAGATGGCGACAAAATTAACTGTCTTCATTGCAATTAACAGTTCGCTTACCGTGGTTCAAACACATCACTGACGTAACACCTTCACTGCCCTTCAGCATGTGGAATTATTAAAGTTTTCGTAGAAAGAAAGTATAGTAACTGACTCAGAGTAGTGACTACATTTTTACAGTTTTTCACCCTTGTATACGTAACAGATAACAAATTAATCGAATTTAATCGAATAATCGAAGTTACATTTTGAAGATTAAACGATTAATCTTTTACTAATCAGTACCAGCCCTAGTCAATTCACGATAAAACTTTCGTTTAAACCAAAATGCGGTTGGCAGTTGGTTGAATAAAGAATATGCTAACTTTACTTAATTTAATCGATGGAGCTGAGCAATTGTGAATGAAGAACTTGCTCAATGTCCGAATTTACAGTTACCGTCTTAGGGGAAGAGACTTGAACCCGCGTGCGCGTGTAGGCCTATAATACGTGTGTGAGAATATATTATGTAGACCTATGTGCAATGTGCATGCATGTGTGCATATGTCATCATAGAACGAGAATTCGTGACTTGAGGTTTTAACATTCGTAAATATTGGTGAATATTAGAGCATTTTTAATATTCATAAATATTCGTTGATGATGTCACTGTTTCCGTTTTATTAACGAACTAATTTAAGACTTCTTATTTAAGAATAAGTGCAGTGTGTGGTTTTTATAGAATAATAGAAGAGCCAAACAAGTGCTGTCCTGGAATTCTGGAGGGAGAAGGAAGAGAGGAAGACCACGGAATCATTGGCCGGGAACCATCAGTGACGACTCGAGATCCTGGAGATGTCGTAGGAGGAGGCGGAGCAGCTGGCGATGAACAGAGAAGAGTGGAGGAGATGCGTTGCCCGATGTGCAGACACCTGTACAGGAACGACTAAGTACTAAGATTCGTCAATTTCTACAAATCTTAATATTCGTAACATGCGCATGTTCGTTCTATGTATGTCATCAATACTGCCTGCTGAAGTTACACCATCTGCATAACTGTGTAATGTAACTCTCCTAAATATCTTAACGCCACACGAATCCTGCGTCATGGAGTTTCTTCCCATACACCCATGGGCGTATTTAGGGGTGGTTTTACGGGTTCAAAACCCCCGAAATAAGTTTCAGAAATTATTTTATATGCTTTTACATGGACTTTTGCGACGATTTTCAATGGAAAAGCACCCCCGATATCTTAAAACCCCTCCGAATTTTTTTTCTTGCTACGCCCATTCAACCACCCCTAGTTTAAAATCCAAGAGCCGCCGCTGAAATACAGGAAGTTCCTTTATTTACTGAAATACAGAATGAATAGGGTTGTCGAAGAAATATTAGCGGTCGCACCTGCTTGTCCGCGGTCACATCCATACAAAGTGGGTGTCGTAAATTGTTCTTCACTGCAGAACAGATCCAATTCATCAGTCGACTTCCGTTTAAAAACGCTTACACTTCTGACGTTCAGTTTCCGTTCATATTCTCAGCGCGCATGCGCCCGACCGTTTTAGACTTCCGGCGTTAAAAGCCGTCTTTGTTCGTGTGTACATCTTTATGGTTTATGAGTCGGTCCGTCCAGCTGTCTGTCTGTCCGACCGTCTGCTTGTATGTCTGTTTGTCTCTGCGTTTGCCTTTATGTCTTTATGCATGATTACGTTTGTGTATTTTTTGCCTGAGTGAGTTTGTTGTCATAAAAATTTATCAGAGCGGATTGATTTGTGTTGTATCTTTGTTGCTTCTTTGTATGCCTTCCTATGGCTGCCTGTATGGGTCTATGTATCTGTCTGTCTGTCTTCTGTCGTAACCTTGATCACCGTCACCAATATCAGGACAATAACGCCCAATGTGACCATGATTACCACAAAGCTCCATCATTACAAATCGATCAACCGCCCCTATTCTACTGTATACCCTCCCCAATATCCCCCTGTCCGTCTGTTTGTCCTCATCTTCATCAATCACATCCACCACCACTTCCACTACGACCACCACAATCGTCACCAACACCAAAAACACCCAAAACCACCATCACTGCATCCACCATATATCCCACACCACCAATCCATTACAACCATCACCACTGCTGCCGCCCGTCTCCACCATCATCACTACCTCCACCACCACCACCACCTCCACCAGTAAAGATCGAGATGTCGTGTCTTTCCAAGAGTTAATTTAGAAACAAAACCATACAAGAAAAAAGTCAGTATTAACATCGCCCGAACACACACAGACACACACACAGACATACATACATATATATATATATGTATATGTATATATATATATATATATATATATGAGGTTATCTTGGGCTGCTCGTGATAATATAGAAATTGGCCCAGTTGACAGGAGGCTCCTCCCGTTCTTCTATATATACGGCCAGTGGTTGACGTGTCGAGCACCTAAAAGGCTTAATCTATACATGCAGAACGTCTCACTTCCTGGCTCCATCTACATACATATATATATATATATATATATATATATATATATATATACAGCGGTTTATATACGCACTCGGCATGTAAAGAATCTGCAGATTGCATATATATATATATATATCCAGTTATCTATAGAGGCCCGACGTTTATAATATTATTTATATATCAGACATATAATAAAAAATATATATATAATATTTGTGTTTTTATGTTATATGTGTCTGAGGTGTTGGACGTTGTCCGTGGTCGTCTTGGTCTTGTTTGACTGCAGGGGCTTCGTGTTGGACCTAAGATTAGTAACTGCCATCTTATAAGTATACCGCTGACTGATTGCGATGCTCATTCTGCTGACGATGACGATGACGACGACGACGATGATAATTATGATGATGTTGAAGAGCATGATGAAGAAGATGAAGATGATGATGATGATGACGACGATGATGACGATGATGACGATGATGATGATGATGATGATGATGATGACGATGATGACGATGATGATGATGATGATGATGATGATGATGATGATGATGATGATGATGATGATGATGATGATGATGATGATGATGATGATGATGATGATGATGATGATGATGATGATGATGATGATGATGATGATGATGATGATGATGATGATGATGACGATGACGAAGGCGATGACGATGATGAAGGCGATGATGATGCTAATGATGAAGAAGAAGATGGTGATGAAGATGAAGATGATGACGACGACATGATGATGATGATGATGATGATGATGATGATGATGACGACGACGATGATGATGATGATGATGCTGGTTTTGCTTGTGATTCCTGATACGCCATTCGTCAAACTGGGTCAAAGATCGCGTATACCACTGTCATGCAACCCCCGTCATCCCCTATACATAAGATTGTGATGCCCTGCAAGCATGGGTGTGCTTGTGCACAGCAGCTGTAGAGTGCGCATGCACCAGACGAGACTTCGATAACAACCGTCGTCGAAAACACTCAGAACGGACGACGGTAAAAGAGAGAAATAACACCAACAGAGCGTGACGCTCTGTGGCATTAGAAGTCCCATCGAAAGAAAGTTATCGAGCGGAATAATCTGCACGTACTAAGGCATTGATCAAAACGACATATGCTATATATATAGAGAAACACATCCATATATATAAATGTATATTTACACATGACTTTCTTTGCTCTCTTTCCATTTGGGATCTCTTTCCTTTTATCTTCCTCTTTAACCTTTCCTTATATATAATATGTACATAAAACATATCTGCATATATATAATATTATATATATATATTCATTCATTCATTCATTTCAGATATTTCAGATATATAGCATATATATAGCATATATATATTGCATATATATATATATATGCAGATATTTGAGGTTGGAACTATGCGCTTTGATACATGCCTGTCCTTCGGCGCAGGAAATGAGTTCCAGTTATTACAAGTCACGGTCAGACAGACAGACAGACAGACAGACAGACAGACTGAGAGCGTAAAATCGAAGTACAGGCACGCAGAGAAAAGGACAGATACGCTGTAAGACACACAGATCAGGGAGAAAAAGATGAGGAGAAGGAGGAGGGAGGGGAGGAGGAGGGAGAGAAACAAGCCCAATAAAAAGCTAAAAATATACATATATATGTATGTATGTATGTATGTATGTATGTATGTATGTATGTAGATATTATTTGCATATGAAATGGTTCAAAAGCGCTGCAGAAGTATAGCCTATACAGCGTGTTGCCTCTGGCCAAATCCGTGCTTACGACTAAGCGGAACTTTTACGACGCAATCATGCATATGCAATATATACATGCATATATGTGTGTGTTTATATATAATATATATATATATATATATATATATGTATATATAGGTAATTATGTGCATACATATATAATAAATACGTATAAGCGATGCACATATATGGACATTCTGCTGAAAGAAGAAAACCCTAACCAAGAAATAAAGACGACTTATGCTGAATGTCCTCTCGCCTACAAATCCCGTCCGAATGCTACAGATATCGGATAAGACGAAGGAAGGCATGGCATCATCCGGCAACTCGTGTCATAACTGACGACTGCGCCATTTGGAAGTGCGGCTTTTCAGAGCCGTAATTTGGGCGTCATTATGACCGCTTCGATGTTTCTCATAAATTCGGTGGAGCGCGGGTTCAAATCCGGGTGTTCTGCCTGTTAGGTGCGGCTGTGTTGCCGTGTCCGGATGCTTGTATATGCTTGTATGTATGTTTGGTTCATACGTAGACATGCGCTGGATTTGTAGTGAGACTGAGGAAAACGTGGAACAGAACTGAGGTATACAGAAAAGCACATCAACAGACGTATGGAGAGAGATACAGAGAGACGCAGAGAGACGTATAGGCAGAAGGAGATACGAGGAGAGAGCAAGAAGGGTGGAGCAATATAGTAGAAAGAGATAGCAAGAAAAGCAGAGAGGTAGAGGAAGTTAGAGAAAGGGGGGAGACCGAAAGAAGCTGCAGGGAAGATAAGAGATAAGAGAGGTAAAGAGACAAAGACAGTGAGGGAGGTAGAGAGGGAAGCAGAGAGGCAGAGTGAAAGGCAGACAGGGAGGTAAAGATACATAGACACAGGGATAAAGGGAGATAAAGGAAGGCAGAGAGGCTTTCGAAAGCCCTAGCACATTTATCGTAAACATGTTGACATTTATGGATGAGAGTTTATGGTCAAATGTACCTATTTAGAGCAGAATTGTCGGAGATTTTCTTGTCAAAATTTGGAGATTAATTCTTGCAGAGATTCGTACTGACATCAGGGACTAAGTACGAGCGATAAATTACCGGATATAAAATGATCGTAAAAGAGTATATATATAGGCCATGCACACATACGCTGTTTCTGCTTGAATACCGTGATTTGAAACGACGTTAGACAGAAATGAAGCCGATAACCCTGCAGTGCTGGCTTTAGGTATACAGGTGTTATGGCCGGCTGCCTAGAGCGGCATTTTTCAAGGGCGGCAAATTCCGGCAAAATACATGATGGTCACTTCCGTCAAACAGATGTCATTTATGAGTTAGACACATGCCGTGTCTTCGTCATATTCGATATCTGTAGCATTCTGACGTGATTTGTAGGCGAGTGGATATGCAGTATAAGTCGTGTTTTGTGCTATAGGCTGCAGGGACAAAACACGACTTATACTGCATTATGCATATCCACTCGCCTACAAATATATCACCTATAGCACAAAACTGCGAAAGACTTCAAAGGCCGCCTATGCAATCACCACCTCTTACTTGGCTTCGGCATACGTAAAAACGCATGAAGCCTTTATGGCATACATCCATAAATTATTTAATGTATTTAATTAATTTAGTGAGGCTTTAGCCTACAACTGAATTACGGTGGCGCAATTGGATTCTCATGTACGTATAGCCTCTCAATATTCATTCATTTATTACAGAGATTTATATAGCACCCCTTCAAGATTATTTACTCAGAAGCGCTCCCGACCGAACCCCGGCTAATATAGCTCTGTGCACGTCTTCGTTGAGCTACCCTATTCTGGGGTTGAGCTATCAAATCCAAGGCAGCAATTAGCTCACTATACTTAGTTTCGATCGTTTAGCTATATATACATCTTGTGGCTATGAGAGCGTTTGACGCTAGGCTTACCATGTATATATAAGTGGTGATTATACCAGTCAACTGTTTTCTGTTTAATGACACTTCGTTTAATGACATTTTTAAGGACGCTAACATTAAATGTCATAACAAAGATGATTAGTGTCACCCTCCTCCTCTATCGAGACTTCGGACTGGCACCACGTGAAAGCCGCATTGACGGAGTTAGTTATAGGCGATTTAACGACAGTTAGGCAGTTTAATGACATCTTACGGTATCAAACGCCGTTAATGTCTAAAGAAAAAAATGTGTATATTATAGTTCTCACCGTTCGTATATGGCAAAAACGCGGTGTAATGGAACTTATATATAGCCAAGCCATCGAACCGATTTATGACTGTCTAGCTGTAGAGTGGAGGTTTTTTCAACGGTGTCTAATTGGCTCTTTGGATTTCATGGAGTGGTGTTAGTTTTTAACGACATCTCGTGCCATGTAATGGGTGCCAGGGACTTTCACGTTGACCTTGCCTTACAAATATATATATATATAGCCTATACGCACTGTAAATGGCTTCACATTGACACAACACGTGAAGCTATATTCATAATGCCTATATTTATAGGCCTACATATTTATAGGCCTATTTATCTAGCGCTGTTTAGCGAGATGGCCTAAGCAAGGATGTGTTTACGCGCCTTCCTAAGTTCCTTGTAGCGATTCGTTGGGTTGTGTTATAGTATAGTGTGTTTGGAGGGCTTCCCTCTCGGCGCTTGCATCTCCTTTAAGGACCTTTTCCTGTGACATCTATTACGAATGTGTAATTATGTATATGTATGGTGTATATTATGTATATGTATAGTGTAAGTGTATATATGTATAGTATACAGTATACACCCGTAATCACCTGCCGTTTATATGTATTAAGTCTACGCGTGTTTGTAATCGCTCTTTTGCTGCGATGCTCTTAGCACCTATGCATGTAGATTGCATGAGGCACGCTTGATGGGAGCTCAGCTTCAATAGCCATCTATCTCTCTCCCTGTTTGTCTCCTCTCTCTCTGTGTCTGTGTCTGTTCTATCTGTCTGTTTGTCTCTCTGTCTGTCTGTTTGTCTGTCTGTCTCTGTCTATGTCTATGTCTCTGTCTGTCTGTCTTTGTCTCTGTCTCTGTCTGTCTGTCTGTCTGTCTGTCTCTGTCTCTCTGTCTGTGTCTGTGTCTGTGTCTGTGTGGCTCTCTCTCTCTCTCTCTCTCTCTCTCTCTCTCTCTCTCTCTCTCTCTCTCTCTCTCTCTCTCTCTCTCTCTCCTCCCTCTCTTTCTCTCACGCACACACACTTTCTTTGTCACCGTCACTGTCATTGTAAATCTCCTTTTCTCTGACTATTCTGCCCAGTCTTTGTCTCTCCCTCCCTTCCTCCCTTCCTCACACAAAGCCACTTCCTCCTCTGTCACGCTTTTTCATTTCTTTTTGTTGCCCTTCCTGGTGACTTTCTTGCGCACATATGTTCCGACTAATTCTCTTTTCATCGCATCGAATACATTAAAGCGACGTCAACGGAAATGTCGCAATTATTAGGCAACGCCAAGAAAGGCATTCAGTCGGTGGCAATCACAATGACGCTCACTCTCCCACTCACGACTCCATCACTCACCGGGCACAGAGCATGCTTCGCATTTTTGCTTCATCATCATCAGCAGCAGCAGCAGAAGCAGTCAAATCAGCGTTGTTACTATCATTACCATCATCATCATCATCTCATCATCATCATCATCATCGTCGTCGTCGTCGTCATTTTCATCATCATCATCATCATCATCACCATCAACAACATCATCATCAACAACATCATCATCGTCACCATTATCATCATCATTACCATCAACAACATCATCATCATCAGCAACATCATCATCATAATTACATTATCATATATTATCATCATCAACATCAACATCATCATCATTATCATCATCAACATCATCATCATCATCATTATCATCATCATCATCATTTTCATTATCATTATCATTATCATTATTATTATTATTTAAAAAAACAAGAGCAGCTCCCAGCGTAATTTTTTTCTTAAGGGATTACACTACCCCTAAATAATTAATTAATTAATTAGTAATAAGTAATTAATAAATAATCATAATAATTTTCTAAAATTCTCTGTCATCTACTGTTGGGGATTTTGGAATCATCGTTGACTCAACACTTTCCCTTAAACATTAAATGGCTGCCATTTCTTGGGCCAGCTTGTTTCACCTCAGAACAATCCGACAGCTCTTTTCTATAACTGAAAACACCGATACACTGCTTTATTCTGACACATCTCGACTACTGCAACTCAATACTTCATGGTATCCCTGAATCCACAGTGCTTTGTCTAACCGGAATACTGCATTGGCTGCGAGACCACATCACCTCTGCTCTTCCATCTCTACACTGGCTTCCTGTCTGTGAGCGTTACCGCTTCAAGCTGGCACTCCCAGTGTGATTTTCGTTAACGATAACGATAACGAAAATGTTCGTTAACGAAAATAAAATGACTTCGTTAACGATAACTATAACTATAACTAAAAAATATCATTAACTATAACTATAACTATAACGAAAATAACACTAACGAAAATTCATCTTTATTTTCGTTAATACAAAAAAATAAAAATAGGAAGTGCAATATGGACGATTCGACATAAATGAGAACAAAAATTCGAAATTTTTATTGTGAAATTTGTCAGTTACTTTGGAAACTCGTGTATTCATGAAGCTGACTGTACCCATGCTTCAAAGGTTTTCATAGCTCTGAGTAAATTGTGAAACAGCATATTAATACGCACAATTTTGCTTATAGACTTAATTATTGTAACTAAGTAGTAACTAAAATTAACTAAAATAAAAATCCATTAACTATAACTATAACTATAACTAAAAATAATACTAACTATAACTATAACTATAACTAAAATAAAAAATCATTAACTATAACTATAACTATAACTAAAATAAAATCTGTAAGGAAAATCACACTGGGCACTCCTCGTGTATAAAACACGTGCAGATCATCTGCCATCCTACTTATCTTCCATGGTCACACCGTTAACTTTGTTAAAGGCTGCTCCGCTCTTTGATCAGCATCTGCTGGAAAGTATGTTGTTCCTGCTACACGTCTTGTCTTTTGCAGGCGTTCATTCACAGTTGCCGGTCCCTCCATCATGGAACTCTCTACCTCCTCTTGTTCCCAGATCTCTTAGCGAGACTGTCTTTCGCTGCTCTAAGCCGAAAACTTACCTCTTTCAGTCTTCCTGTGGCTCTCTAATCGCATCTCTAATCTCAATGGCTCATTGGCTCTTAATGGTTGCCAGGCTTCAATTTGTACTTCAGAACTTTGTAAGGAGGGCATTGTCAAATTACAGTTGTATTGCATAATTGCAGTTGCTTTCGTACGACACTGACTTTAGCCGAAAATAAGGCCCGACCTTGCCCGAGATTTCTACCGACAATCCAAGTTGCACTTCATGCCTGCCGAGGGCAAAGAGCAAGGCCGCTTTGGGGAACTTAATTAAGGCAATAAATAATAGAGAAATAAAAATGCTGGAACATAAACTACGGACTTTTCAGTTATCTAGAACCAATAAACCAATAATGACCCAAGATCAGAGCAGACTGAGCTACTTACTTGCTTTGTCGGTCTTTTCTGATTTCGAACAGATTATTTCGATGCTGTCACGTCTAGCTCGCGTGCAATATGATCACAGACTGCGCTTACTCCGGCAGTCGCCTGGCGTCGCCAGCGTTATCGCTCGCCGTATGATCTGCGAGTCCGAAGTTGTCTTGCGTGCGGTACACATATATGCTCCTTGTTTGGAGTCGTAAGCAGTTGGCTTGATTAATATTCATGAGCTCGTTGTCGTTGTCCGACGTCACGTAGGCGCGCTTTTTAGCGTCGAACGCTGAACAAGCATACATACATACATACATACATACATACCATTACATTGTTTCATTACATATTAGGGTTGCCACCTTTTCGATCTAGGAAGTCGGGACGCAATTTTCTCGTTAAAGACCTTACGAGTTACGATCATGTGGGGGCGGCCGCGCAAGTCGTGCAACCGAGTAATTTTTTTATGTTTAAGTGTGGTTATTAAAGATTTGTATTTGTACAAATATCTATCTATCTATCAATAAACTTTATATAGCGCTCCTTAAACTCAGAGGCCTGCTGACCTAGACCCGGTAAAAAAAAGAGAGTCTTAAGCAGTTTATAAAAAGAGCCAAAGAAGTCACGCTGGAGAGAACGAGGGTCAGAGGTGGGGCTATTCCAAAAGTGTTAAGAGAAGTAAGATTACAGGATGCATGTAAAAAGGATGAAAGTAGAGACTCCACATCAGCTACAGAGAGGATGTAGAGAAGTGGTCCAAGAACAGAACCTTGGGGAGACCAAAAGGAGCAGGACATCAAGGCGAGCAAGATGACTGAAAATGATAGAGTAGGGCGCTCCGAAAGGTAGGAAGTGATCCAGAGCAGAGGCAATTTTTTATTAGGCCTACATTCTAATCATGGTTCATTTCCAACATTGATTTCTGCAATTTTTTTTGAAATTGTGACTGAGATTTTATGAAATACTTTAACTTCAAGAACACATGCAGATTCTGTCGATCAGATGATGTTTTCAAGCAGCTTTCTTATGCGATGATCATGATTTCGATTTAAAGCAGTATTTTATATTTACTCTTCACAGCTTTGGACAATGGTTTGTGTCCTAAAACAAAGTTGTAGAACTCCTGCACATGTCTTTCTATAAATTGTTTTCACAAGCAATTCAGGTTCGACAAGTTCAACACACTTTCTGTTACGCTGGTCAGTACATAGGTTCTTCATTATAGAAGAGTCTTTCAACTGGAGCATTGCTCACTCGAACCGACAACACAAGCTCGATAAGTTTTGGCAAGTTTGAACAGTACGTTGCTTTAAAAAATTCAACTCATTTAAGATATGCACCTTTCTCATGCAGGAATGCTTATAAGCTTCGGCAAAACTGCTCGAAGGTAGGTAAACTCGTTGTAGTTGTAAAGCTCATCTCCGTCACCAATCGAAGAACAATTAGCCGTAGTTAGTACGGGTATTGTGTTTTAAGCCACAAAATTTTTGTTCGTTTAGTCACAAATTTGAAAGTCGGGACATTTGACTGTCCCGACTAGGTCAAGTCGGGACACGGGACATTTGCCTCGAAATCTGGACGGTCCCGACAAAGTCGGGACGGGTGGCAACCCTATTACATATACAAGAGTATACCATTACCATTACATTGTTACATTACATATACATTATACAAGAGAATTATGAGCTGTAAGCAAGAAAATTGTAAAGGCGAATCACTGCGAATGTAAAACTCATACAGTAAGCCCTATGTGCCAGTGGCGTAACTAGGGGTTCGTGCGCCTGGGGCAAGAATTTCCTGAAAATTTTTTCTCAGTTCCGCCAAAATTTCTGACGACCTTTTTTTTTTTGCTTTTCACTGTTTTTCAATAAGAAACTTGTCAAATATCATTTGCGCCCCCCCTTTGCGCGCCCCCAGACTCACGTACAAAAAGTTACTTTTTACTATTTTTACCTGATTTCTTTAACAAAAACACATTTTCAGACCTAATTTTGCGCCCCCCGTCCTGCGCCCGGGGGCGGCCGCCCCCTGCCCCCTCGTTACGCCACTGCTATGTGCCAAAGAAATAAAGATCTGTGGGACATAGACTTTCCTTGTCTTGTATGTGCCGAAGAAAGTTTCGGACTTGATAGACTAACTCTGGCAAAATAGTTGAAAACGGGAACTAACAGTTCGTAGGACACAATGATAAGCTACTGAGTGTAAGAGCATGGCTTGTGAAGTTTTGAAGACTTCAACCCAGCGCTGTCCAACATCCGATGTTGAGCCAATAAGCGTCTGGTATGATAGAGCGCAGAACTCAATCGTACAGCTTGTCGATTTTACAGTGTGCGAAAACATGAACAACAATACATTTTGTGAAGTGGATATCTACATCAAGTTCCGGGACAATTTGGGATCAATCCGGGACACGGGACGAACAAGGCCGATTCCGGAATTGTTCCGGCGAATCCTGGACGGTTGGCAGTCCTATCTGTGTATACTGTAGGCTTAGGCCTAATGAGTTTCAAATCCGGAGCTGAATTAAGGAAAACATTTCGCATAATGTTGTATAAAGGCTTTTTGTTCACATCTATCAAAGTAGATCTCTCTCTCTCTCTCTCTCTATATCCGACCATGCTCTACCAATTCCTCTCCTTCCTCTCTGTCTGTCTGTCTGTCTCTCTCTGTCTGTCTCTGTCTGTCTCTGTCTGTCTGTCTGTCTGTCTGTCTGTCTGTCTCTCTCTCTCTCTCTCTCTCTCTCTCTCTTTCTCTCTCTTTCTCTTTCTCTCTCTCTCTCTCTCTCTCCCTCTCTCCCTCTCTCCCTCTCTCTCCGTCCTGCAGACTGAAATATTACGCTTGTCAGATCTAACTAGGCCTACTTCTCTTTCTGTGTGGCCGCGGAGAAGCTCAATCTTTCGACCACCATGATGTTACTGCTGTTAAATTTTTCAAGCTCAAAGGGTTGCGTTCTATAGTGTAGGGCAAAAGGCTCTAAGCTGACAATTCGTAAAAGTCTGATGGAGTTACTCACGGAAGAACCACAAATTCCTAAAAAAGGCAACCGTGAGATATGAGACTGTTAATGATATTTTGTGCCGTTACCTCGAATCTAACTTCTGCAGAAGTTGGACGAATCGCTGGCTATGGTATACTTGACAGCAGTCGAGACAAGGGTGCACAACGCTTCCCTGGATTTCGCTGAACATTCTCAGAAATTTTGCAGCTGTGAAGGCTAGAAAAGTGTTCTCCTGAGTTTTTGTCAAATGTCATAATATTATGTCATCGATTAATTTTCAAACCATGCGGTTTCTCTAAAGTATACTGTTTTTCGATAAAAAAAAGACAGTGCTCGCTAAGAGAGTTGCGAACATGAGGAGGTGAAGAGTTCCAGATGGAGGGACCGGCAACTGTGAATGAACGTCGGCCAAAGACAAGACGTGTACCAGGAACAACATTCTTTCCAGCCGATGCTGATCGAAGAGAGGAGCGGCCTTTGACAGAGTTGCAAGGTGTGACCATGGAAGACAAGTAGGAAGACAGATGATCTGCACGTGTTTTGTACATGAGGAGTGCCAGTTTGACGTGGAAACGTTCACAGACAGGAAGCCAGTGTAGAGAACGAAAAGCAGGTGTGATATGGACTCTCGTATGGTCCTAGTCTTGCAGCCTGTCGAATTATTCTCTTGAGAGCAAGGTGTGCATTCAGGGAGCCATGGAGTATTGAGTTGCAGTAGTCAAGTCGTGTCAGAATAAGGCATGCAGTGTATCAGTGTTTTCAGCGATGCTGAATCCAGAATTGAGCATATATATATATATATATATATATATATATCAATTCAATTTCAATATATATGTATATATCTTCGTTTATTGATTATTCGGGATGTCACACCGCATCCAGGTACAAGTCAAATTAGAAATTAGATAGTAAGTTCGTTGTATTATTAATTATGTATTATACATGTGTGTTTGTGTGTGCGTTTTTGTGTGCGTTTGTGTAAGTGTGTGTTTGTGTGTGTGTTTGTATGTCTGCCTGTCTGCTTGCCTGTCTGTCTTTCTGCCTGTCTGTCTGTCTGTCTTTGTGTGTGTGGATATCGTTGCATGTCGGCGTGTGGTGGTTGTTGATATATGATTGGTTACACGCCCCATGTAGGCGGGAGTTCCGCATTGGTATAAATATTGGAACACTGCGTATTAGCGTCTGACTGGAGTTTCTCTCTTAGTTTCTAATCTCGTCGAGCTGTGTTGTATTTTCAGTCTTCTATTATGGATGACATCTGTAATAGTTTTTCGAACCAGATACGTTAAATCTTTTTAAGACTTGCTGGTTGTTGTTCTTCGCTGGTCGACGCTCGTACGCTGCATCTGCATGTAAAGGTGTATTTTGCATGTAAATGGCTGAATAAAGATTGTTCATTATGAAACCTCGGTCTGTCGGCGGTTTTCTTTAGGAATACGCACAATAACATAATTATGTATACATATAGGACCCATACATACAAACAGGCCCATATATATATATATATATATATATATATATACACACACACACACACACACAACTGCCAGTCTTGTCTTCTGCAGTAGAAGTCACCGAGCGAATTGACGGCCATTTTAGAGCGCGATCGAATTACGGAGCACGAGCGTCGATTCGGAGAAAGCCCCGGTCACTCCGAACTCATTCTGGAATGCGACCAATGGATCAGACCTAGAGCGTTGTTCAGTGTTCACGTCTGTATAATGCAATTGCTGGAACGCATCAACTAGGAAATCAAAAGATATGCCTCACCCACTCTTCCTATATACGGCTTATAAAGAGCGACACACAAGCAGACAGACAGATAGGCAGACAGACAGACAGGCAGACAGACAGGTAGGCAGACAGACATGTACGTAAACAGATAGACAGACACTGGGACAGACAAGCATAGACAAGGACATTGTCAGCGCATCTGTAAGGCAACACACATGTGCTTCTTCTCATTCAAACTCACTAACTCAGCTCTATCAGCTGCATTGGATTCCTGTGGAATTCAGAATAAGATTTAAACTGGCCTTTAAAACCGCCACAACGAGCGCCCTGCCTACTTTCAACCACTACTCTCTCTTTACATCCAGCCACCCACACAGTCTCCGATCTTCTGGTATGGGTCTTTTGGTTAAGCCTCGATGTAGCACTGCAGTGGGCTCCCGTGCATTCCAGTTAGCTGCTCCTAAGCCTAAGGAATGGAAATGCTTGTCATATAAAACGAACTTTTTCTTTTCTTTAAAAAACGCATCAAAAATCAATATTTATCGTTGGCTTTTTGACATCTGGATAACCAACAGCTCTTCACCTGGCGACTGACTAACCGTGCCTCAGATTCGCATTTGAGCGGCATTTCTGTGTGACCTTTCGCGCGTTAAAAATGTTTCTATAAATAATAATAATAACAACACACATGGACACCTATGCACGCATTGTCTTCTAAGAAGAATCATTGCTGATTACAAGTAGAAACAGCCGTGCAGATAAAAAGGACACCTTTGTGTAATGTAATGTAGTTGAACATTTATATAGCGCCCATTCAAGGTATCTACTCAGAGGCACTCTCTGCGCTGGCCTTTACGATGTTAAATGTTATTACGAACCAATATAATATTATTACGTCAGTTTGCAAAACAATGCACAGTAAGCTGAAAGAGTCACCAGTGGCGGACCCACGCACACACGTGTAAACGGTGTAACCATCGACGTATATTGAGTGGACACAGCATAAGAGATTCAAACTGAAGGCTAGCCGTTTGCGTGCCTGCGACGTTATTTGCCTCACATGACGTCACAGGCAAGCAATGCGCACGCGCAGCCATTTACTTTATATAGGTCAACCGTTCATAAACAAACAGAATGGTGCCGTTAGCGATATTGCTATGATCTAGTTTGACGCAAATATTAGAAACAATTTGAATGTATTATTCAATACTAGTTTATAGTAAATTTAAAACACATATCAATATCGCTAACGGCACTATTCTTTTTTATGTGTATTGCAGGCTGTTCTGTTAGTAGTTAAGATTTATGTCTTCTGTCATTTGTGTTCTTGTGAATTGTTTCAATTGCATAACTGTACACTAACCGGTTGTGGTTTGTCAACCGGATTGTTTCAATAAACGAAAATATTATTATGAACGGTTGACCTATATGTAAATGGCTGGGCATGCGCGTTTCTTGCCTGTGACGTCATGTGAGGCAAAAGTTCAGTAGCCGGAAGCTTCACTTCACCGTACAACTTTAGCTGTGCTAAAAATAAAGATAGCGGGAAGAACAATGAACAATCTGAGATACGCTGATGATACAACACTATTGGCGGGTAAAAAAACCGATTTGGTAGAACTGATAAGAAAGCTCAAGAGTGAAAGTGAGAAAGCAGGACTCTACTTCAATATAAAGAAGACAAAGATCATGACAACAGAAGAGGAGGACAGTTTTGAAGTAGACGGAGAGGAAATAGAAACGGTAACTAGCTTCACGGTTTTGGGATCAGTAATAGAAAAAGACGGAAAGTGTGATATGGAAATAAATCGTAGAGTGGCGATAGGAAAAGCTGCAATGAATGGTCTGGAAAAAATATGGAAGGACAAACATGTGAGTATAACCACAAAAAAGATTGGTGAAGGCTTTGATCATACCAACAGTAACATACGGCAGCGAGACATGGACAATGACCAAGAAAATGAGAAAAAAGATTAACGCATGCGAAATGTGGATATGGAGGAAGATGCAGAGAATATCATGGATAGAGAAAAGGACCAACGATTGGGTGCGCATGAGTATCGGAATTGAGAAGGAAGAGACACTACAACAAACAGTGCTAAGAGCAAAGTTGAGGTTCTTTGGTCATGTCATGCGATCAGATGGATTGGAAAAGGAAATGATGTTAGCATATGGAGAGGGAAGGAGAAAACAAGGACGACCAAGGAAAAGTGGATGGACGAGATACATGAAACAACTGGAATGAATTTGGCAGAACTGACTAGATGCGACGGCGGACAGAAGGAAATGGAGAGGCTTGATCATGACGGTCGCTAGAGTTCAAGGAACTGACAGCACAAGGTTACAAGGTTATGCTGTGTCCACTCAATATACGTCGATGGGTGTAACCAACCAACGGATTCCCGTCGACAGCTGAAGATTATTATATTATATTATAAATAAATTTGTAACGCGCGCAAGGTCACACCGAAATGTGAATCTGAGGCGCGGATAGTTAGCCGCCAGGAGAAGATCCAGTTAGATATCCAAGTGCTTGAAAGCCAAGGAGAAATAGAGAGTTTTAGCCGCTTTTGAAGGAAGGAAGTGAATTTGAGCTACGAATTGATGGCTACGAATTGATGGCTACGAATTACAAGATGGCTACGAAAAGATGGCATGCATGGATTGGATGCTCAGAGTCTTTATAGAATAACACACCAAAGTGTCTGACTTCAACCAGACCGCTACGCACTCTTTGGCCATTGGCCAAAAAGACATAGCACACAGTCTATAGCTAATGGGACTCCTCTTCTTCCTTTTCCTTCTTCTTCTTCCTTTTTCTCCTGCTCCTCCTCCTCCTCCTCCTTCTTATTCTTTTTCTTCTTCTTCTTCTTTTCTTTTCTTCCTCCTCCTACCTCTTCTCCTCCTCCTTCTTCTTCTTTTCTTTTTCCGAAGCCTCCTTTTCCCTTTCTTCTTCTTCCTCCTCCTCCTCCTCCTTCTCCTCCTCGTCCTTCTTATTAGTACTAAATGACATTAAAGAACTGATAGAGCGCACAAAACGGGTCGTAAATGAAGAACCTTTCATCACCCACCTGTCTCGATCGAAACCACGTCCGAACCTCTGCATGGATGTCACAGAACAGCAGCCGCAACAGCAGCAGCAGCAGCAGCAGCAGAAGCAGCAGCAGCAGCAGCAGAAGCAGCAGCAGCAGCAGTACCAGCAGCCACGCTGGAAGTGCAATCTGAAGCACCCTGCGGGCAGAAGCGACGACTGCGACGTAAGGATAAAACGCACTGGATGAAATAAGAAATTGTATTACATATATAAATACGTATTTTTATGTATGTAAGTGGTTAGATAATAGCTATTATGTATGCATGCATGACGTGGACACATATAACGCCTTTTCAGTACCTCAAACTCGCTGACTATAAGGAAACCTAAATGATGTCGCATCATTTAAGTCGGCGACTAAGAAGGTCACTAAGAACAAACGTTTAATCAATAAACGAACAGACATACATACATGCGTATACAACGATACATACACACATAACTTCAGACATACTATATACAGTGGTTAAATATTGCTTACCTATGCAAAGAGTGTTGGATCTCCAAATTGTTGCAAATCTAAAACCTCAGCTCATCTGGCAAACCGTAACTGATATTCGTTGTTCGGATAAAACGTAAAATGTGTGAAACACATGTTCGGTAGGCCTATAATTGCAGACAAAGGCATTAATTGTTTTTTCCATTTCCATAATTGATATGTCCGAGCTCCACACAACGGAGACACTGTTAAATCAGACATAAGTCAAAGCCATACGGACGATTCTCTTTTTTTCGACGACCAGGACTCCCATTTCATGTGGCAGATCCTCACAGCTCAGATGACTGATCCCTAATCAGCGGTATACCGGGTTCAAGATCCGACAGATTCAACCACTGCATATATGTATATTATATAATTATATATTATATATATATATTATATATACGTGTATGTGTATGTATATATAACTTCCCATACGCGGTGCGTTTGTCCCTTTCCCACGAAATCGTACGATAGGTGACTTAGTTCGTGAGATACGATGAATCGATCTGAGGCAGTAGGAGCAAAACGCGATGGCGTCGCCCTCGGACGACGAAATCTGTCAAGAAAGACAGGAGAGCAGCCGACCGCCATCTGCCGCCATTTATCAGTCCTTCTAATTGCCTGTCTTCGCGTTCAGTCGAATATTAAAACCGTGAAAGTAAGTTTTCTAAGGAAATAACGTTTACCGAAAATGTCTCAAAAGTATCGAAGTTGTAACTGTTCGTCGCTAGGTGTCGTTAGTATGTTAATTCAACGGTTACGTCATAGGCACCAGGATTGCGTCAATTACGTCAACAAGTATTCGATCAAATCGCAATTTTCATTTGTTTAGCCTGAGTCATCGAAAGTATACAATCACATTGGAATCTACTGCAAATTATAATTAAAATTACTTTCAGCCTAAGATCGTGAGTTCACAAGTTAAGTAATGAGTTGGCGTACGTCCTCCAGAAGTTATGTTTGTCAAAATTGTTTATTAAACTATAAATTTATATGGCGCCACTTCATGAGAAAAGTATTGCTAGATAAGAAGCGTGTCTCCTAAAAGCGTAATACTGTAGCGTCTCTGAGTGTCACTATACGCGTTTGTTGTTTTAGTAAAGGATCAAATTTTCGATCAAACTTCTGTTTAGCCGCGTTTTCTCTTGTCTGTGCGCCGAGAATTCTCTCAAGTGAATACGAAGATTCTGCTACTGGAATACATGAACATACATACGCACATCATCGGCACATACAAACACAAATGCATACATTCATTCATAGATACATACATAAATACATACGTGCATACGTGCATACTAGAAAGTATTCACTTTCGTATTTATGTACGTGGTACATACGTAAATTCATACATAAATACATACATCAATTGAAATCACGTTTTCTGCTTATATGTAGTATTGTTGCAACTATAGGAAGTCAGCTGCACAAGATGTCCAGAGCCAGCGGGTCTCCCTCATAGAGCCAGCGGGTCTCCCTCATAGAGCCAGCTGGTCTCCCTCATAGAGCCAGCGGGTCTCCCTCATAGAGCCAGCGGGTCTCCCTCATAGAGCCAGCGGGTCTCCCTCATAGAGCCAGCGGGTCTCCCTCATAGAGCCAGCTGGTCTCCCTCATAGAGCCAGCGGGTCTCCCTCATAGAGCCAGTGGGTCTCCCTCATAGTCCAATGGCCCTAATTTGATATAGGACCTATTCAATCAGCTCTTGTCTCAAAGCCAATGAAAATTGCTCTTATTTAGGCTGCACAGAACCAGAAATGGTATCCATGAAACTGAAAACCTTATTCTTTCTAGTAGTTTTAATCGTAATTGCAAACTCCAAATTCATAAAGCGCTGGTTAAAATCTAAGAGCAGTGCACCAGTTTATTCACGAGCGCTGCGTCATGTCAGAGGGTTGTCCGGAGATACCAAGTGAAGAAACAAGTCCGGCTGACAGCAAACCTGGGAGAGGACGGAGAGGAGCTGCAAGGGGGGGGGGTCGTTGAAGGCGAGAGAGATTGAAAGGCAAAGGATTGGATGGATTAGGGCGGGAATTCTTCCAGACGTGAGACTTTAATTTGGAGTGGAAAGCCTGACGGGTGATAGATAGACGAGCTTGAAGCAGATGATGGTGCACGGGTGAGGGCCATGGCTATATTGGTGGAGAGAGTAGTTGAAGAATTGGAAATCTGCGGAATACTACTGTCGCCACTACTATAGCATGCCTACTACCGCAATACTACAGAATACCACTAACAGAATGATGGTGAACAAGGTCGACGTACATGACTGTGTGCGTTTCTTTTCTCAGGCAACTCCGAGTCATACATACATACATATTTTATTTTTACATACATGGATTACATGCATACATACATGCAATCATGCATTCATTCGTATACATGCGTGCATAAACATATACATGCACTCATACAATATTTATATACATAGACACATATACGCATACATGCATGCATACATGCATACATACATCAATGCATGCATGCATGCATACATATATAGATACACAAATGCATGCATACATACATACATACATACATGCATACAATCATACATAAGCATATACATTCATACATACATATATGCATATATGCATACACACATATATGCCTACATGCATAAATACATGCATACATGCATGCATGCATACATATACGTATACACACGTACTTACGTACGTACAGACAGAGAGTCACACACACAGACAGACAGACATTGATGGATGAGTGAAACCAAAAGATTACGATTCGTAGTCCAAGCAATGATCGTTTTGAAACCGGTTTGAGATGTCAGTCAGCGTGGGACGACGTCGTCGAATCTGCATTCAGCTGCTGCAGCAGAAACGACGAAGATGCGGGAAATGGGATGGATGGATGGATGAGTGGAATTGAAGGGAGGATCCTTCCGGATCGCTTCTGAATCCCGGAAACGATTATGAGTCCCTGGACGGATGCCCGTGAAAGACGACGAACGGAGCCTCGAACCTCAATGCCGAGACAGACGTCCGAGGGAGAGCGCCTGGCGAAGCGGAAGTCCGTCTGAGAAGATATAAAACACCGGGATATCGTGTCTTTGCAGAACGGAGGCTAGTAATAATTGATGACTCGATGAAATTATGATATCCTTCTTTGCGGTGGACAAGTAAACAGATTCACACTGATCGAGAGAACTTTTCAGAGACCTTGGAAAAGACCCAAGGCAGGCATGTAGATGGCCGAAACAGACAACCGGTGTAGCGATTTCAGATTACCCCAGTTTACCTTAAACGCCACGGTAACTTTAAACCGCTTTCAGATTCTCGAGATAGGATGAAATCGATTTCAAATTACCCCCGAGGGTAACTTGAAGCCGATCTCATCTGTCAACTGCAACTTCAGACTGTTTCTCACTCTCGAAACATCACTAAAGAGACTGCTGAATTTTCTCTCCCTCTCTCTCTCTCACTCTCCGACTAAAACACCCGCCATTATATATAATTATACCCTTCAAGTGTTCAAAAAGTTGGCCCGAGAGTGGCACTTTACTTAAAGGCTACTAAAAATATTTACCGGCCTATTTAGCCCACATTCATTCATTCATTCATTTCAGGAATTTATATAGCGCCCCTTCAAGAAGCCTACTCAGAGGCGCTCCCAGTCCAACCACGGTGATACATCATACAAGTAAGTCTTAAGGAGCCTGTAGAACGTAGATGAATTATCCCTAGGTAACAGGCGTATCTCCAACGGGAGACCATTCCAGATAGAAGGACCTACAACTGAAAAAGCACGACGCTGACAGGTTGAGGTTCTAGCACGAGGGACCAAAAGCTCCCCGCTAGAAGCAGAGCGAAGGGCTCTGCGAGCCAGCACATCACAAACAGGACAACAGAGCTCACGTAGATAGGACGGAGCATAGCCAAGGAGGCAGCGCCAAACCAGCGCAGCGATTCTGTACTCGACGCGCTGCGAGACAGGGAGCCAATGTAGGGTGCCATGCATGTAGGCCGAAACAGAGGCAAATTTATGGATTCGACCAATTAGCCGGGCTGCAGAGCGAAGAACCCGGTCTAGTCGGACTATCAATACAAGAGGCAGACCAACCAGTATAGAGCAACAGAAGTCCAAGCGGCTTAAGTTAAAGTCAGTTGAATATCAATACATTTTACCCGGTTTATGCATGTAAAAGTTCGTCATTCAAACTCTAATTTTAACCAGTCAAATTATCACTAATATTATAGCGAAAAATGCGCTGCAGAAACTCCAAATCAATGACATTACATGAATTTATATCAAAACAGGCACTGAGTGAACTCCAAATCCTAATCAATCAAATTACCAATGGCCGTTCAATGCAACATACACTACATGAACCCTAAATCCCTAACACCAAAATGTACTAAATAACCCAACCATAATTAGCCAAGTATCCATACTTTCAGCTGTTATCGTTCACCTGCAGCGTTTTCCCTGTTGTTTTGTGGAAATAAACGAATATACATACATGGCCTGTATACGTATACGGTATACCATAGAAACGGCGATTTTCGTCGCAGTAGCAACACAAAGAAGCCTCATAGTCATCATCTTTAACTCCACTGTCATAGTCATCGTCATCATCATCATCATCATCATCATCATCATCATCATCATCATCATCATCATCATCATCATCATCATCATCATCATCATCATCATCACCATCATCATCATCATCATCATCATCATCATCGTCATCATCATCATCATCATCATCATCATCATCATCACCACCACCACCATCATTGTCATCATCACCATCATCATCATCATAATCATCATCATCATCATCATCATCAATTACTATTATCGTCATAATGTCCCTCAAGGATCTTTATCATCTAAAGACATTGACAGGCTGATGCTGCTGATGATGATGACGATAATGACGATAGTAGTGAAGATGATTGAGTTCAAGACCTTCGGATATATACTATTTACTGCCTTTAAAACTCTGTTCCTTTATTGTCGATGCTAATTCGGGATAAAGTCTGGGAAATTCGAAGCGAATTCGCGGAAAAGATTATTAAATTGATTCGACTGTGTGGTCTGCAGCTAGGAAAATTGCAGACATTATTTTGTAGATAATTAGCTCCTTTGAGATGGTTACTTACTACTTATCGACGCTGTGTCGTAATAAAAATGACTAGCGTTACCCTCCTCCTTAATCCAGGCTTAGGATTGACACTACCAGAGTACATGCCCCACTGGCGGGGTTTCCGTTGAATACGTGAATATATAGGGTTAGCTTATACTATGGGCTATACGCGGACCGTTATGAAATTAATTATAGGCCTATGTATACCTATTCCTTCTAATTGTATGCATAGGCCAAGAAGGCCCAACATGTTCTGTAAGCAGTGTGTGAACCTGCATGAATATATACTGAAATAAATTCGCCACTATTTTGAACCATGGGCTCGTATATATTAGCCTGAAACATGGGAGTCCGTGAGGATATTATATAGGAGTTCTTACATCGCAGATGAAAGGAGTGGAGAGGAGAGGAGAGGAGAGGAGAGCAGAGCAGAGCAGAGCAGAGCAGAGCAGAGGAGACGAGACGAGACGAGACGAGAGAGAGAGGAGAGAGAGTAGAGGGAGGAGGAGAGGAGAGGAGAGGGGAGGAGAGGAGAGGAGAGAAGAGAAGAGGAGAGAAGAGGAGAGCAGAGCAGAGCAGAGCAGAACAGAACAGAGGGGAAGAGAGCAGAGCTGCTCCAGTGGTTAAATTATCTCTTATTGGTTTTTCGATGGCGCTAACGTTTAATCTTCCAATCCTTGGACCGGACTTCTTCAGTGACAAGTGCGTTCATTATGTATCGGTCCGCACAGTTACCATTGGAGAGCAGGGACGGAGAGACAGAGACACAGAGAGAGGGTCAGGGAGGGAGGCAGAGTGACCAGTGTGGGCAGCCTAATCCCCTACAGGGTTAGACCTGTGACCAGTGCATGTGGCAGACGAAGAAGACATGCATTCCGAAAGATCCGAAATCTTTAGCGAAAATTTATCTTCGGCGGGTGATAGACTGTATACGAAGTGCGAAGAAAGACCTCTGGGCAGGAAAGAAATCTATGGGGCAAATCTATGTTCAATGGGAACGTGTCTGAATCATTGGGTGGGGTGAATTCCCCATAAATTGCGTCCTGGAAGGCGCCCCCGTAAAGTTCAGCGACTAAGAAGAACGGGAGTTGTAAACACTTCATGGAATGCAAGATATGACCGATTGGACAATCAATCCAACCATTAACGCATCACAAACCAATGGAAAATCGGTCAGAGACAGGCAGACAAACAGACAGAGACATAGACGTATGGAGAGAGAGAGAGAGAGAGAGAGAGAGAGAGAGAGAGAGAGAGAGAGAGACAGAGACAGAGAGAGAGAGAGAGAGACAGAGACAGAGATAGAGAGTGACAGAGAGACAGAGACAGAGACAGAGACAGAGACAGAGAGAGACAGAGAGAGACAGAGACAGAGACAGAGACAGAGAGTGACAGACAGAGACAGACAGAGACAGACAGAGACAGACGCGCGATAGAGAGACACACACACAGACAGAGACAGACAGAGAGACAGAGAGAGACAGACTGACAGACAGACAGAGACAGACAAACAGAGTAAGAGAGAAAGAGACAGACAAGAAAGCACGAGTGAGGGCAGAGAGACATAGAGAGACGTGTTCGGACGGGGAATGGTCAAAAGACCAACCGTCTTTGATCCTGAACGTAGACGCGCGATCACGTAGGATAGAGGATCAAGAAAGGAGGACGATAGAGGATCGAGAATAGAGGATGATAGCGGATCGAGAATAGAGGATGATAGCGGAGGACGATATAGGATCGAATAGAGGATAGAGGATGATAGAGGATCGAGAATAAAGGATGATAGAGGACAGAGAATAGAGGACGATAGTGGATCAAGAAAAGAGGATGATAGAGGATCGAGAATAGAGGATCAAGAAAAGAGGACGATATAGGATCAAGAATAGAGGATCAAGAAAAGAGGACGATAGAGGATCGAGAATAGAGGACGATAGAGGATCGAGAATAGAGGATCAAGAAAAGAGGACGATATAGGATCAAGAATAGAGGATCAAGAAAAGAGGACGATAGAGGATCGAGAATAGAGGACGATAGAGGATCGAGAATAGAGGATCAAGATCAAGAAAAGAGAGGACGATAGAGGATAGGATCAAGAATAGAGGATCAAGAAAAGAGGACGATAGAGGATCGAGAATAGAGGACGATAGAGGATCGAGAATAGAAGATCAAGAAAAGAGGACGATATAGGATCAAGAATAGAGGATCAAGAAAAGAGGACGATAGAGGAGGATCGAGAATAGAGGATCAAGAAAAGAAAAGAGGACGATAGAGGATCGAGAATAGCAGAGGCGTAACTGTGCATTATGACGGTAGTGTCTGAGTCACACCACATTTAAAAGCGGTGGTGACAGTCATCACCACTGTATGGCCCTGTGACAGCGTTGGTCTGATTTCCATTTTCCAGCCTGTGACGACAAAATTGCGGCAAAGCGTTCTGGCATGTACAATGTTGTACATGTCAATGATGTCATATTTAACAATCAGTGTCATCAACATTTTAACAGTTGTAAAACAGAATTATATTCTATATGCTTTGTTGTCTCGTAGTCGCAAACTCCAAACTTCTAAAGCGCCACTCGAAAGCAAAGCGTAGGGCACCAGCTTATTCACGAGCACTGATTGATCACTTGTCTGCGAGGTGACGGACAAAGCATACTAAAATCGTACACAGGGGAGAGATTGGGAGGGAAGAGGGATTGGAGAAGGAGAGACGGAAAATGGGAGGGAGGGGAATTGGTGATCACCATTATGTGGGGCAGTTACGTCCTTGGAAAATAGAGGATGATGGATGGGGATGGAGGGTCGATAATAATGATTGAGGATAGAGAAGAATAGACTGAGAATAGAGGAGAAGAGATGAGAATAGAGTAATATTGAGAGAGGAGAGGAAGATTGAGGAAATTTGAGGAGAATAGAGGTGAAATAAGCTTACAAGTAAACTTAAACGTGCTCATGTAGGATACAAGTTGAGTAGATATCTCGAAGGGGCGCTATATAAATGGTCAATTACACACAAGATGTAGGAGGATAGTAGAATAGCGGAAGAATAGAGGAAGAATAGAGGAAGAATAGAGGAAGAATGGGGTGGGTGGGGTCGATGAAGGATAGAATAATAATCGGTGTATTGAGTAACGAGATGTCGTCTGCTTTTCGTTGACGTTCTTCTGCCTTCGAGATTGACACGTGATGTTTGGCGGGAAAGAGGAGGGAGGGTCGACGGATCAGCCTCCTGCTCAAGACGAATGGCTGTTTAATCGACCGCACGTCAATACCTACGACCACAGGTCAAAGGTCAGGAGGAAACGTCTGTCCGCGTCTGACGGGATCACTTCCGTCTGGTCTGATGGAGGAGAAACGAAACTATCTCCTCTCCTCAACATAGTCTGTCCTCTCCTCCTATCCAATGCTCTTCAATCCTCTCTCTCTCTCTCTCTCTCTCTCTCTCTCTCTCTCTCTCTCTCTCTCTCTCTCTCTCTCTCTCCTCTCCAATCCTCTCCTCATTTCCTATTCAATCCTCTCCTTCTCTTCTGAGTCTCTCTTCCTCTGAGTCCACTCCTATCCAGGTTATCCTCTGCTCTCCCGAGTCTCTCCTCTCTTATCCAATCCTCTCCTCCCCAATCCTATCCTCCTCTACTATCCAATCCCGTCCTCCTCTACTGAGTCCTCCTCTACTGAGTCCTCATCTCCTGAGTCCTCTCCTTTCATATCCAATCCTCTCATCGTCGTAATCGCAATCTCGAGATTTACACCAAAAAGCGAAGTCGCTGGAACCTTATTATTCGTGGGCGCTTAGTCAAAACAAAATCGATAGGAAGGCAGTGTCACGGTTCCATGTCAAGACCCATAAGGGATAGGCGGGCAGACAGCTAAGGTGGATGGTGCTTAGAATCGGAGCGGCGAGGTAGGCAAATGGAAAAGGAGGAATCGGGATAAGAAAGAATCCTTTAACTGCTAACCCAGTGCGACGTGCAGCGAATGCCGATGGAAAATACTTGTCCTGCCGCGTCATCTACCGAATAAAGCACGATACGACGTGAGCGAAACTAAACACAATTAGCGTAATTTAATCAGTGAATTTCTATAATAACTCTTTTCAATAACTCTTTTCAATAACTCTTTTCAATAACTCTTTTCAATAACTCTTTTCAATAACTCTTTTCAATAACTCTTTTCAATAACTCTTTTCAATAACTCTTTTCAATAACTCAATTTTTTCAATAACTCTTTTCAATAACTCTTTTCAATAACTCTTTTCAATAACTCTTTTCAATAACTCTTTTCAATAACTCTTTTCAATAACTCTTTTCAATAACTCTTTTCAATAACTCTTTTCAATAACTCTTTTCAATAACTCTTTTCAATAACTCTTTTCAATAACTCTTTTCAATAACTCTTTTCAATAACTCTTTTCAATAACTCTTTTCAATAACTCTTTTCAATAACTCAATAACTCTTTTCAACAACTCTTTTCAATAACTCTTTTCAATAACTCTTTTCAATAACTCTTTTCAATAACTCTTTTCAATAACTCTTTTCAATAACTCTTTTCAATAACTCTTTTTTCAATAACTCTTTTCAATAACTCTTTTCAATAACTCTTTTCAATAACTCTTTTCAATAACTCTTTTCAATAACTCTTTTTCAATAACTCTTTTCAATAACTCTTTTCAATAACTCTTTTCAATAACTCTTTTCAATAACTCTTTTCAATAACTCTTTTCAATAACTCTTTTCAATAACTCTTTTCAATAACTCATTTCAATAACTCTTTTCAATAACTCTTTCAATAACTCTTTTCAATAACTCTTTTCAATAACTCTTTTCAATAACTCATTTCAATAACTCTTTCAATAACTCTTTTCAATAACTCTTTTCAATAACTCTTTTCAATAACTCTTTTCAATAACTCTTTTCAATAACTCTTTTCAATAACTCTTTTCAATAACTCTTTTCAATAACTCTTTTCAATAACTCTTTTCAATAACTCTTTTCAATAACTCTTTTCAATAACTTTTCAATAACTCTTTTTTTCTTTTCAATAACTCTTTTCAATAACTCTTTTCAATAACTCTTTTCAATAACTCTTTTCAATAACTCTTTTCAATAACTCTTTTCAATAACTCTTTTAACTCAATAACTCTTTTCAATAACTCTTTTCAATAACTCTTTTCAATAACTCTTTTCAATAACTCTCTTTTCAATAACTCTTTTCAATAACTCTTTTCAATAACTCTTTTCAATAACTCTTTTCAATAACTCTTTTCAATAACTCTTTTCAATAACTCTTTTCAATAACTCTTTTCAATAACTCTTTTCAATAACTCTTTTCAATAACTCTTTTCAATAACTCTTTTCAATAACTCTTTTCAATAACTCTTTTCAATAACTCTTTTCAATAACTCTTTTCAATAACTCTTTTCAATAACTCTTTTCAATAACTCTTTTCAATAACTCATTTCAATAACTCTTTCAATAACTCTTTTCAATAACTCTTTTCAATAACTCTTTTCAATAACTCTTTTCAATAACTCTTTTCAATAACTCTTTTCAATAACTCTTTTCAATAACTCTTTTCAATAACTCTTTTCAATAACTCATTTCAATAACTCTTTTCAATAACTCTTTTCAATAACTCTTTTCAATAACTCTTTTCAATAACTCTTTTCAATAACTCTTTTCAATAACTCTTTTCAATAACTCTTTTCAATAACTCTTTTCAATAACTCTTTTCAAATAACTCTTTTCAATAACTCTTTTCAATAACTCTTTTCAATAACTCTTTTCAATAACTCTTTTCAATAACTCTTTTCAATAACTCTTTTCAATAACTCTTTTCAATAACTCTTTTCAATAACTCTTTTCAATAACTCTTTTCAATAACTCTTTTCAATAACTCTTTTCAATAACTCTTTTCAATAACTCTTTTCAATAACTCTTTTCAATAACTCTTTTCAATAACTCTTTTCAATAACTCTTTTCAATAACTCTTTTCAATAACTCTTTTCAATAACTCTTTTCAATAACTCTTTTCAATAACTCTTTTCAATAACTCTTTTCAATAACTCTTTTCAATAACTCTTTTCAATAACTCTTTTCAATAATAACTCTTTTCAATAACTCTCTTTTCAATAACTCTTTCAATAACTCTTTTCAATAACTCTTTTCAATAACTCTTTTCAATAACTCTTTTCAATAACTCTTTTCAATAACTCTTTTCAATAACTCTTTTCAATAACTCTTTTCAATAACTCTTTTCAATAACTCTTTTCAATAACTCTTTTCAATAACTCTTTTCAATAACTCTTTTCAATAACTCTTTTCAATAACTCTTTTCAATAACTCTTTTCAATAACTAACTCTTTTCAATAACTCTTTTCAATAACTCTTTTCAATAACTCTTTTCAATAACTCTTTCAATAACTCTTTTCAATAACTCTTTTCAATAACTCTTTTCAATAACTCTTTTCAATAACTCTTTTCAATAACTCTTTTCAATAACTCTTTTCAATAACTCTTTTCAATAACTCTTTTCAATAACTCTTTTCAATAACTCTTTTCAATAACTCTTTTCAATAACTCTTTTCAATAACTCTTTTCAATAACTCTTTTCAATAACTCTTTTCAATAACTCTTTTCAATAACTCTTTTCAATAACTCTTTTAACTCTTTTCAATAACTCTTTTCAATAACTCTTTTCAATAACTCTTTTCAATAACTCTTTTCAATAACTCTTTTCAATAACTCTTTTCAATAACTCTTTTCAATAACTCTTTTCAATAACTCTTTTCAATAACTCTTTTCAATAACTCAAATAACTCTTTTCAATAACTCTTTCAATAACTCTTTTCAATAACTCTTTTCAATAACTCTTTCAATAACTCAATAACTCTTTTCAATAACTCTTTTCAATAACTCTTTTCAATAACTCTTTTCAATAACTCTTTTCAATAACTAACAATAACTCTTTTCAATAACTCTTTTCAATAACTCTTTTCAATAACTCTTTTCAATAACTCTTTTCAATAACTCTTTTCAATAACTCTTTTCAATAACTCTTTTCAATAACTCTTTTCAAATAACTCTTTTCAATAACTCTTTTCAATAACTCTTTTCAATAACTCTTTTCAATAACTCTTTTCAATAACTCTTTTCAATAACTCTTTTCAATAACTCTTTTCAATAACTCTTTTCAATAACTCTTTTCAATAACTCTTTTCAATAACTCTTTCAATAACTCTTTTCAATAACTCTTTTCAATAACTCTTTTCAATAACTCTTTTCAATAACTCTTTTCAATAACTCTTTTCAATAACTCTTTTCAATAACTCTTTTCAATAACTCTTTTCAATAACTCTTTTCAATAACTCTTTTCAATAACTCTTTTCAATAACTCTTTTCAATAACTCTTTCAATAACTCTTTTCAATAACTCTTTTCAATAACTCTTTTCAATAACTCTTTTCAATAACTCTTTTCAATAACTCTTTCAATAACTCTTTCAATAACTCTTTTCAATAACTCTTTTCAATAACTCTAACTCTTTTCAATAACTCTTTTCAATAACTCTTTTCAATAACTCTTTTCAATAACTCTTTTCAATAACTCTTTTCAATAACTCTTTCAATAACTCTTTTCAATAACTCTTTTCAATAACTCTTTTCAATAACTCAATAACTTTTTCAATAACTCTTTTCAATAACTCTTTTCAATAACTCTTTTCAATAACTCTTTTCAATAACTCTTTTTTTCATAACTCTTTTCAATAACTCTTTTCAATAACTCTTTTCAATAACTCTTTTCACTCTTTTCAACTCTCTTTTCAATAACTCTTTTCAATAACTCTTTTCAATAACTCTTTTCAATAACTCTTTTCAATAACTCTTTTCAATAACTCTTTTCAATAACTCTTTTCAATAACTCTTTTCAATAACTCTTTTCAATAACTCTTTTCAATAACTCTTTTCAATAACTCTTTTCAATAACTCTTTTCAATAACTCTTTTTCAATAACTCTTTTCAATAACTCTTTTCAATAACTCTTTTCAATAACTCTTTTTCAATAACTCTTTTCAATAACTCATTTCAATAACTCTTTTCAATAACTCTTTTCAATAACTCTTTCAATAACAATAACTCTTTTCAATAACTCTTTTCAATAACTCTTTTCAATAACTCTTTTCAATAACTCTTTTCAATAACTCTTTTCAATAACTCTTTTCAATAACTCTTTTCAATAACTCTTTTCAATAACTCTTTTCAATAACTCTTTCAATAACTCTCTTTTCAATAACTCTTTTCAATAACTCTTTTTCAATACTCTTTTCAATAACTCTTTTCAATAACTCTTTTCAATAACTCTTTTCAATAACTCTTTTCAATAACTCTTTTCAATAACTCTTTTCAATAACTCTTTTCAATAACTCTTTTCAATAACTCTTTTCAATAACTCTTTTCAATAACTCTTTTCAATAACTCTTTTCAATAACTCTTTTCAATAACTCTTTCAATAACTCTTTTCAATAACTCTCTTCAATAACTCTTTTCAATAACTCTTTTCAATAACTCTTTTCAATAACTCTTTTCAATAACTCATTTCAATAACTCTTTTCAATAACTCATTTCAATAACTCTTTTCAATAACTCTTTTCAATAACTCTTTTCAATAACTCTTTTCAATAACTCTTTTCAATAACTCTTTTCAATAACTCTTTCAATAACTCTTTTCAATAACTCTTTTCAATAACTCTTTTCAATAACTCTTTTCAATAACTCTTTTCAATAACTCTTTTCAATAACTCTTTTCAATAACTCTTTTCAATAACTCTTTTCTTTTCAATAACTCTTTTCAACTAACTAACTCTTTTCAATAACTAACTCTTTCAATAACTCTTTCAATAACTCTTTTCAATAACTCTTTTCAATAACTCTTTTCAATAACTCTTTTCAATAACTCTTTTCAATAACTCTTTTCAATAACTCTAACTTTTTCAATAACTCTTTTCAATAACTCTTTTCAATAACTCTTTTCAATAACTCTTTTCAATAACTCTTTTCAATAACTCTTTTCAATAACTCTTTTCAATAACTCTTTTCAATAACTCTTTTTCAATAACTCTTTTCAATAACTCTTTTCAATAACTCTTTTCAATAACTCTTTCAATAACTCAATAACTCTTTTCAATAACTCTTTTCAATAACTCTTTTCAATAACTCTTTCAATAACTCTTTTCAATAACTCTTTTCAATAACTCTTTTCAATAACTCTTTTCAATAACTCTTTTCAATAACTCTTTCAATAACTCAAATAACTCTTTTCAATAACTCTTTTCAATAACTCTTTTCAATAACTCTTTTCAATAACTCTTTTCAATAACTCTTTTCAATAACTCTTTTCAATAACTCTTTTCAATAACTCTTTTCAATAACTCTTTTCAATAACTCTTTTCAATAACTCTTTTCAATAACTCTTTTCAATAACTCTTTTCAATAACTCTTTTCAATAACTCTTTTCAATAACTCTTTCAATAACTCTTTTCAACTCTCTTTCAATAATAAATAACTCTTTTCAATAACTCTTTTCAATAACTCTTTTCAATAACTCTTTTCAATAACTCTTTTCAATAACTCTTTTCAATAACTCTTTTCAATAACTCTTTTCAATAACTCTTTTCAATAACTCTTTTCAATAACTCTTTTCAATAACTCTTTTCAATAACTCTTTTCAATAACTCTTTTCAATAACTCTTTTCAATAACTCTTTTCAATAACTCTTTTCAATAACTCTTTTCAATAACTCTTTTCAATAACTCTTTTCAATAACTCTTTTCAATAACTCTTTTCAATAACTCTTTTCAATAACTCTTTTCAATAACTCTTTTCAATAACTCTTTTCAATAACTCTTTTCAATAACTCTTTTCAATAACTCTTTTCAATAACTCTTTTCAATAACTCTTTTCAATAACTCTTTTCAATAACTCTTTTCAATAACTCTTTTCAATAACTCTTTTCAATAACTCTTTTCAATAACTCTTTTTCAATAACTCTTTTCAATAACTCTTTTCAATAACTCTTTTCAATAACTCTTTTCAATAACTCTTTTCAATAACTCTTTCAATAACTCTTTTCAATAACTCTTTTCAATAACTCTTTTCAATAACTCTTTCAATAACTCTTTTCAATAACTCTTTTCAATAACTCTTTTCAATAACTCTTTCAATAACTCTTTTCAATAACTCTTTTCAATAACTCTTTTCAATAACTCTTTTCAATAACTCTTTTCAATAACTCTTTTCAATAACTCTTTTCAATAACTCTTTTCAATAACTCTTTTCAATAACTTTTTTAACTCTTTTCAATAACTCTTTTCAATAACTCTTTTCAATAACTCTTTTCAATAACTCTTTTCAATAACTCTTTTCAATAACTCTTTTCAATAACTCTTTTCAATAACTCTTTTCAATAACTCTTTTCAATAACTCTTTTCAATAACTCTTTCAATAACTCTTTTCAATAACTCTTTTCAATAACTCTTTTCAATAACTCTTTTCAATAACTCTTTTCAATAACTCTTTTCAATAACTCTTTTCAATAACTCTTTTCAATAACTCTTTTCAATAACTCTTTTCAATAACTCTTTTCAATAACTCTTTTCAATAACTCTTTTCAATAACTCTTTCAATAACTCTTTTCAATAACTCTTTCAATTTTTTCAATAACTCTTTTCAATAACTCTTTTCAATAACTCTTTTCAATAACTCTTTTCAATAACTCTTTTCAATAACTCTTTTCAATAACTCTTTTCAATAACTCTTTTCAATAACTCTTTTCAATAACTCTTTTCAATAACTCTTTTCAATAACTCTTTTCAATAACAATTTCACTCTTTTCAATAACTCTTTTCAATAACTCTTTTCAATAACTCTTTCTTTAATAACTCTAATAACTCTTTTCAATAACTCTTTTCAATAACTCTTTTCAATAACTCTTTTTTCAATAACTCTTTTCAATAACTCTTTTCAATAACTCTTTTCAATAACTCTTTTCAATAACTCTTTTCAATAACTCTTTTCAATAACTCTTTTCAACAACTCATTTCAATAACTCTTTCAATAACTCACTTCCAATAACTCTTTTGAATAACTCTTTCAATGACTTTTCAATAACTCATTTCAATAACCTTTTCAATAACTCCTTCCTTAATATCACTCTTTCAATAACTCCTTTCAATAACACTTTCAATTACTCTTTCAATAACTCTTTTTTCAACAACTCATTTCAATAACTCCTTTCAATCAGTCTTCAGTGACCTACTTCCCAATAACCCTTCAATAACTCCTTCCGATAACTCTTTTCAATAACTCTTTCAATAACTTTTCAATAACTCTTTTCACAAACTCTTTTCAATAACTCCTCTTTTTCAATAATCAGATTTCAATAACCTTTTCAATAATCCGTTCAATAACTCTTTCAACGACTCATTTCAAATCAACTCATTTCCAACAACTCTTTCAATTAACTTCTTTTTCATTAAATCCTTTCAATAACTCATTTCAACAACTCTTTTCAACAATTCTTCCATCAACACTTTTCTTATCAACTCTCTTTTTCAACAACACTCTTTCAATAATACTTTTTTCAACAATTCTTTTCAACAACTCGTTTTCAACAACTCCATTTTCCCAATAACTTTTTCCAGTGACTCTCCTTAGTGACTTTAATAACTTTAACAACTTCTGGATAACTCCTTCCATCAACTCTTTTCAACAACTCTTTTCAATAACTCTTTTCAACAACTCTTTTCAACAACTCATTTCAACAACTCATTTTCATTAACTCTTTTCAAACACTCTTTTCCATAACTTTCAATAACTCTTTTCAATAACTCTTTTCATCAATAACTGCTTTTCAAAAACTCATTTTTCAAATAACTCCTTTCAACAACCCTTTCAATAACCCAATAACTTAACAACCCATTCTCGAACAAATCCCATTTTCAACAACTTTTTTCTTAAGAACTCTTCTAATAACTTTTCAATAACTGTTTTCTATAACTCTTTTCAATAACCCATTTCAACAACCTATTTCAATAACCTTTCAATAACCCTTTCAATAACTCTTTTCAATAACTCTTTTCAATAACTCTTTTCAATAACTCTTTTCAATAACTCTTTTCAATAACTCTTTTCAATAACTCTTTTCAATAACTCTTTTCAATAACTCTTTTCAATAACTCTTTTCAATAACTCTTTTCAATAACTCTTTTCAATAACTCTTTTCAATAACTCTTTTCAATAACTCTTTTCAATAACTCTTTTCAATAACTCTTTTCAATAACTCTTTTCAATAACTCTTTTCAATAACTCTTTTCAATAACTCTTTCAATAACTCTTTTTCAATAACTCTTTTCAATAACTCTTTTCAATAACTCTTTTCAATAACTCTTTTCAATAACTCTTTTCAATAACTCTTTTCAATAACTCTTTTCAATAACTCTTTTCAATAACTCTTTTCAATAACTCTTTTTCAATAACTCTTTTCAATAACTCTTTTCAATAACTCTTTTCAATAACTCTTTTCAATAACTCTTTTCAATAACTCTTTTCAATAACTCATTTCATAACTCTTTTCAACCACCTTTTTCAATAACTCTTTCAATAACTTTTTTCAATAACTCTTTCAACGACATTCTTTCAATAACTCTTTTCAACAACTCTTTTCAACGACTCATTTCAACAACTCATTTCAACTCTTCAATAACTCTTCAATAACTCTTCAATAACTCTTCTCAATAACTCTTTCAATAACTCCCTTTCTCTAATGATGACTTTTCAATAACTCTTCATCCTTTCAACCTATTCTATTTCTAGTTAACCTCCATTTCTAATTGAATCCTTTTAATAACTATTTCTATAACTCTTTTCAATAACTACTCAACTAGCACTCAATAACTCTCGGCATTAACTCTGGTAATAACTATTTTCAAAATAACTCGGCCTCTAGAGGTGAGCAATCGCACTTTTCAACGGCATGCGTTGGTCGCCGATCTCTGCGCTCGGCCTCTAGAGGTGACTTCGGGCTTTCTCGATCGTTGGTCCTTCTTTTTGGAATAGCCTCCCCTCAGACCTTCATCTCTGCGAGACCTCTCTGATTCTTTCTATAGACTACTTAAGACCTTCCTCTTTGACCGGGCCTGGGTCGGGCGCCTCTTGAGTCGTTATCCTTGAAGGGGCGCTATATAAATCTACATAGATAGATAGATAGATAGTTGTCGCGGAACCTGAGTGCAGAGCCAGCTCTCGATACAAATAGCTCTGACTGGGCGCTGGTTGCAGCGACATCTTCCGAATCAATTATATTAGCTTCCGAAATGGTTCCGCTACAACTCGTCTATATATACAGACATTTCGTCTACAAGTGTATCTGTATCCAATACGGCTAATCAACAGAGGCCGCTTTCTTATTGTTTCGCTAAATCGTGCTATATATTCTCAGGAATCCAGCTTATACTTACTGAAAAGATTATTTTCATCAACCCATCTTCTTTTGAATGTAAACTTAGTTTCATCCATGCATCCAGCTCGGTATCCTGCTTCTATTTACGGGAAAAATTATTTCGATCAATCCAGCTTCTATTTCAGCTGCATCGGGCAGACTGCAGCTTATTCATTGACGCTAGTATCCTATATAATACCAGGGACATAATTTCAATTTTTTCAGGAGGCAAAAATATTTAGGGAGAGGGACTTGGCCAGCTTGTTAAATTTGTATTCACTATTTAGTCTACATGTGCAAAAGTACTGTGGTAAAATGATCTAACTTCCTGTTGGTATTTATTTCTCACTATATTTGATTTTCTGCTGTCCTATTGACTTTCAAGCTAGTGACGAATAAAGATACAGGCCTGTTATTTCGTCAAATGCACTGACTTACATTTAAATAATTGATTTTTCCATTAAATTCAAGGGGAATGCCCCCGCCAGATGACGTCCCTGCCTAATTCGGCACAATATTGGCGCTAAAGAAGCAGAGGATTTATTTGGCCCTTTTTCATATCTCAGAACACGAAATTGGCTGTCATGGGGACTGATGTTGACCTATATGAGAATTAGTTTTCAAAGAAATGTAAGCCAAGCGTAGGTTTCCAAAACTTTCTTGGGTAAAGCAATAACTTACCAACAAAAAGTACATTCGTTATAAATTAAGAAAAATCTCTTCTTACAAGATATGAAAATATTTACTGGCAAAGTCGTTTGAACAGAAACATTCTATATAGGCTAGCGGCAATTTAACACATACTCTATAACACATAATTCTATTGCTGTACAAAAGGCTTTCTTCATAGGCCTCTAAACTGTCGGTTGTTTGAATGGCGGGAAATAAGCAATGATAAGAATTCTTACAATTCATTCAGTGATAAGATTCTCCTTGTCACACGTGACATTATAGTGCGAGGTCTAGTATAACGCGGCTGAGAACAAGTGACTAAAATAAATCGCCAGCTCGTTCTAACGCAATACTTGATCCCGCATCGAGAGGTCCAGTGTCTCCTACCGTATGCCCGGTCTAAATTGTAATGTGGATTTTGTAATGTAGAAGCCATTCTTCCTGTTGGAACCTCGAGGATTCACTTAGGCTATAGCATGCAGCTATACTGCTCAATGGCTTGATATGGGACGAATCATTCCATTGCATCAAATAATATTCTTATTTTGTTGTAATGTAATGGAATAGATTGTAAGTCAGTTTAGGGTGTCTTCTCTTGGTTCGTGCTTATTTCGCCATTGAAGATGAGTGCTCAACGTTGATTGGCTATTTTAGAGACCAGTCGCATCCAATGCCGTTGGCCAAACGAATGGCAGGTCGACCAATCACAAGCTGGGATGTTTCTCTGTGCAATTCAAGTGATGTTCTGATGTTCCTATTGGCAGGAAAAGCCTTCATCCGGAAGACGTTTTACTCCCTGCATCAAGTGGACTATAGCTGTAGACTGTTCTTACTCCTAAAAGTTACAAAGGACACAACATTAAACACGTATTACTAATTAATAACTATTACTATGAATTCATTGTTATAGTTTAAAATTGTTCGTTTGTCGAACGTTCGTTTGTTTCATTTGTTACGCCTTTCTGGGCGTAACAAATGAAACAGAACGTCCCCTAAGAGCGGTTAAGAGTGTGTCCATCAATAAAAGGGCGGTTTCTCAGGTAATTTCTAAACTAGAGTGAGTGGTGCATACCATGTGCGACACGCTTATTGGTGCACAACAATGTGCAGCTCTATTTTAGCGAATGGGATACAAGAATTTAAATTAGTGGGCGGTGCTTATCGATAACAGTAAGTGTTTCGCAGTCTATGCGTCGCAATGCATGATTATTATTTCTAATCACATTATAATCTATGTGTATAAGAGTTACTTAAGACTTGCATACATACACCGATACGAACACGCATACATACATGCATACATTCATACATGCATAGATACATACATACATGCATAACAGACAGACTCATACATATATATATACAGACAGACATACATACATACATACATACATACATACATACATACATGCATACATACATACATACATACATAAAATCATGCATAACTACATACATAATACAAACATACACATACATGCATACATACATACATATATACATAAATACATACATATAGACAGACAGACAGATATACAAGCACCCATACATAGGCAGTTACGATGTTGTTTCAATTATAGACTCACGTTGTCGTTGAAGGAGAACGATGAGGCAGATGGAGATGATGAAGAGGAGAATAGTGATGACTGCCAGGCTGATCGTCTCAATGACCATCAACAGCTCCACTCTCGACAACGTCAAATTGTCATCTGCATCATTTATAGAACAGGAAAAGGGATGAAACTAAGAGATCGATAGAAACTAAGAGATCGATAGTAACTAATAGATATATATATATATCGATGTTTTGACGAATGAATTACACAATAGAATTTTCGGAGAGTGAGTCTCTTCGGCTAACCCCAAGAAGCAGACATGGGCATATTAAGTGCGACTTAATTTTCTTGGCCTCGGCTGATGAACACCTGTGACCAGTCCTCTCCCTCGCCGTCAACAGTCTTCCCACAGACAGTGTACGGTCAGGGTATACGATACAAACTTGAAGTAAAACGTTGTCCTGGCGGGGATTTGAAACCCCGACCTCTCGGTTCACAGTTTCGCGCGCTAATCACTAGACTATGACAGATGGAAGCTTAGACGAAAGGAAGGGTAGAAAAATGGAAGGAAGGAAGGACAGAAGAGATGAAAATAAAGATGGAAAAAAGGCAGGAGTGAAGAAAGGAGTGAATGAAGGACAGGAGGAAGAACTGTACGAAAGAGAAACAGACGGGCACACGAAAGGAAGGGCAAACAGACGAACAAATGGAAGGATAGAAGGAAGGAATGAAGAAAAGGCAGACGGAAGAAAGAAAAAAAAGAAAGAAAGAAAGAAAGGTAGAAAAGAGGAAGGAAGGAAGACTGACACAGACTGATAGATATACCGACAGCCAGACAGAGTCAGACAGACAGACAGACAAACACACAGACAGACGGACAGACAGACAGACAGACAGACAGACATGGAGAGACGAAGAGATTTGGACGTACCTGTGTTGATTAGATTTAGAGATCTGACTGAGAGCTGTAGATATTTCTCATCCGATTGATGATGATGATTATGTTGATGTTGATTGACTATTGATTGCGGTGGTGCATCTGTTGTCTCCTTAGCTGCAGCAGCAGTCAATCGATCGCTCTCTTCTTTCAGCTCATAATAAACTGAAACAATACAAATATGCAAATAAATTAATTATGTGCATAGGTATGTAACGCATACACTTGTGTACATGTATATGCATGCATGGGGGAGTGTACGTTTGTGTGTATGACTGTATGTACGTTTGTGTGTTTATAATTTATGTGTGTGCAGGAACGTATGTATGAAGGCATATATGTATGCATGTATTTATGCATGCATGTCTGTGTAAATGTATGTATGTGTGTATGTATGTATGTATGTGTATGTAAGTATGTATGTATAATATGTATATGTATATGTATGTATGTGGCAGCAAAGGGCATGTATGTATATTATGTATGTATGTATGTATGTATGTATGTATGTATGTATGTATGTATGTATGTATGTATGTATGTATGTATGTATGCATGCATGTATGTATGCATGAGTGTATATATGTATGTTCCGACGATAATGATACATAATACAAAAGTACTAGTAGCCTACTCTAAATAAAATTAAATCTAAATAAATTTTAATATCAAACAGTCTAATAATAGAACAGTAGGCCTATCCACGAGAAACGCTTGAGGCATGTATATAAAATTATGTAGGACCTACAGTGTACATATAAATGAGAATCAACGGGACTTATGAAATTATGTATCGCAAAAATTCATCAAATTATTCTCCTTTGAAACTTATATAATTTTTCCAGGTGCTGACACAATTCGCGGAAATAACTGACTATATATGGTAGATGGTTGGAATTTTAGATATTAGGCTCCGCTTGAAGTTTCTTTACGATGAGGTATCCTAACAAAGACGATTTGCGTCACCCTCCTCCTTTACCCAGGCTTTGGACGGACACCGTGCACCCGGTGATAAATTCCATTAGTAATTTCCTTTGTATAACGACATCTTGTGGCTGCCAAAGCCGGTGAAGTCGACCTTAATGTTACGTCAGAAGTAGGTGGGACACCCATCATTTAAAGTAGAGGTTAAAAAGAATTCGATAGTATATATAGCGTCAGTCGTAAACGTTTTAAAGGTGTCTATAGTTGTATTTTATTATTAACTGTGTAACGACATCTTGTGGCTGGCGACCTTAACTGTATCCGGTAAACCGTTGACCCCCTCCAAATGATTGCCTGGATCCCAGGTTTAACGTCTTATAGCAACAAAGGCCGTTATTTTTGAACAGTTCACTCCAGTTAGTAGCCTATTGGATCCAGAGTTTAACGACATTAACGCAGATAATATATGGCATTAGTTGAATCATTTTAAGGGGTCTGACGAAGTGGTAAGAGCTTATGCATACCTTAATTTTATCATGTGAACAGCCAGCGCAGTTGAGGGACAGACATTACTGAATATAGAAGAGAGAAGAAGAAGAAGAAGAAGAAGAAGAAGAAGAAGAAGAAGAAGAAGAAGAAGAGTAGAAGAAGAAGAAGAAGAAGAAGAAGAAGAAGAAAGAAGAAGAAGAAGAAGAAGAAGAAGAAGAAGAGTCAGAAACTTTAGAAGAAGAAGGTAAGAAGAAGAAGAAGAAGAAGAAGAAGAAGAAGAAGAAGAAGAAGAAGAAGAAGAAGAAGAAGAAGAAGAAGGCTAGAAGAAGAAGAAGAAGAAGAAGGTAAAGAAGAAGAATGCAAGAGGAAGAAGAAGAAGGCAGAAGAAGAAGAAAGAGGAAGAAGCAGAAGAAGAAGAAGAAGAAGAAGAAGAAGGAGAAGAAGGAAGGCTAAGGCTAGAAGGAAGAGGAAGAAGAAGAAGAAGAAGAAGAAGAAGAGGAAGAAGAAGAAGAAAGAAGAAGAAGAAGAAGAAGAAGAAGAAGAAGAAGAAGAAGAAGAAGGAAGAAGAAGGCATGAAGAAGACAGAAGAAGAAGAAGAAGAAGAAGAAGAAGAAGAAGAAGAAGAAGAAGAAGAAGAAGAAGAAGAAGAAGAAGAAGAAGAAGAAGAAGAAAGAAGAAGCTCGACAAGAAGAAGAAGAAGAAGAAGAAGAAGAAGAAGAAGAAGAAGAAGAAGAAGAAGGAAGAAGAAGAAGAAGAAGAAGAAGAAGAAGAAGAAGAAGAAGAAGAAAGAAGCGAAGAAGAAGAAGAAGAAGAAGAAGAAGAAGAAGAAGAAGAAGAAAGAAGAAGAAGAAGAAGAAGAAGAAGAAGAAAGAAGAAGAAGAAGATAGAGAAATGCCAACAGAAGTATTAGCGACTTATTTTTCTTATAGACTCAGCAAGTGGCCAGTCCTCTCCCTCACTGTCTCATCTCCCCACCGACAGTGTAAGATCAGTGTATAGGCTACTCATTATAGCTGAGTTGCCTAGGTGAAGGTCGAGCGGAAAGCCAAAAAAAATTTCTTTTGGCGGGATTTCAATCCCCGACCACTCGGTTGACAGTAGGACACGCTAACCACTGCACAAATCACGATTGAAATTATAATAGTATGGCTACTTAACGCAGGTATAGGCCTATATGGCATTAGTTGAAACATTTTAAGGTGTCTAAAGTCGTTTTGTCTTATCGATTGTTTAACGATATCTTGTGAATGCCAGGACCGTTAGCATCGACCATACATTACTTTATAGTTTCTAGGCTATTAAAGACAATATCAAAAGACAATAATAAATTTTAAACGGAAATAATGACGATTATACGTAAAATTTAGTCCTAACGATGCTGTGCCTCGTAACAAAGACGAATTAACGTCGCTTTCTTTCTTCTCTGTTGGCATAATTATAGTTATGAAGTTATAATTAAAAGCAATGTTTTAACTGTAAAAAAGAGCGGGGATATCGAAAATTTTACACTTTACCAAAGTACACGACTAGGCCTATTGATATATTATTTTGGTTTCATGATAGCCCCAACTTCTTTTCAGTAAGCTTAAGATTATACATGTAGGCTACTTAGCCGAGGGCTAGAAGGGATTGAACCCACGACAACTGAAAAAACTGATTACAAGTTCGAGGTGCTTTGACCTTCATGCTTAAGTTATGAAGCGGAGTTTTTTTTACTTCGCACGTGCTCAAGGTTAAGTGCCGGACTCTAAAGACAGATGGCCTTCAGCATGTTCACGCACGTATATAATATATATATATAGGGACCTACTGGTGAATATTGCAAGTCTGGGCAAGTCTAGGGCAGAACATCTCAATGCACTCGAAACTAGAATATATTGATATCATTCGGTAGACCTAATTTTATATATATATATATATATATATATATATATATATATATATATATATGTGCATATATATATGTATATTATTAGATGGGATGGGATGGGATGGGATGGGCAGTTAAGAATGTCGTCCGACATTTAAGAATGCCTGATATATGACCAGCGGCCAATGATATCTGCGCAATTCAATCATCAGTGATTCATCCATTAATGCGCATTGAATCCTTTGATTGAAACTGATTCAGCGTCTGCTGCAGTGCATAGTGAGACTCAGTGGTTCGATCAGAACCTTTGACACCAACAGACTCATGAGAAACCAAAACCAGGAGGGGAGGAGGGGTAGGGAGGGATATGGACGCAGACAGTAACAGATACCTAGAAAGACATCCACACAGCTTTCTGCCTTCCGTCTGTCTTCACGGAACTCTTCCACTACGCAGTGCCAGTCCCAAGCCTGGAGAAAGGAGGAGGGCGACGCTAATCATCTCTGTTATGGCACAGTGTCGTTAAACAGCAACTAACCAGTCAAACACTAGATACTATAGCAAAGTTGTCGTGACGGAGCTGATTAAAGAACTGAAGATCAGATTGGTCAATGTTTTAACTTGCATAGCCTAATAACGGTTGACAATCGCAGTTGTGCCGTACATGTCCTATTGTTTTAATTAAACTTATATTTTAATATAGGCCCTGCTGTGTAGTACGGAGGGCACCATTTGTGGGAAATCGGTGAAAACAGCGCAGCCACCGGTTTTTAGGGTAAATTCTGGAACTTAGTCCCTTCGTTATTTCAGACTGTGGGCCATATATCCATGAAACGCTGGGTTACATTCATGCAGTCAAATTGCCCCAAACAGGGGGTATTCGTTTCTGCGGACATTGCTTTCAGGGTCGGATCCAGAAGGGTCCATACCCGATCCATCTGAGGCGGAGACATGGTCCGTATAATTGTCATACGAGAAGTTTTGTGTGAATGCGCTGTATAAATGGGCGCTTACGATTACAAGAGCTTAGAAAGGGATATAGAACAGGTGTACATGGGCGAATGAACAATGGGGCAATCAGTCCATGCACTCTGATTGCTGCTTCTAACCAGAAACCCCACCCTCCTTCGTTAAGGGTGGGGTTCTATAGAGTGGCATTTTGATTAGAAGGTATACCATCGATCGTTGTCGCGTTAATTGCGATTGCGGCGCTATATAAGTCTCCGTATCAGATTAGATTAGTTTAGAGGAACATAGATGACCTACCTCTGCACTTTTTCTTGCAGTCTTCCTCGGCCAGTGAATCTCCGCTGATTCTACCTGGATGACAATCATCGCTACACCTGACACAGGTGTTCATGACGGTGTCGCAGAAGTGTGATGCCAAGTCACAGACGGTGTAAGGTCCGCAACTGACGCTTTGGTCGGACTTCTTCGGAGGCTGGTGACCCGTCCTTCCTGTCGCTCCGGCGTTAACAGTGGACGGGTGTCCGCCTAGAACAGTCAGAACAACGTAGAAGATAACCAGAAGTTTTCCAAGACTCTCCGGTTCTACGAAGAGCATCCTCCCACGACGCGATTTTGTGCGGAAGCTGAAGAATGAGGAAATCTCGGCCATTTGAGACGACTTCTGAAGACGGCTTTTCAGAGATTCAGTCAGCGACTTTTGCTCTCACGAGTTATGGTATGCCACAAGCAGACCTGCTCTATATTTATAGCACGCTATAACCATGCACTAGAGTAGGCCTATGACGATGGGCGTTCCCCTATCGGAATTTTTTCCCTGACGTAATATCGGCGTATTTTTAAAAATATTTAGGGTTTAGGTCTAAATTTTTTGTTGAATTACCGCTTAACTAACGAACAGGAAACCTATCAAACTATCTGGATAAATAAATTAGAATGAAATCGTGCGCCTACGACAGATCGTGTTGGCGTTGACCTCTGTAACTAGATTATTCTGGAACGACTTCAAGTCTCTTGTCTGAACTGCTGTTTGTTTTAGAAGCAGGAAAGCAATCACCATTTCCGCCAGTAATGACGACACAGCAGTTCTCAGTAAAAAGTAATTTTTGTCAGATTACGCAATTATTTATCTTTAAAGTGCAATCACGTCAGATCGTTGAACAATCAATCAGCAGATTTTAAGTAACATACTCTGTAACTTTGCCTTAGAGATAGCCTACAGAGTTGATTTTAAGGCGATCTTATAAAGAAATTACGATAGAGCAAACGAAAGACCAAGTTAATGAATTACTGGATGTATAAAATAAGTAAATAATTCGCTAATGAATTGATTCAATTATATGAATTAAATCGATCATTTAGAAATTAGAACGTGCCAGAATGATCGAATTAGCAAATGAACAAAACTAACAGAGTGACGAGTGAAAAAGATGAATTAGAGGATTTAACGGAGTTTAGTAAATTAGCTTTTTAAGGAATTAATAGGCCTATACATCAATAAATGCTGGGAATTTAGTTTATTATTATTATTATTATTATTTTTTTTTTTTATTTTTTTTTTATTTTTTTTTTATTGCCCGAGGTAGTTCTATTTATTATTATTATTATTATTATTATTATTATTATTATTATTATTATTATTATTATTATTATTATTATTATTATTATTATTACCCGATGAAGAAATAATCCCGCGGGAACAAAAAATTATGTTCGTAGTTACAAAGTTCATCTCCGAGAAAATCAGGCCTCGTTCCAGGTTTCACAACCATCCGGAAATGTGCCTCTGGACATTATCATCATCATCATCATCATCATCATCATCATCATCATCATCATCATCATCATCATCATCATCATCATCATCATCATCATCATCATCATCATCATCATCATCATCATCATCATCATAATCATCGTTTTATCAAGGATCCCTCATGTGGCCCAAAAATGTCCGGAGGCTGCTGGAAAAGACCAAAATTCTGAAATAGTGTTGTTATCAATTTTTGTGCCCTAAAAGGTTCTCCTGAACTCGACGGCGGAGTAGTTTCAGTTTAACGACCACTGTGTGATAACAAAGATCATTAGCGTCGCCCTCCTCCTTGATCCAGGCTTTGGACTGGCACTGAAAGAGTACGGTCAGTGGCGGAATTTCGAACTCGACGGCGTTGAAACGTCGGACGTTTACAAAGAGTCGTTGAAAAGAATAGATAACTCCCCCGGGTCACCGGTTAGTATAGGGTCAGGTTAAGCCCCAGGTCTGAAATAAAATCAAGGCCTAATGCTGTTGATGGGGTCCAATGTTTCCAGTACCAAAGGGACAAAAACATGTTTGTTGCTGCAGACATTATATTTCGCCTGCTTACTCGTGGAGGAGGATTCTGCTGCTGCACCCCTTGTTGTTGCCGTGATGGTTAGATAAGAGGCCACCAGCGTGTCCGCGACTGTGGCATCTCAACACCAAGCACCGACCCGATCTCCATGGGATCAGGGTGAGACCGTCGGGTTTCTTTCCATCCGATCTAACCAGCCCCCGGTCACCCGGTGGCTTCTTGATGGCCTGAGTTAGCCGGCCTTAATGAGCGCGCGGAAGACCACGTCGTTGATGACACTGTGTCTAGACAGGCGGCCAAAGCGTCTGACGCATGAGAGGCCGTGATGACCCAGAGCTGTGACCCACTGGCCGCAGACGCAAGCATGGGGCTCGCACAGTCGCAGGCACCCTCACGGCCTCCTCGTCCAACCGTAGGCCGCATGAGTGGATCGGCAGGGCCAGTCGCCCGCGTGTGGAGCCGTAACCGCCCTCAGTCTCGCCTAGTCCAGCGCTTTCGGCCACGTTGTGCCTATTTCCTCAACGACGCGCTCCAGAAGCTACTGTCTAGTCCCATATGTTTTATCTAGCCCTGTTTTGCGTCTCTGGCAGGTCCAGGTCCGTTGTTGTCCGCCACTAAATCATCGGTGCTTCCAGAGAGCCGTAAGGGGTCGAGTTCTCATGCCCAGTTCACATTTCTCTCTATTGAGCCTATAGGGTCCATCGGGGCAACCAACTCCTCGAAACGCAGCACGTCCTCTGCCATATTTTAGGTTTCTAAGGATCTGTTGGAGCGGCATGCTGCACAGTAGCAACGGGCCCAGTCGGTCGCCCTGTCGTGGACCCGTCCGAGGTTTGATGTTGTAATCCCTGAACTTCAGGTCGGGTGGCTCTGCTTATGACGAGCGACAATAGGCCACTAATTCGGGGAGATCTTTATCGATGGAGATCAGCTTCTGGTCTATAAAGCCAGTTGAAGGCGTTCTCTAGATCCAGTTTTACACGGATCCAGTCCTGATCCATGCCACTCAGAAAACGCCTCGTCGCGTGAACGACGGCCTCGCATCCACCCGCGGGGTACCAACTCCGAGGTGATTTGGGGTCAGATAAGGTGCCATCCGCCGCACTGAGTGAGCGTTTGCGCAGTTGGTTGAGAGCCTGCACCAGTAATATTCCACTACTATCGGGCGCAGGTCCCCTGTTTCTTTTCGAAGCGCGAACAGCGCGCCTCCGAAGAGCATAGCCCACATCTCCCTCGGACCAGCATCAAATTGATAAAAGCTGTGATGGCGGTCACCGGTTACCAGCTCCGGCCCTGGCCGTATTTATCAATTCCACAACGTGTTACGGTCTCAGGCCATCGGGACCTCCTGATGAGCCCGCCGGGAAAGCGCGGATAGGATCCCGGGACTCTGTCTCCCTCGGACGTTTGATAAGGGGCGACACCAGGTGGACTGTGGAAGCGGTGGGGCGCTGTTTCCTCACTGATGGGGGCCGGTGTATCTGCCGAGCATAGGATTCTTGCAGCCGCCTTTATATTCCCGTCTTCCAATTAACTTTGCGGCCACCGCCTTGTCCACCCGCCTATTTGCTATGCTCTTCGCGCCCCGTGTCCAGCGTAAAGAAACACGCACCCACACGTACACCTGTTTCTCCTCTTGTCCTCATGGTTAAGGTTAGGTTTTGGCACCTTCAGCCTCTATTTGGACGCTCTAAGACTAGGACTCCAAAGAAGAGAAGGCCACGCCACCCATCCAGATCCGTCGGACCCAGTGTGATTCTCGTTAACGATAACGATAACGAAAATGTTCGTTAACGAAAATAAAATGATTTCGTTAACGATAACTATAACTATAACTAAAAATATCATTAACTATAACTATAACGAAAATAACAATAACGAAAATTCATCTTTATTTTCGTTAATACCAAAAATAAAATAGGAAGTGCAATATGGACGATTCGAAATAAATGAGAACGAAAATGCGATATTTTTATTATACAATTTGTCAGTTACTTTGGAAACTCGTGTATTCATGAAGCTGAATGCACCCATGCTTTACAGGCTTTCAAAGCTGTGAGCAAATTGTGAAACAGCGTGTTAATACGCACTAGTTGTAAATTTACCGGTAAAATATTTTTGCGGTAAAAAATTCGTTTTTTGGTAAAAAATGGTAAAAAATGATTTAAGTGATGTAATATCATGGTTATGTTCCCCAACGATGTATTTAGCCATTTATCAGTTACAGACAAATATTGAAATGCCTTAGTAGTCCTATTGAATTGCTAAATAGATAGTTTGTTTGGAAGAAAAACACATTTTTATTACAAAGTGAGTTTTCGTCCACTGTCACAAATTGCAATAATTGTTGTAAGTGATTCAGCCCAGATGAAAACTTCTCTGATATTTGGTAGGCCTATATATCAGGTCTCATTCACTTTAAAAACGACAACGAATCAGTTCTTTGTTCGTCATCATCAGCATCAATGGGCCGAAGGCCCGTAGGTGTCCAACGCTTGCATTAGATCCATGGGCCGAGACCCGTTGTAGTCCAATGCTTGCATTGGATTTCATTCGTATTTTTTCTTTACGAACGGATATCTGCACCCATCCGTTCGACCTTCGCACTTCTCCCTTAAATATCCAAGCTTAGGACTGGCTCTGATAGCCACTATCTTGTGGTATCAAAGGCGTCGATGCCGCCCACTTTGCCAGCTTTTTCAGGGTTCCTGCTGAGCCTGTCCACCTCGCGTAGCGCCCTAAGGTGGTACTTCAGCCAAGACCTTCACCACTGATGGCATAGCCTCAGCAGGCACTCCCATACTTACTGTTGCCACCCCTCACCACGTTGAGGTGTGAGTCGGACTTGAGGGGGACCGCCTTTGATACTACAGTGGATATCAGAGCCAGTCCTAAGCCTGGAACTCTCTTTAAGGGAGAAGTGCGAAGGTGTAGAACTGTAGATACTCCGTTCATAAAGAAAAAATAATACGAATGAAATCCAATGCAAGCATTGGACTCCAACGGAGCCTCGGCCCATGGATCTAATGCAAGCGTTGGACACCTACGGGCCTTCGGCCCATGGATCCCTGATGATGATGATGAATTGGATGATATTATCAGGTCTCATTCACTTTAAAAAGCTACAACTGATCAGTTCTAGTAGGTAGAATTTAGAGAAATAGAAGATACGTAGGCTCCAGTGTAGCTGTCTATTAGGCCCTGAATAGCCTAATATTACTTGCCACTTGCTGGGTGATTTCATATATAGTTAGATTTCTGCTACAGTAAATGGTGCATGAAAATTAGTTGAAATTTTAGAAGAACTAACCGAGTATTATTTCAACACAATTCAGCCATCATCCTACACTATTTATGAACGGGTGATGAGCCCATGAACAGAAAGAAAGAAAGAATTTTACACAGCAAAGCGCATATGGCATATATCTGAGGAACACCCAAGTATGGTATACAGTTGCTACAATCTTGTGAATGAAGCTGACATTGAAAACCTTAAGTGAATATTGATACTAATAATATTCATTATTTTATTTAATAGGCCCTAAGTGAAAAGAAATTAAACTTTAAGCATTTACCAGTTTAATCATTTTTTACCATATTTTACCATTTTTTACCACGGTAAAATATAATGCGGATTTTTTACCGGTAAAATCCGGATTTTTCCGGTAAAAATCATTTCACAGGACTAAGCACAATTTTGCTTATACCTTTAATTATTGTAACTAAGCAGTAACTAAAATTAACTAAAATAAAAATCCATCAACTATAACTATAACTATAACTGAAAAATAATACTAACTATAACTATAACTATAACTAAAATAAAAAAACCATTAACTATAACTGTAACTATAACTAAAATAAAATCTGTAAGGAGAATCACATTGGTTGAGTTGGTTATTGATCTTGATTATTGCCGTGCATTGCTATTTTATTATTATTATTATTATTATTATTATTATTATTATTATTATTATTATTATTATTATTATTATTATTATTATTATTATTATTATTATATTATATTCTTGATTGAAGCGCCTGACAAACGCACTGCGCTGTACCTTTACATGTTATGACTATAATTAAACAATTCACAAGAACACAAATTACAGAAGACATAAATCAACAAAGTTGCAGCTATGCAAGGCGCATGGCTGCAACTTTCCTATTGTTAAAATATTATTATTATGATTTCCAAATGTTATTCTCTGTACCCACTTGACTGCAACACTTGACAAAGCAAGAAGTAGGCCTACTTTTGCCTTCCTGAATGTCTGCCGTTATACCTGGGGCATTTCCAACTCTTTTAATCGAATTAGGAAGTGCATTTTTTTAACCTCAAAGCGGTAGTAGCCTCAGACGATTACCAGGTATCAAAACAACCCTGGTCTAGCTTTCTGTATACCGTAGCTTACGCTATAATTACACACATGCATAAAACTCATAATGCAGGGCCTTGAGAGTACATTTTAGGGTCTGGATGCATAAAGTACAAACGCACTATACGCGCATAAGTAAGTATATACTATTAGCGTTGCGACCGGAGTGGGGTTGGGCAATAGCGGCAGTTCCATAACCTTGCTCAGGCAGGATCCTGGAATTCCGGTGAGTTTTTGGATGGGTTGGCCTACCCTAATGTGACCTGACATTTGCTTCCGTTAGTCTTGGTTCGTTATAGGGCAGTTACTAACTGCAGGGTGGAGTGTGACCCACATCACCTAGCGTTTGTTGCCACTCTTTCAACAAAGGCTGCAAGAAATCTGTTAGGGCCGACAAACAGTAGTGAGCCGATGAAGAGGTTAAAGAAGGATAATCTGGCCCGAGGTTTCCACATAGACGCTTTCATCAGCAGTTCCATGGGGATTACCAAAGGATGAGCAGTCCACTCTCGGACTTGGTTGGGACATGCATTACATGCACTTAAGGTGCAAAACTGGCAAGGTGGCGAAAGGCATTACGATTCATTGCTCATCCATACACCAGCCTCCTATCATAAGCATCAGGACGAATCCCATGATCGGGTCTGACGATTCATAATTTAGCTGGGAATGCCGTCGGAGGTAGAGGTCGCTGATGTTGTCCAGGCTCTAAACTTCTAAAGTATGGCTTGGCGCCGGACATCTGAAGGACCACGCCAGAAATGCTGAAGGAGAGTGAAGAGTGCTTGCTTAAGTGGCTCAATCAGGTGACATAGATTCTCTCCAGGCATATAGTCACAGAGGACTAGAGAAAAGGAACGATACTCCCGCTGTACAAGCGGGAATGTAAAAATTATTGACGAATCACTACTGTTTTGTATCTCTCATGGAAAGCCTTCGCGCGTATCGTATTATGGCGTGAAGCATAGAAGACGGAACAGAGAAGTCCAGGAGAGAAGAGCTCGGCTGAGTTTGCCACCAGACACAGAGATCACCCGAGAACAGGAAATGTCCGAAGCACGTGCGAAAAGCATGAAACTTGCCGTCAATGTCTTGCATTTGCTAAAGCTGCTATTAGTCTTTCCAGCCGCGACTTGTTGCAATTTTTAATCACAGATATAAATGTTCCCTCTTCAAGAGACATTCATCAGAGGCTCTCACAACCTGACGACAGAATTCCAGGATCTTGAAACTCCGTGTTATTCATTACGAGATTTATAGAGATAGCACCCCTTCGTGGTTCCTACTCAGGAGTGCTCCCGATCCAACCCCCCGGCTAAAAAGGACTGTCTTAAGGCTGCGCCTCAGTGTTGGGACTGCATTGTAGCATGGTTGGACGTGAAAGCATCTATAGCATTTTTTTTATCTCAGGGGAGGATCGAGAATGAAACACAGTATAGTAGAACAGAATAGAGACAGATCAGAATAGAATGGAATAGAATAGAATGAAACATAATAGAATATAGTCAACAGAATTATAGGATAGAGACAGAACAGAGTAGAATAAAGAAAACAATTGAACGGCTTAAAATAGAAGATACTGTTTTTGATTGAATTCGATCCAACTGTCATTCGCCCTCTTAATAATTGACCCAAGTGGTTGGGGGGGGGGCGGTTGGCCGATCCCAAACGAATGACGTTCTCAATGACCCTGTTTATTTACAGAACGACGGGAGTCGACCAAAACAGAGAAGAATTTAAGGTGCATTGGACTGATTGAGTGCAGGGCAGGCAAACGACGATAATATTCGTTGTTCAAATGTTTAGATCTACCTCTCAGGTGTGGTCTACATTTACCACATAAAGTCAATTACAGTTGTTGTTGTTGTTGTTGATGATTGATGATGATGATGATGATGATGATGATGATGATGATGATGATGATGATGATGATGATGATGATGATGATGATGATGATGATGATGATGATGATGATGATGATGATGATGATGATGATAATAATAATAATAATAATAATAATAATAATAATAATAATAATAATAATAATAATAATAATAATAATGTAAGACGATTTATATAGCGCCGTAGTATCGGATCCAAACTGGAAATCTCTGGACAACCCTTCTGACACGACGCAGCGCTCGTGAATAAGCTGGTGCCCTGTGCTCAGCTTCTTAGTAGCACTTTAGAAAATAGGAGTTTAAGATTACGATGACACTTACATTACCTTACATTTGATTGTAGCCTATTACGCGTTACACGTAGCTTGACGTAAACTAGCAGGCGTTAGCTTACCGGAAGAAGGTATTGTAATTAATTGTAACTAACTGTAACTGTAACTGAAATTGTAACCGTAACTGCAATTGTAATTGTAACTGTAACCACAGTTGTAATTATAAATGTAATTGCGATTGCAATTGTAATCTGGCATACATACAGGTACACCTGAGTTGAACAGGGCCTGCAGTATTTTTGCTTAATAGGCTAAAGGTCATGAACCCCAAACTCTACGTCACAGCTTGAGTGTCCCGTAGTGGGAGGGCATTCAGTGTCCTTCCTTTTGTCCTTGACCTGGCAAAGGACGAGAGAGAGGGGGAGGTGCCCGTCGTTAAAACCCTTTTCGAAGAAACAGCGACACTTGATTTATTTATCTTCTGGGGTTACTTGCGGAGGTTAAGGGTTCAATTCTTAAGGTCTCTGAAACTGAGAAGTGTTTACACAAGGATTTAACGTCCAACCATCGCTTAAACGCAGCTGATAATTATTATGCTGTGGGCTGAAAGCGTTAAAAAGGTGTCTAAGGTTTCATTATTTTCCAGCGTTAACCGACGCCTTGTGTCAGCCAGGGTCGTTGACTTCCTTCAACCTTAGCGTACCTTAAATCTGGTTAAAATTGGTCCAAATCGTTCTGGTTAATTCCCGACTGTTTACCGACTGTTGGGCTTCGAAGAGGTTGAGTTTGTTGGCTCGGAAAGTCCACGTGTAAAACCCAGGCCTACATAGATAGAGACCTACGTATGAGCCGTTGAGATAGCGGGGAGGAAGGGTAGGAGAACAGCTCGACAGAGAAGATATACAGTTGTTTCTACAAGTCAGGCTGATATCAGTTCTGAGAATTTCTAATTGGTCTTTCTTATTGGTGCAACATCTGACCCCGTAAATCAGAAATGGGTTCGAATCCTGGACGTCAGTCTGAATTATATAGTAGTAGTAGTTTCAGTTTAACGACACTGTGATAAGAAAGATCATTTGCGACGCCCTCCTCCTTCAAGCAGGCTTGGGACTGGCAATGCCAGACGGCCAGAGTAGGCCTACGAGCAGTGGCGGAGTTTAACGAATATAGTAATAATTATAGTGATAGCATTAATATATTTATATATATTTATCTGAATGTATATCGTCGATCGAAACCATTTTGAAGGTGTGTAATCCCAACCACCGTTAATAATTTGTAAGCTATTTGTAAACGGCAAAGCATGAAGGAAGGATCCAGAGTTTAACGACATCTTATGGCAACAATAGAAATGACAAGGGCGTCCGCAGGAAGGGGGAGCATTTGTCTCTCTCTGGATTTTGCAACTGTTATTTAAAGAATAAGAATCAGACTTCAGTCATACAAAATGTAATTATCACTTTAGTAAGTTTTTAACAATGAATAGCAATGAATTTTTTTTCACATTTGAATTTTTATCCAAACTATAGTCAAGATATAGTGCCTCTGAGTAGGATTCTTGAAGATTTGCTATATAAATCTCAAAATGAATGAATGATAACCTATAAATAATTAAAAATATATGAAAACATTTAAATTTTTATCAGTTTCGTTTTAGAAATAAACGTTCAGACATAGCTGAAAACGGATCCCAGAACGCTAACAACAGGCCCCATTATCATATCAAATGCTTTCAAAAGCGCTGGCGGCTGTTGGGATCCGCGCCAGACCCCTTATCGCGCGAACGAGCATCGAAGGGTCACGCGATCAGCTGCTTTCGACACCTTCGTTAGTCCACGTGCCAACAATTTAAAACTTTGCTCCCCATAAAAAATTTCCTGCGGACGCCCATGGCCGCTGACGTCAAGAGATTTTGTTTTGAACAATTCTCAGCTTTCCTAGGCCTATGTCGTAATACAGCCTTAACAAGTAAACCTAATGCAAGTCTACAGTTTCTGGATGGTGGATGGATGTAGAGTTTAACGGCATCTTATGGCAACAAAGGCCGATGACGTCGACAGCAATTATTTCGAACAGTCTTTCGTTTGGCTTAGCCTAATAAAACTCAATATTTAAGCGATTTCCCGCCATTGTGACTTCTTTAAATATCAAAGCATTTATAGAGTCAATTTTAATTCTTATTCTTCCTATCGTAGCCTATTCGGTTAAATGTTTAATCTAATCTAATCTAATCTAATCCAATCTAATCCTGCTGTTACAGACTCCAATGGACGGTCGAAGCTTACCTGGTCGAACAAAGGAGCTACTGGTGGAAGAAAATCCTCTATATGTGAATGCGATTGAACCTCGAATCTAACTGGAGAAGAATTGCTTTCACTTACCACTAAGGAACTCCGCATTGGCTTGTGATGTTCAGGAAGAACAGCAGTTCGTTTGATTAATCCAGAGAGGCAGACATGGGTATGAAGTACTTAGCCACTTCAATTTTCTCGACCACGTCATATGGACAACCCGTCATTCATGACGCAGCACTCGTGAATAGGCTGGCGTCTTGCGCTTAGCTTTCAAGTAAACAGCGCCTTTGGATTTTCGAGATTACAACTTCGATGGCGGCCTGCCAGTCTTCTCCCTCAGTCTTCTCCCTTAGCGCCTGATCCTCACACCAACTGTGTACGGTCAATGCACTCATTTCTTTTATCTGACTCCACTGTGTCGATAAGAGATAATAGCAGAATCTTTCTACGCTCGCGAGGATTTGAACCCACAACCCTGATTCGACAGTCAAGCACGCCAACCACCGCGTACGAGCC
>JACEVL010000850.1:270000-290000 GCA_020284085.1 Aporrectodea caliginosa | reverse complement strand
AAAGTCGCATTTTCCCCAGTCAGCCATATCTATGTACGAATCAGATTTAAATTTAACTGCAATAGTTTTCTTGTCAAAGCAACGAATTGTATCACTGGAGTGAGTATTTCTAGCCATTAGATTTTTCTCACATGAAAATTTCCCTATTATATTCATCTCCATCGCCAACGGCTGCCAAAAAGATATTCTCAGGATGGCAAAGTAGCTGTTGTTCTGAAGTAGGCCTACTGGAGTGATGACGTCAAGTTTCTGGTACAATCAGGGGCTTCTATCCCTATACATGGCGGGCGCAAGTTGAGCCCAGTGAAAAACAGGGGGGGAAGTGTCGTTTTCAATTTTTATCACACTTTATACAAGTTACAGAGTCTTCACTGACAGTTGTGTGAAACACCCACTTTTCTTGTAGGCCTATAAATTAGTGTGAACTGGTGACACCGTCGGTTAAGTTGCTTGATTTTGTTAACACACTGTATTTAATGTGTTATGGAGTTCAATCAATCAATCAATACTTTTCTCGCACTTAGCCTAATCGCGCGACATTATCGTCCGCATAGTTCTGACAAAAATAAACATTCACATTGGTTTCAACTTTAAAATATACTTTCACTTAGCGGTACTATGGCTTTTGGTCCGTAGGCTTACCCAACTAACTGTAACCTTTACTTGAACCATGCGATCTTTATCGCATTGTGAGCAACTCTCCTCTCCATGCCATAAGTTGAGAAGATTGATGAATTTGTTGCATTTTGGTGATTGCGAATGCGAGACTTTAATCTACTTAATTCACACTGGTTGACTCGCATACTTAATCATTGAACAACTCCTCCATTTTAGGTGCTTTAGTTATTTTGCATTGGTCTTCATTGTATAATGTATATGGTCAATTTGAATTTGGAAGCTGGACTGATGAAAATAATTTTGTCTAAATAGAAGCTGGATTGATGAAAGAAATCTTCGAATAAATAGAAGTTGGATTGATGATATTTTAGCAGTTGAAACCTATGAATTAGACACATTTATCTAATCAGAAATGAGCTCAAACTCACATCGACAATATGGGATCTGGGAGAGAGGAGAGGCCCGGGAGGGGGAGGGGACGGATTGAGCCCGGTTGTTTAGGGGGGATAGAAGCCACTGGGTACAATTATAGCATGAAGAAGAAGCTCTTTGCTCCATCCTGGCACGATCGATGAGGTTTGATATTAAACCATGATGGTGCATAGAAATTCAGTTTGAATTTTACAAATCGTTGCAGATTTTAGGAAGGACATTCTTGGCAAGCATACAACCTAAGCAATCGGTTGGCTTTAGTTAGCCATCTGGTATGACTGAGTGCACCTGGTTGAGCGGTCTGCAAGTATATGAGATGTGATTCTCACTAGCATTGTAGCTACATTGAATCAGCAGACATATTTTAAGCAAGTAGGCCTACAACTGATCTTTACTTAGGTCATTCATCATCGTATCTTCAAGTTCAGCAACACAACCTGAAACAGGAGAAAATTCAATGATTGGTTTCTGTTGTGAGTCAAATTCCAACATGTCTGATATCTGTCCTTCTGCAGTTCTTGGACCAGTGGCCTTCCCATCAACGACTTCCATTAGCTTCTTCTGAATCAATTCGTTACCTTACCCTTAGTCCTTCCCGTGCAGGTCTGCACATCGGGCAACGCAGCTTCTCCACTCCTCTCTGTCCCTCGCCACCTCGACAGCATCCTCCACCGTCATCTCCAGACAAAAAAGAATCGTTAGCATGCATTAAAAAAATTAACCAGTGAAGAGGCCTTCTGAGATGAAGTTCAACGTTTCGGATTACTCCATTGTTTCAACCGGTATTCACAGCTGTTCTATCACAAACGGGTTGTGCTCGTAACGTTGGTTCTGATCTACTATCTCTAATCACGGACAAAATTTCTCTTAAAATATCTGCAGGCTTTCCTGATGCAGCAACAAGATGTTCAACATAACTTCGGCTAGGGATGCATACCAGAACACAGTGTTCTTCTTTGGTTTTTCGATGAGTGTGCCCTGCAAGGCTAGCACAATGTGTAATTGTGTGTGTATTGTCTAATGTGTGTATTAATGTGATTGTGTATGTATGTATGTATGTATGAACAATTGTTATAGCGCCCCTTTAAGATTTCTACTCAGAGGCGCTCCCGACTACAGCGCGGACACTGAATCGGAGTTTCACGCCGAAGCGCATGAGCAATTCTGAGTGAAGGACTTGCCCAGGGTCCCTACGCGACGGCTTGAGGTGGATTCGAACCCACAACCCTCGGGCTGCAAGGCACCGAACATACCCCTACACCACCGCGCCCCACAATATAATATAGTGTAATACATTATAGTAGCAATTAATGAGTTTCCATGACCCCATTGTAATAATATTAGTAAATGTGTATTAATTCCTAACGAAATATATTACGTCACACATCTTTTAAAGTTGCGACCCCTAGACATGATACAAAATATGAAAATGAATTATTTCATTAACCAGTAGATGAGGGAGCTTCTATTTATTATTGTCTGGTTGAGGCAACTGCGATTTGCCCCACCCTAATATCCATATATATATATATATATATATATATAGGATAACATAATTTTTATGTACATGTATATATAAATGCATATATATACAAACATACGTATAAATATGTACATATACATATATTTACACAGAGGGGGGGATAATGTCCGGGGGGATAATGTCCTACGCAAAATCGGGGGGGGATAATGTCCGGGGGGATAATGTCCGGGGGGGATAATGTCTGGGGCATAATGTCGAGAGGATAATGTCCGTTCCCCCATCACTGCCAGTGTGGATCGAAAATCTCCATCTGGCGACTGATTGAATGGAAAATGCGTTGTACACTAATACGAGGTCCTGTAGAATTTATTCATAAGTTGCATAAGATCTAAGTTTTTAAGGTTCTCAAGAAGAACGTTCAGTACTTAAGAGGGGCAGCTACGTTCAGACCTAAAATATCATTCTCTCACCTGCGTGACCTTTAACTTTCAGCTTTTGACCAGGACCTTTTCACCTCATCGTGATAAGGTGAAAAGAGCGTGGACCGCTTTTCCAGATTCGGAATATCTCCGCAGACAATCGCTGGGCGTCGCTTCATCCTGCACAGACTAGACAGGCCGACAGACAGACAGGCCAACATACAGACAGACAGACAGACAGACAGACAGATAAACAGACAGACAAACAGACAAAACAGACATACACACAGACAGACAGACAGACATACATACATACATACAGACAGACAGACCCCAAGATAGTTAAAAAGGAAAACACACAGGCAACCATCACTTCAAGTAGGGGTCTGCGGGTATACCCGTACCCGCGGGTTTACCGTACCCGACCCGTACCCGCGGGTCGGGTACGGGTCGGGTACGCATTTCACGGGTCGGGTCGGGTACGGGTAGGTTCGTCACGGGTACGGGTATACCCGGTTTTACCCGTGCCGACTTGAAGTTTTGGGGTTACAATGTCGCCGTTACATACAATAGTGAATCTTGCACCGTCAAAGACTTGCTTACTATTATAGGCTAACTGTCACGTCGAAAATCTAAGTCTGTACACTAGAGGTCTGCGGGTAAAACCGTAGGGTACCACGTTTTCTTGCACTGGCCTTTGAAACTGTAGTAGCACTGCTGACATGGTACATGGTCCTCTGTGAATTGTCTGATTATACCAACTTACTTACTTACTTACTATTCCTGCCCGCGCTTTGTTTGTTCTTCGGATCAGATGATCGAATTGAGCCCTGGACGCCAAAGCTCTAGCACTCTATTCGACATTTCAGCCCTGGCAGTCGACGAGTCAACATCACTTTCTTTCTTCTCAATCAGTCATGTTTCACACTACATAGCAAAGCGTTCTCTTAGACCCATTTCCAGTTATAACATCAGACCTCAAAGTAGGAAACTCCGCCGCGGCAATTGGTCTTTTACTTTACCATCTTTACCACTTGTCGTGCCAGTCCCAAGCCTGGTTAAGGAGGAGGGTTCCGCTTTTGTAACATCCTGGGTCCAGTTTTTACCTTGTTCTGTTGGGCTGTGGATGATAAAGGCCAGTCTACCAGGACCGTTGTTACGTTGTAGTCCGTACCAGACCCGTACTAAAAATTACTATCCGACCCTTCCCGTACCCGCAGCAGGACAATGGAGAACATTAATTTTACCCATCGCCGACAAATTACTGGCGTCAGGAATTGATGGTGACGATGATGATGACGACGACGACGACGATGATGATGATGATCATGATGATGATGATGATGGGTATAAATCAATGTTCTCCATTGTCCTGCTGCTGCTGCTGCTGTTGCTGTTGCTGCTGCTGCTGCTGCTGCTGCTGCTGCTGCTGCTGCTGCTGCTACTACTACTACTACTACTACTACTACTACTACTACTACTACTACTACTACTACTACTACTACTACTACTACTACTACTATCATTATCATCAGCCTATTTATTATTATTACTGCATGCTAAGTTGAGTTGTAGGCCTACAAATGCATATATTATGCACATGTATCGTCTGCCCGTGCCTTTCGTGGACTTGGCATTTATAAATAGTTCTCAAATAACAGTTACAAAGAGACGCGTTCCATTAGAAAAGTCCCAGAGCTTTCCACATAATTTATGTCTGATATGCCATGGTTTCCAGTGAATCCAGTCCCGCGAGAAACAATCTTGTTTTCTTTACATGTTGGTGCAGTCCAATAGATATATTTCAAAGTTTGTCATTCATTACCTCTGAGAATTTGTTTTGAAACGATTAAGTTAGAGCTATTAGCCGTTTACGCTTAGCCGCATAGAATCACATCTGGAAAAGAGAACGTCTGGAGTTCTAACAAGTCATCCGGGACGGTGGGACATGAGAGATATTAAGATTAATTTGAGGATGCCATGGCGTGTGTGGTCTTAGGGACTTAGCCATGGACACACACACACACACACACACACACACACACACACACACTTATATAGGGCCTACATATCTATATATATATATGAGGATTTCTTGCCATTGGCCAACGGGGTTAGACGGTTGATTTCTACAGTTAAACTCATGCAACAATTTTTGCTTCACCTTTTTGCCGTCGTAATATTTTAGGTTGGAAGATATTATTAATTTTGAGTTTTCTCATATTAAATTATGCATGGTGGATGACAAACTACGTCAAATGTAAGTAAATAAAGTGTACTATTACATTAATAATTATTAGTATTAGGCTAATAACGTGTGTGCCTGGCCCCACCTTCATATGCCGAGGCTAAGAAAATGAATTCGCTAACACTTTATACTCATGGCTGCCTCTGGGCTGACTTACTTCTCCTTCTAATCCTTCTTCTCGTACTCCTCCTTCTCGTCCTCCTCCTCCTTCTCCTCCTCCTCCTCCTTCTCATTCTTATTCTTCTTCCTCCTCCTCCTCTTCCTCTTCCGCTTCTTTTTCTTCTTCTTCCTATTCTTCTTCTTCTTACTCTTTTTAGTCTTCCTCATCCTCTTCTTCCTCTTCCTGCTTCTGTTCCTTTTCCAGTTCTTGCTCCTTCCTATCATAGTAGTATAAGTATGTCATGATCATCATCGTCGTCGTCGTCGTCGTCACAATCAGTTGCTGAAGCCAGCCATTTGGCTGCGATGGAAACGAATACTACTACTACTACAACAACTACTACTAATTCTACTACTACTACTACTACTACTACTACTACTACTACTACTACTACTACTACTACTACTACTACTACTGCTACTACTGCTACTACTACTACTACTACTACTACTACAACTACCACCACCACCACCACCACCACCACCACCACCACCACCACCACCACCACCACCACCACCACTACTACTACTACTAATGCTGCTACAACTACTACTGCTGCTGCTACTGCTGTGGCTGCTCCTACTACTAGCCTACCACCACCACCACCACCACCACCACCACCACCACCACCACCACCACCACCACCACCACCACCACCACCACCACCACCACTATTACTACTACTACTACTACTACTACTACTACTACTACTACTACTACTACTACTACTACTACACACACATCATCATCATCACACACACACACACATTACTACTACTACTACTAGTAGTAGTAGTAGTAGTGGTAGTGGTAGTGGTAGTGGTAGTGGTAGTGGTAGTGGTATTATTGTATTATTATTATTATTATTATTATTAGTAGTAGTAGTAGTAGTAGTAGTAGTAGTAGTAGTAGTAGTAGTAGTAGTAGTAGTAGTAGTAGTAGTAGTAGTAGTAGTAGCAGTAGTAGTAGTACTGCTGCTGCTGTTGCTGCTGCTGCTGCTGCTGATGCTGCTATTACTACTACCACTATTGCTACTACCACCAATGCTGCTACTAATACTACTACTATTGCTACTACTAAAACTATTGCTACTATTGCTGCTACTACTACTAATCTACTATCATCATCAGTCAATTTATTATTACTTCATACTCAGGTGTAAGCCTATTAGCCAGGTAGGGCCTGGGACTGTGAGAAGGCGTGCTAATGACCTGGCGGGTACTGTACGGGTAACGGGTATACCCGCGGGTACGGGTCGGGTCGGGTAGTAATTTTGACCACGGGTCGGGTACGGGTACGGGTAGCGGTCCTGGGGTACGGGTACGGGTCGGGTAGCAAAAACGCTCTACCCGCAGACCTCTTTAATTTACCATCTATTTATAGAGAGACTACACTTGACATGCGCTGATGTCATTTCCGTCGGCACACAACGGAAACTGATCTGCCATGCGTTGTATACTTGACTCACTCAATCTCTCTTTTCCTTTCCCTCCTTCCGTCAGCCGGTCCCTTTATTTGTCCCTCTATCTATTCCTCTATCCGGCCCTCTATTTGTCCTCTATCTGATCCTCTGTATGTCCCTCTAAGGCCCTGCGTTTGTCATTCTATCTGTTCCCCTATGTGTACCATGGTCTGTCCCTCTATCCTTTCCTCGGTCTGTCCCTCTAAAAGCCTCTATCCGTCCCTCTATTTGTCCCTAAACAGTAAACATGTTCCTCTATCTGCCCCTCTGTCCATCCCTATGTGTCCCTCTATCAGCCCCTCTGTTTGTCCCTCTGTCCCTCTGTAAACAGAGATAAGCGTATTAATCCTCTGCTCCTCCTCTCGACCGCTGTTATTCATCGCTCCTGACAACCGGAGTCAATGGTTGAACGGATGACCGTTTCTTTGGCAACGTTGTCTCCATGGCAACAAATTGAATCAAAGTGCTGGTCAAACTTGAGCGACAGAAATCAATGGCACCGGGATAATCCCCCCGACCCGACCCAGACCCAGAACCTCCCCCAATAAGTGTCAATGCGTTGGCCAAAGACTGTGTCCTAGACTGGATTATACAGCAAAGGTCATCGTGTGTCCCATAGTGGAACGTATGGGAAGAGATCATTTGACGTTCTTAGGGCTTACGAACAAATAGTGTAGGAAACCCATAAGGAGGCCTGCAGTGCATCCCATGACTTGCTGCTATATGTTTAGGACCTTATCTAATCAAATCGGTTGTTGTCAGACACGGTAGCCGCTTCGTTAGAACGCTCGGCTTGTGACGCCGATAGTGCGGATTGGAGCCTCCTCCCCTGAGACGGTTACTCTGTATACGGGACCTTGATTAAGTGTTTCTCACTCAATGTTGCTCAGAGTCATCGATTGATGCTGATTTATTAGGCAGTGGCGCTTAATAAATGTATGATGATGATGATGACGACGACGATGATGATGATGATGATGATGATGATGATGATGATGATAATGGCCTAATAATAGTAATAATAATAATAATAATAATAATAATAATAATAATAATAATAATAATAATAATAATAATAATAATAATAATAATAATAATAATAATAATAATAATTTTCCGGATAATCTGATTTCCTGATCGTCTGCTTTCTTGATCGTCTGCTTTTTTGATCATCTGCTTTCTCTATCGTCTGCATTTTTGATCATCTGCTTTCTCGATCGTCTGCTTTTTTGATCATCTGCTTTCACGATCGTCTGCTTTTTTGATCGTCTGCTTTCTCGATCGTCTGCTTTTTTGATCATCTGCTTTCTCTATCGTCTGCTTTTTTGATCATCTGCTTTCTCGATCGTCTGCTTTTTTGATGGTCTGCTTTTTTCATCATCTGCTTTTTCGATTTTCTGCCTTCTTGATCATCTGCTTTCCCGATCACTGCTTTTTGTGATCGTCTGCTTTTTCGATCATTGTTTTTTGGATCGTCTGCTTTTTTGACCGTCTGCTCCATGTGTCGTCTGCTTCCTGTCCGTCGTTATTGGCAACTGAATTATTAATAACGTCAAATGTGAAAACCCTGCGTTCATCCCTGATCCTGTTGGCTCGTTTCATTTCTTCCGGGTTCTTCGGCTGGTTTGGTGACAAATATGTTCAGAAGCGAAATTCAATCCACCATTGCTTTCGTATTGTATACGATACTCTCCGGTGTTTTTGAATGGTTTGGTGTCCTGCTAAGTCTACGCTGCTTGCGTTAAGGTCGTTTACCCTTGCCCTCAAAGTGGTGATAATTCTTTAATAATTCTTCTGAACTGTAGACGGGCAAGCCAGTGACTATTCCCAGACATGGGCGTCCGCAGGGGGGCGCAAGGGGGCGCATGTGCGCCCCCCTGGATTTTGCGCATATTTGCAGAGAATTTTTGATTTGTTTAGGCGGATGTTTGAACATTTAACCTACACAGTTCTCTCTTGGTAATATTGAAATTCATATTGTCAGCCTGAGACGGCGAAATGCATTCACTCGTATCGACTAATTGGTAGCGTATTCTTTTCTGTTGTTTTTAGCCGATGCTGCCAGATAACAGTTGGCCGCGTAGTCAGAACTTTATATATATATATATATATATATATATATATATATATATATATATATACACATATATATATAACAAGCCTGGATGAAGGAGGAATGCGAATCTATTAATCTTTATTGTCGCACGGGTCGTTAAACTGAAACTTCTACTCCTACGCTTTGTGAGTCACTCAGGCAGTATCACTATCACAGGAACGGAAAAGACTAGCACTTCTGAGTAGAACAATTTCGTCTTGCTGTCTCGCTGAACGAAAATTAATACCCGATTCCGCCTTTGACTGGGAAGGTAGGTTTGACCGACTAATACTACGTATTAGCCTACTTTGAGGGAGGGAAAATAGAGTAAGGAATATTTGCGCAAACTCTTTAGGCTTACTCCACATCGGAAGCTGGTTGTTATAGGCCCTAATCTTATAAAATCTTATATAATAAGCTCAACAATAATAATTATAATAAAATTGACAGTGTGCCTGTGTTTAACTTCCACATTCAGTTTCGTGGTAATTAGGCCAAATATAATAATTTAATTATTAACTAACGGGTTTTTTCTTTTGCGTTGGGTGTGCATATCAAATGAATACATTGCAGAGTGCTTGCCCACTGCTAAGTAAACCTGCAGTTATATAGTCTATAGAAAATATGCAGTACTGATAAATTCTATTATACGGTATTATGTAGAATAATATGGGTCGCTTGGCTGCATTGGCATGAACTTAGTAAAAGTTTAAATTGAATTCCATAAAAATAGAACGTCTCCAATTTTTACTTTGTACAGATGGATAGCCCTATTAGACATTTCTTAAAGAAACGAAAAATAACTGACAGTACAGTGACTATATCCTTAGAGTCCGAACAGCTCAATTATGCGACCACTAGTAGGCTAGTAGGCCTAGTACCATTACCCCCGTAACGGCGATTAAAGCCAGAATCAACATCCGTTTATCAGGTATCTACATGATGAGTTTACATCGGGAAAAAATTCAGACAACAAAGACGGCTTTATAGATGGAGTGATAAATCAGTTTGGACAAGAACCCAGACGATTGCAATTATTATTTCAAGAATAAGGTCAGATTTCAGTCCAATAAAATTTAATTATCATAATAGTTTTTGACAATGAATGTCTATGAATATTTTCGCATGCTGGGCTCCGCGCCAGAGGATCGAAGGGTAGCCAGCGCCGATGGGATCGAGCGAGCGTCGAAGGTGAAGTTATCGGTTGCTTTCAGTGTTGTGACTATTTAAATAATAAATACTATTTAAATAGTATTTAAATAGTTTATGACTATTGATGCCACTATTTAAAATAGTCATGAAAAATGTCCTATTGAAATAGTATTTAAATAGTATGCACCTATTTACTATTTAACAAAAAGTAAATAGTCAACCACAGTCTGAAAAGATTAATTTAAAGCTTAACTTCAGTAATTTCTTATTTATTATTATTATTAACTTTACACATCAAGTGTTATTCCACAACCTGCTGTTAACCACACATGCAATTCCTGCAGCATTCTAACCAATACACTGTAAAATAAATCTTGCATTTAAATCAACATGAAGCAATGCTTTAAGAATTTTGTAATTTCAAGACTTTTGTATCAGATCCCAAGAAACAAATTAATATTCATTCCACAAGATCAATTGATAGTTCCTGGTGTTGATCATATGCCTAACATTATTAGCACAAGTCAATATTTTTGCCTGTTGCTGTTGAAAAAATCTTCAGAAATAGAGCAGTTTTCACCCTTTCTCCAATGTGGAGTCTCCAATCTCCATTAGCCTAAAAACCACTTTATTGCAGAAAGAGTTGTCTCATGTATGTTTTAGGGACCTGCTACCAGCCAAAAGTAGTTTTATATGTATGTATGTATGTATGTATGTATGTATGTATGTATGTATGTATGTATGTATGTATGTATGTATGTATGCATTTATGCATGCACGCATGTATGTATGTATGTTACTGACACCGATAAAAGTTAAATAGTTTCTAAATAGTCTAGTGGTATTTGCAATAGTTTGCACCTATTGACTATTTTAAATACTATTGAAATAGTTTTTTACAGGTACTATTTACTATTCTATTTAAATAGTCAGCCTGACTATTTGTCCCAACACTGGTTGCTTTGGACACTCTATTTAGTCCCTGTGACAACTATTTACAAGTTTGCGCCCCCTAGAAAAAATTCTGCGGACGCCCATGTTCCCAGATAAGTTAGGGCTTAGGGTTATGAAATTGGACATCCACTAATGGACTTTAAAATCCACTTGGTATCTCTGGACAACCCCACTGACCAAGACGTAGCGATAGTAAACAGTCCAATACGACATCAGTGCTGGTGCGCTGTGCTTCGATTTTAAGTATAGCACCTAAGTTTTTTCAAGTTTAGGCTTACAATTACGATTAGCTATAAGCCTGGTACATCAAACAAGTCAACCTGGCCGGCGATTGTTGCGCTCTGCTAACCGTGGAGATATGCAGGCGCCGCGCTTTCGCACTTCAACTTGACTTCATCGTACCTTCTCATGTGTTGTGTGTGCCATCCTTCGGAACAGTCTTCCGTTGCATTTACGCTCTGTTGCATTTACGCTTTGTTGCATTTACGCTCTGTTGCATTTACGCTTTGTTGCATTTACGCTTTGTTGCATTTACGCTTTGTTGCATTTACGCTTTGTTGCATTTATAATAGGCTTTGTTGCATTTACGTTCTGTTGCATTTACGCTTTGTTGCATTACGTTTTGTTGCATTTACGTTTTGTTGCATTTACGCTTTGTTGCATTTACGTTCTGTTGCATTTACGCTTTGTTGCATTACGTTCTGTTGCATTTACGCTTTGTTGCATTTACGTTCTATTGCATTTACGCTCTGTTGCATTTACGCTTTGTTGCATTTAGGCTTTGTTGCATTTAGGCTTTGTTGCATTTAGGCTTTGTTGCATTTAGGCTTTGTTGCATTTAGGCTTTGTTGCATTTACGCTTTGTTGCGTTTAGGCTTTGTTGCATTTACGCTCTGTTGCATGTATACGTTCTGTTGCATTTACGCTCTGCTGCATAAAAGCTCTGTTGCGTTCTACTCCGTGAAGCAAACATTCCCTAAATGTCTTAAAACGAACTTGCTTAGATCAATCAGACAGACATGCGTGCAGCGCTTTGTGAGGTACTTAAAAGGCGCTATATCAATTGTCCTGCATGTAGCCTATGTATGTAACGTATGCACGCATGTATATACATGTATGTATCTATGTATATGTGTGTCTGCGTATGACGTGAGTCCTCGCATAGATCAAACGCACTTGCTAATCAGACGACTGACGCTAATTAGGAACCGGTTTCCAGAGAGACCGAGTAGTTGTGTCTTTCAATTTGCCGAGTATATATCTCCCTAGCGCTGCTCAGCCGGCCGTGACGTCATCGTCTGGTGTTCGCTCTGAAAATTCGTTCCTCTAGCGACGGGCGATGAGTGCTATTAATCACGCAACAGGAAAAGCGGCGAACGTATAAGAGGTCTTTGTTTAGACGATGAATGAAACAGCGATGCAGAAACGACGGAGAAGAAACGAAAACATCTGACAGTTAGGAAATTGAATGAGGCAGAACGCTTACCATTTAGTTAGTCATTTATTGCATGCATAAATTATACATATATATAATCATGATGCACACGCTCTCTCTGTCTCTCTATCTGTCTCTGTCTGTCTCTGTCTGTCTCTGTCTCTCTCTCTGTCCTCTGTCTGTCTCTCTCTGTCTCTGTCTGTCTGTCTGTCTGCTCTCTCTCTCTCTCTCCTCTCTGTCTGTCTGTCTCTGTCTCTGTCTCTGTCTCTGTCTGTGTCTCTGTCTGTCTGTCTCTGTCTCTGTCTGTGTCTCTGTCTCTGTCTCTCTCTCTCTCTGTCTCTGTCTCTGTCTCTGTCTCTGTCTCTCTCTGTCTCTCTCTCTCTCTCTCTCTCTCTCTCACACACACACACACACACACACACACACACACACACACACACTTTGTTATCCTGACTTGGTCGCGTGTTGCTGTAAAATCAATTTTCTCGGTCGGGTCTGTAATCGCCTTAGTTGGTCCACAGACTGTAAGTCAAGTCCTTTTGATAAACTGGCAAACGAAGTGACAAAGGGACACAGCCAAAGAGACAGACAGACGGACGGACGCACAGACAGAAAGATACAGTCCCGTTTGTGGGTGAAAGAGACTGGTTGCCTTGCTCAGGCTCTGTGGCTCTGTGGCTCCGTGGCTCTGTGGCTCTGTGGATATAAAGACGGATCTTGACAACTCATCATCGGCGATCCTTATGCCACATCAAAGAGAAAAGGTTTCCGATCAGCCGCACTTCCAATCACTCAATCGCAGCTCAAGAAGGACCACTGCCTTATAAGAAGAACCATAGCAAAGAAGGTCCATTGCCTGTTAAGAACCAGAGACTAAGAAGGCCTAATTAGGACCATGGCCTAAGAAGGCCCAATGTCCAAGAAGAACATACTGTAGCCTAAGAAGGGTCATAGCCTAAGAAGGCCCATAGCCTAAGGAGGTTTATAGCCTAAGAAGGGTCATAGCCTAAGAAGGCCCATAGCCTAAGGAGGTTTATAGCCTAAGGAGGCTCATAGCCTAAGAAGGCCCATTGCCTGAGAAGAACCATAGCCTAAGTAGGTTTTGTAGCCGGCTAAAAGCTACTGTCTAAGAAAAGTACTGACTTAACTCAACACCTAATGCTGAGACGAAAAATTATTTAATTCTCTGCTTAAAACTTCGCTTTATCAAATTGCTTATCCTCCTCTGGCTGTCTCTCTCATCCATCAATCCATCCATCCACCCATCCACCCAACCATTCATTCATCCGCCCACCCATTCATCCACCCATTCATCCACCCAACCATTCTTTCATACACCCATCCATTCACCCATTCATCCATCCATCCAGGTTTGAACATTATGTGTGACATTGTTTGCTCTGAAAATGTTAGAAACATGCATGTACAGTATCTAGACTTTTATACAAAGAGCATTTCAAAAACCTCTCAAACTCACTATGAAAATGTGTAAGTGATCCGAACAGGTGGGTACCACTATACCAGCATAGCTAGAATAAGAAATTTGAGCCGAGTTTCAAGGGAATGTCAGCTGGAAGATTGCTCCAAAGGAATGGATCAAATGCACGAGAGTGCGGTGCAGTCGTGTTGACGTACAGCAGCGAAGAACCAGAAGATCTCCACAGGCGGTAGGACAAAGCGACCGCCGACCTGACTGAGCTGAAACCGGCACAAACAGCTCTCGTATAATAGAGTATGAATTAGGTGCGGAGAAAAACATTGAAGCCCGGGCAAGAAGGAGGATCTTGAATTTGATTCCGTACTCGGTAGCTGTTACCTTTTGTTCCCAGTGGCAACGCTAATATATTATGTAGAAAACAGACGTGAGGCATGTTGACAGGCTCTTCAATGTGCTATACATTCGAACAACATCTTTAACGGAACATTACATGTACAGTGTACATTTATAGAGCGCTGTTGTACCTTTTACAGCTTTTTTTGCCATTCTGTGTATGTCTGTCTATATCTGTCTCTGTCTGTCTATAAATGACTGTGTCTGGCTGTGTTTTTGCATGTCTCTATCGCTTTCGGTTTGTGTGTTGCTGTGTGAATGACCAACGATATGAGAAGATCCATGTACAGCCTTTAACGTTAAGAGATAGAGAGCAATTTAGAGACAGAGAGACAGAAAGAGACAGAGACACAGACGAAGAGAGATAAATAGAGGTATGGGCAGAAGCACAGAAAGAGACAGATAGTTAGATTAATGGACGAGGGAGGAGTGAGGGCGGTTGGAAGAGATGGAGGGAGGTTGGGAGATAGGGAGGGAGGGAGGAGGTGCTCAGGTTGGGAGAGAGGGATGGAGAGGCGCAGAATTTGCTGTGAGAGGAAAATTAGACGTGGCAGTTGAAGAGCGTAGACGTTTACTAGAAGCACCGTACTTGATGGGGGTTGGGGGGGATGAATGGGGAAGGAGTGAAGGGTAGAAGAAGGAATAAAAGCACAAGGAGGAGGAGGAGGAGGATGGGAGGAAGAGGAAGAGGAAGAATATGGACACAGGACGACAAGAGGGTGAAGAAACGGATGAGGAGGAAAAGGAATAGGAGTAAGTGAAACGCGAGGAAAAGAGGAGGAAGGATAGAAGGAGGAGGAATGGAAGAAGAGGAGGAATGAGGCAGGAAGATTGACAGGCAGAAGAAGAAAGAATAGGAGGAGGAGAATAAAGAGGAAGAGGAGAAGGAGGAGAAGAGGAAAAGGAAAAGGAGAAGGAGGAAAACGGAAAGGAGAAGGAGAAGGAAGTGGAGAAGGAGGAAGGAAACGGAAAAGGAGAAGGAGGAGGAAGAGAAGAAGGAGGAGAAGAAAACGGAAAAGGAGAAGGAGGAAGAAGAGGAGAAGGAGGAGAAGGAAACGGAAAAATAGAAGGAGAAGGCGGAAAAGGAGAAGGAGAAGGAGGAGGAAGAGGAAGAGGAGAAGGAGGAGAAGGAGGAGAAGGAATATAGGAAGAGGAGGATGAGGAGGAATAGAAAAAGGAAGAATGGATGAAGAGAAGGAGGAATGTGGCAGGAAGACTGACAACAGAAGAAGGAAGAATAGGAATAGGAGAAAGAGGTACATGAGGAGGAGGTCAGGAGGAAGAGGAGGAGAAAGAGAAGGAGCAAGAGCAGGAGGAATAGAAGGAGGAGGAGGAGGAGTAGTTGGAAGAGGAGAAGGAATAGGATGGATTGAAGGAGGGAGAGGAGCAGAAGGAATAGAAGGAGGAGGAGCAGGAGCAGCAGGAGCAGCAGAGCAGGAGCAGCAAGCAGGAGCAATAGGAATAGGAGAAGGAGGAGGAGAAGAAGAAATAACAGGAATAGGAGGAGGAATTGGTGAAAGAAGAGGAGGGGCGGCGACTAAGGAGGAGGAGGAGGAGGAGGAGGAGACAGAGCGTTTAGCATCCGATGAACGACTACACTGAGATGAGCTCCTGCTGCCCTGCATCAGCATCAGCAGCGGCGTCAACTGCAGCAGCAGCAGCAGCAGCAGCAGCAGCTGATAGCGATGAAAAGCAGGAGACAAACAACACACACACACGCTGACCGACCGACCGACCGACCGACGGAGTGTGGAGCCTCATCATCCGAACGAACGACGTTCGCCAGTCTCATCAACCGAAGAAGAAGCATCACTGTTCACGAACAGACGATCATCGATTCCACACCAGCACAAAAGACGAAGACAAGGAAGAAGTTAAGGTATTCGTAGATCTCGTTAAACATTCCTCTCTATGTCTGTCTGTCTATCTGTCTGTCTGTCTGTCTGTCTGTTTGTCTGTCTATCGGTGTCATTTTGTAGGTCTACGTATGCCTTGTAGTTTCAGTTTAACGACACTGTGTGATAACAGAGATCATTAGCGTCGCCCTCCTCCTTTATCCAGGCTTGAGACTGGCACTGTCAGAGCGCGAATAGTGGCGGAGTTAAAATATGCATAGGTGTCTGTCTCAATATGTCTATGTAATAGGTTTGTCTATCATTCTATTTCTATGTCTCTCTATATCTGTCTGTCTCTGTCTGTCTATAAGTGACTGTGTCTGGCTGTGTGTTTGAATGTCTCTGTCGCTTTCGGTTTGTGCGTCGCTCTCTGTGTATGTTCTGCGTATCCTTCTGTCTGTCCGTGTGTCTCTGTGTGTTTGTCGAGTAGATCAGGTTCGTTCTAACGTCACGCCAAAGGTATTTCTGGAGAAAAGTTCAACTGCCCTCACTCACTCACTCACTCACTCAATCACTCACTCACTCAATCAATCAATCAATCAATCAATCATTCAATCGATTTTTTTTATCAATCAATCGATTAATAAATCTATCGATCGATCTAATCTGATCCAATCTAAGAACTTGATTCGTTTGATTCGTTTAGTCGCCAACAAATAGGATTTACGTTTGCATGCATAGTTATTCCGAATACGTGAGATAGAGCGACAAGCGACAGACAGAAAGACAGACTAAGACAGACTGAGATTAAAAGAGTAGACAGACAGACAGACAAACAGACAGACAGGGAGGCAGACAGACGAATCTGTATGTCACAGATCTTTGAACTGTTTCCTGCTATACAGACATAGTACACATATTCAAAAAAACACAGAGAGACATTCATACTGCACAGACAGACAGACAGACCAACATACATATATACAGACAGACAGATAGAAAGACATACAGAAAGGCAGACAGACAGAAAGACCAACATACGTCATACATACAGACAGACAGACAGACAGATAGACAGACAGATAGACAGACAGACAGGCAGACAGACCGACAGACATGCCGACAAATAGACAGGCAGACAGTTAGGTACTGATTGACGGGAAAGCGGAGTCAATGGGCGACGTTCTTTGGGCCGTGGAGCCTCGAAGCGTGCATACGAAATGGGTCAATGATGGATGGAATGGCAGAGATCGCAAGGAATATTCCAACGGAAAACACGGAAGAAAACGGTCGAATTAAGGAACGCATGGAACCCCATCAGCGGCAGGGAAGGGTGGGGTTGGATATCCCTGGGGTCGATCATGTCACCCCCACCGGATGTTGACAGATGTATCAGACGACAGATGATTGTGTAATGATCACTGACACCCTGTCAGATGACCGTATCCACCTGCCAGGCTGTCAGCTTTCATTGCGTCATGGCCAACAACAGTACGCATGCGCCGCATATGTAGAAAATTTATAGCGCTTATATATTTAACCGAATCTCCTTCTGCGCATGACGTATGCAATTACCGAGTGAAGAATTTTTGAGCGCTAGAATTATTTTTACCGAATAAATTCGCTTTTTGCGTCAGAGAATCAATCAGGAAGCGCTTTTAATCGGTGATCATGAGGCAGGTAATTTTTATGGGGCCATTAGACATGACGCTTTTAGTCGCCATTAGTGTAGTGCAATAATCCGGAGAGTTATAAGTTTCAGGTAAAACGCAATTTAAAATATTGCTGTTTAGACGAAAATCTGTCGTTAAAACGTTCCATTAGAACAAATTGCCTCAACGCTATCTTTATCGTCATAATCGTTATCCTCGTCGTCATCATCATCATTGTGATCATCATCGTCGTCGTCATCATCAGCATCACTATCGTCGTCGTCATCATCATCGTCGTTATCGGTATCATCATCGTCATCATCATCATTATTATTATCGTCGTCGTCGTCATCATCATCGTCATCGTCGTTGTCATCATCATCATCGTCGCTGTCGTCGTCGTCATCATTGTCGTCGCTATCGTATTCCTAATCGACTCATTACCACTACCATCATTTTATAATCATCACTATGATCACGATCCCTACCAACTTCATTAACTTTGTAGTCATCGTCACCACCATTATCACCAACATCATCATAGTAGTCTAATCATTGTCATTATTGGTACATGTAGTTGTCTTCAATTTTTTAGTTACTAGCATCATCATAGCTGACATCACCACTGTCATTGTCATTGATTCACCCATGTTTTGTTTTTCAACCTTGAGAGAAATATCAGGAAAAACTGTATAATATATATATATATATATATATATATATATACCGAAAAAGACCCTTTAATAGCCATGAAAGAGCCTTAAGGCCAACATGAATACAGCAGAGCCCTCTAGGTCACAAAAGAGCCTTATTTGCCATGAGAAGAGCCTTTTTGGCAATTATAGAATTATTGTAAAGCAAATGACATTGAAAGACTTTCTGTAGCCTACCAATTAATTGCTTGTACGAACTTGACAGCAGATCAATTCAACTGAAGAAGGAAAACTACTTCTGAAGGACAGAAAGGATAATGAAGAATTATCACATGTATACATTATCCAAAAATAATCGTTATCCAAGTAAAATACGACAACAGCATAAAGACACTGCGTTTAACATCGTAACCTCAAACAACCTGCAGCCAGACATAAATCAAATGATGTGTGGAAAAAGAAAATCGGTTGAAACGACTACTATAATAAAATGAACTGAAATACAATTATTATCGTTAAAGATTCAACAGCCATTGTTGTCATAAGATGTCGATACAGTTTGGAATAACAATAAAAACGTTTCAAAGATGTCTAAAAAGCACTATAATCAATCGGCTTCCGAGTCCCAATGGTAGCAGATAAAACCACAGTTGTTAAAACCGTTCATTTTCGTTTTTTATTTTTTCCCAAAAACCTCATTTTTCGTTTCTTAATTTTTCGTCACGTTTTATCCGTTTTTTATTTTTGATGTAACTTTATTTGTTCATTTACAGTCTGTTATTATTTTGATTAATATTATTTTTGTCTGACGTGCCTCACATTGTCTCCGTACTTTCAAGGATTCAGCTAATTTACGTCACTATTTACTGTCATCATTTTAGAAATAATTAGCACAGTACGGGAAATGAAATTATCATAAAACTGCTTATAAAATATCCCTGGAAATCAAGCTTCGTCACCATAGATTATATTAAATTAGGATCGTCCAGCTGGAAGAAGTCTTCCGTCTTGTTCTTCGCGAAATTAGCTTAATTAGCCTAATTTCGTCCGCGTAATTAAGTCAGGCAGACAACGTTCATTACGATCGGAGTTCCTGTTCCGACCCGACGCTCCGAGAATTGCTTTCCATGTTCCGTGTTCCGTCTTTTCCGCCAACGACGAGGAATTCTTCTTTTTCACGTTTTCTGCAAAAGAGAAAAAGTAAAAGAATCCGAGAAGTCGTGAACAGCTGCGCAGGCGAAGTGTGTGTTTATGTATGTATGTAATATGTTTGTATGTACGTATGTATGTATGTACAATTGTACATGTATGTCTGTAATTATATATGTATATATTCATGTGTGAGCACATATGTACGTATGCGTGCAAGTGTGTATGTACGTATGTATACATGTATGTATGCATACATGTGTTATGTATGCATGTATGTATAAGTAACCTACATAATTATGTACATGTATCTTCCAATGTATTTATTGGCGGTGGTGTGTGTGTGTGTGTGTGTGTGTGCGTGCGTGTGTGCGTGTGTGTATGTGTGTGTGTGTGTGTGTGTGTGTGTGTGTGTGTGTGTG